>CP097977.1:6415000-6875147 GCA_023650705.1 Epichloe brachyelytri | reverse complement strand
TAACCCTAACCCTAACCCTAACCCTAACCCTAACCCTAACCCTAACCCTAACCCTAACCCTAACCCTAACCCTAACCCTAACCCTAACCCTAATAACTTCTTAAAGATTTCTTATTACTATAGTAGTTTAGTTAATTATTATATATACCCTATTATTAATAAGGTAATCCCTAAGGTATCCTAGTACTAGGGTAGTATTTAGAGAAATATTTCTTAGGTTTAGTTATTAAAGTCCTAGGTAAACTCTATAAATAATATTTTTTAGTTACTTTTCTTATTTTATAGTTTATAACTTTAATAAGAATATAAGCTATAATTACTTTAGGTATTTTATTCTTTTATTATTAAAGTTCTTAGCCTTATAAAATAATTTTTCTATAAGGTTTTTATAGAAATACTATAAAATATATAGAAAGAAAAGGATATTTATTTTACTTTCTTTAAGCTACTTAGTTACCTTAGTAAAGCTATCTTTTATTTAGAAGCCTTTTTAACTTTTAAAGGCTTATATTAGTTTCTTTTTATTAGCTATTATAACTTATAACCCTTAGTAAGGAAGGGAATAAAGGAAATATTCTATTTTTTAGGTAAGGGAAAGTAATAAGAAAGTTTTATTTCTTAGGGGAAATAATTTATAAAGAATTATAAGGCTAAGTATTAACTTTATATATAATAAAATATACTAAGAAAAGAATAATAAAATAGACTTTATTACTAAACTTAAACTTTTTTTAAGATTTAGGCTTTTATTTATTATTAGTTACTTATATACTTTAACTAAGGGACTAAAATAAACTTTTTCCTTAGTATAATTAAGGATTTTATAATAATTTAAAAGCTACTTATTAGGAGGACCTAGGGGTTTTTAGGTCCTATAACTATAAGTTACTAGTATACTAGTATCTTTAAAGATATTATTAATTTATATATAGTTTTATCTATCTATAAGGGGAATTAAAGCTATAGATATAGCCTATCTTCTATTAATATACTAACTCTTATAGTATTATAGGTTAGATAAGGTCTAAATATTAATATAGGGTAATTAGTCTAAGGGCTAATTATATAGCTAGCCTAGGTAGGGTAATAGGGGATATAAAACTAAATATATATTAGTATATAGTAAGGTAATAGGGGATATATAACTAAATATATATTAGTATATAGTAAGGTAATAGAGGTATATCTAGCTAGTTATATTTACTATCCCTAGCTATAGTAAATTTAGGGGAATTTATAGTGTTCTAATACTAGTAACTTCTCTTTTCTTATAATATAAAATAAATAACTAAGTAAGTTTTACTACTTTAATTAGTTAGGTTATAGGTTTATTATTAAAGATAGGGCTTATTAAAAGTAAAAGGGATTAAAAGTGTAAAAACTAGTTAAAAGGAGGAAAAAGGGAAAAGTAAGTTAAGTAGTCTAGATATATAGAAAAAGTAAGTTAGGGTAGTAATATAGCTAATTAAAGTGCTTATATTAGACCTACTAGGATCTAGTCTAAAAATTATCTAACTAAAAATCATCTAATAGAAAGCTCTTATAATCTCTCTTTTTCTCCTTTAGCTAAAGAGCTTAAAAACGTAATAAAAAAACAAATTTAATAAAAGTGTTTATAAGTAAATCTAATCTTATAATATCTAGCTTATAATTAGTTAACTAGCTAGTCTAGGTTTATATTCTTCTAGTGCTAGTTATAATAGTAATTTTATAGGTCTCTAGCCTATAGGTTACTTAACTAAACCTTTTACCCTTATATTAACTATATTATTACTAATAAAGGTCTTAAGGGTCTTATTTAGTAATACCTTTATTATTAAATTAGTAATATTATCCCTTTTATTAATCTAACAAATCTTATTAATCTTGCGTTACCTATATAACTATTATAATATTATAATATTAATTATTAGGCGTTTTTCCTTTATTATACTAAGCTTTATAAGGCATTTATATAGTAAGAAGGAGTCTATATATATAACTATTAGGATCTTAGGTATTTGTAGCTTGCTTATTATAATATTAAGTATAGTATTAATAGCATAGGCTATATTAATACCTTATACTATACTATATAGCTTAGAGATAAGGGCGCTTCTTATTACTTACTTGCTTTTTATAAAGCTATATATTATAATATTTCCTTATATTATAAACTTAGCTTTATTATAGGTTTCTTTATTACCTAGGATAGTAATATATCCTATTTATAAGCTTAAATCCTTATTATTTATAAAAGAGCTATTAATAAAGATATATAGCCTTATATATAAGAGATTAAGTAGTATATAGTATAAGCTATAATTATAGTGCTTTATTTACTACTAAAGTTATTTATTTAGGTATTTAGTATTATTAACTATAACTTCTTATTACTATATAGTAATAAAGAGGTTATATAAAGCCTTAGGTTAGCAAATAGTTATAATATATACCCTACATGCCTATTATTTAATATATTATTACTTTATTATATTATTAGCTAGTTTTACTAGTTAGATCTTCTTACTTTACCCTTTTAGTAAAGAATTAATAATCTATTTTCTAAGTTAGCTAGTATATAACTATTAAAGATAAGTAGTGCCTTTTCTATAAGTCCTTACTTTAGCTTAGCTAGAAAACTAGCCTTTTAAAGCTCTAACTCTTTATACTTATAGAAAGTATTATTACTAAGTCCTAAGGTATTATTAGTTTATATTCTAATAATTTTAAAGTAGTTCTTATTATTTAATATTAGTAAGTATAGGTTATAGGTTAATATAATTATATTAAGTTTATTATAGTAGTACTAATAGTATATTAACTAGTAGTTAACTATATATATGCCTATATAATATCTTAAATTTATAGGAGATACCCTTTTCCTTAAAGAAAGGAGCTAGGGCCTTATTACTATTAATTATATTCTCTAGCCTATATTTATTATTAATTATAGGCTTATTATTATTAATAAGGTAAGGTTTAATAATAGTTATTTAAAATTTAGTAAGCTTATAAGGCATTTAGAGAGTATATACCTTATTATTAGTAGTAATTAGCTTAAATAGTTCTTTCTAGCTTTCTTTTTATACTAGACTTATATATCTAATTATAAAGGCAGTAAATATATAAGCACTATATTTAGGCTATTCTAGGTAGTAAGGGTATTATTTACTTATCTCTTTGCTAGTAATTATCTAGCCTTATCTATTACTTTTTAAAGTATTATAGCTTACTATATAATTAAGAGGCTTAGAGGCAAATTATTAGTAAGTTATAAGTATAAGCTAAATACTAGTAGTATAGGTACTAAACTATTTAATTCTACTAAGTTATTTATAGCTTTAATAGCTATTTAAAGCTTCTAATAATTTATAATACTTATACTTATACCTAGCTCTTAGGTAATAATATTATAAGCTCTCTATAGTAAGCTATAATAGTATTTAACCTTTCTAATACTTTAGTATGCTTTTATAGGCACTTTATTAATATTAATTACTATAATATATATATAGTTCTAGAATTTATTTAAAGTAAAGTTCTTCCTTATATTATAGACTATCTAGTCTAGAGGACTTAGATATATATTAATTTAGTATTTTTTAATATATTTTAAATATCTTATGCCTTTTACTTCTAGGGTTTAAGGAAGTAAGTAGCCTAGAAGAAAGTTATAGAGTTAATAATATAAAGTACTAGGTTACTATTAAGATATATTATATTAATAATTATCTTATAGTTAAAGTTATAGTTATCTTTTAGTATAAATTAAAATTATCCTAGTAATTTCCTATTAAGTTAATAGTAGTAGTATATATTTATAATCTTCTTAATTATCTTATTCTCTATATCTTTACTAGTATATTATAGCACTATTATAAGCTACTATATAGAGAGGTAACTAAATTATTAGTAAAGCCTTTAAATTTACTTTTCTAATAGAAAAAGGTAGTTACCTTTATAGCCTCTAGAGTTTACTATAGATATCCTTATTTCTAAATAATAGGGACTTTTTAATCTCCTTAAATTAGATATTATTAAGGTTATTAAGCTTTATATTTATCTTATCTATATTATTAATACTATATAGGAATAGTATACTTATATTAAGTATATAGAATATAATTTAACTAAAAATTATAGGGACCTTTAGGATACTAATTAATCTTACTAATCTTACTTTAAATTTAATAATTTACTCTTAGTTTATTAGGTTTATTATTAGTAAGGGTATTTTCTTTAGTAGTGCCTTTACTTAGCTAATTCTAGTAGTTAAGAATCCTACTACTCCTATATTAGGAATAATACCTCTAAATATCTTATTAGAGTAGTAATTCTCTAATATATAAGTAGTTAATTTAGCTTAGAACTAGTCTTCCTTATAATATATATAATAAAGGGCCTCTTTCTTAAGGTTTTAAAGGACTCCTTTTTATTTATTTAGTTTATTATACTTATAAAAACTATATAATTATTATTTTACCTTTTCCTATACTTATTTTCTCTAGAAATACTTTAGATATATTCTAGGTATTATTACTTTTAGATATATTATTATCTTTTATAAGAAATTATTATTACCTTTATAAGCCTATAGGAAAACTCTAAATTTCCTATTAAATAAGGGATTCCTATATTTCTTATTCTTTTACTATTTTTATTTAGCCTTTATATATTCTTTTTACTATACTTAAAAGACTAGTATTTTTCCTTACTATATATATATAGTATTATTATAGTTATCTTTAGCTATAGTTATAATTAAAGTCCCTTATTTATTTATATTAATAGTCTATAAATAAGGCCTTATTTTTCTAATTATTACTATTAAACTATTAGCTTACTTTTTTAGGCTTTAGTAATACTAATTAACTTATATAAATTACCTATAAGGTTTTTAAATATATTATTAACTATAAATTTAGTAAGGTTAGGGTTAGGTATACCTCTAATTACTTAAAGGGTTTATTTAATAAGTTTTATTTTATTATTAAGGAATTAAGGACTTTATTATAAATATCTTATAAGCTTTAGATTATTATATTTAGGTATTTTATCTTTAACTTATCTAAGTTCTTTATAATAGTATCTTATAAGGTAATACTATTTTACTTTCTTTAATAGAATTATTTATTTATAGGGGTCTTAAAGTATTATCTAATAAGCTTAATTATTTAATTAAATATAAAGGTAGTAATTAACTTTAAAGTAATATTTATAAGGTAAAACTTCTTTATATTACTAGTTAGTATTATAGGAAATATCTTTATAAGTACTATTTTTATAAAGTTAAGCTATTAGTACTAGTTTTATAGTATTATAATCTTTAGCTTAATAAAGTTAAATATCTTTTTACTATACTTATTATTCTCTTTATAAATCTTTATTAAATTAAGTACTTTTCTTATATTATTTAACTATTTCTAAGCTTAAGGTATTATAAAAGTAATAGGAAATATACTTTTACTTAGATTTAAGGAGTAATAAGGGGTTAAGAGTACTAGATATATATAATTAGTAAGCTTAATACTATTAGCTATAGTTTTAGTATATTAATAAGTACTTATAAAGAGAATTATAGGTTTTTATTATTAGTACTAGCCTTACCTTTAGGTAAAGGTTTAAATTAAATTTACTTATAATAAGTTACTTATTAATCTTTTTAAAGGCTATTTAAATTATTATTTTTTTAAGTACTTTTTAAGGGCTTTAGTAATTTTTTTACTAAATCTCCTTATATATATACTATATTTATAAAGAAAGTCTTATAGTACTTTAGTTAAACCTTTATTAGCTTTATTAAAGAGATTTTTATTTTAGTTACTAAAGTTAAATCTATAGTTTTTATTATTTTTAGTCTTTATATTTTTACTCTTTATAATAAAGGATTATATAAGTAATCTTATTATTAAGATTAGTTATAGTTATAGTTTTTAAGTTAATATTATTACTTATTAAGTCCTAGTTAGTTAAGAGGTTTTTCTAGTATTATTAAACTTATTTTAAAAGCTTTTCTCTTATTAAATAAAAGTAAGGTTTTTAGGAGTTTTTAGTTAAAAAGTTATAATAATAATAAAAAAAGAAAAAGAGAGAGAAAGGGTTTTAGTAAGCTTATTAGCTAAGGTTTTAAGGTAATTAGTAAGATTAAATCCTTATAGTACTAGCCCTTAATTAAATAAAGGCTAGTAATTTAATCCTTTAAAAGTCTAGTATTATAAAGGTAATATTTTCTTTTTATAGTATATTAGACTATAGTTTATAGTAAATACTTTTTTAAGTAATTCCTTACTTCTTTATAGTTAGTTATATTAAGTAATTACTAATTAGTATTAAAAAGACTTAAGAGGTTTTTAAGTTCTATAACTATAAGTTACTAGTATACTAGTATTTTTAAAGATATTATTAATTTATATATAGTTTTATTTATTTATAAGGGAAATTAAAGCTATAAATATAGCTTATTTTTTATTAATATACTAACTCTTATAGTATTATAGGTTAGATAAAGTCTAGATATTAATATAGGGTAATTAGTCTAAGGGCTAATTATATAGCTAGCCTAGGTAAGGTAATAGAGAGATATATAACTAAATATATATTAGTATATAGTAAGGTAATAGGAAATATATAACTAAATATATATTAGTATATAGTAAGGTAATAAGGGTATATTTAGCTAGTTATATTTACTATTCTTAGCTATAGTAAATTTAAGGGAATTTATAGTATTTTAATACTACTATAATAGAATTTACTAAGGAGGTTTTTATCTCTCTAGCTAAATTTCCTTTTACTTTTAATAATTATTATAAAAATATTATTTTATTTTTATAAATTACCTTATATTATTATAAAAATATTACTTTATACTAAAATAATTTACCTTATATTATTATAAAAATATTACTTTATTCTTTTATATATAACCCTATACTTTTAAAATATATTTATTTTTAAAACTTTAAGTTATATATAAATATTTACTCTTTTATAAAATAAAATATAAAAAACTTTAATTCTAAGTAATTACTTATTCTTCTTAGCTAATTTAATAAAGTAATAATTAATCTTTTATAACCTTAATATATAAAAGTAATTAATAATCTAGGTTCCACTAAGGTAAGCCCCTATTACTACTCTAATATCTAGAGCCTATTATCTTCTCCTAATTTACCTCTCTAAAATTCTCTAATTCCTCTTAGTCCTAAGCTTTATCTTATACCTCTTTAGCTTCCTTAGGAATAGGCACTATTATAGCACCTATAGGTATTTCCTAAAAGAAGCCCTTATACCTATCCTAAAAGTTTAACTCCTATTATATAGTAGGGAAATATATAAAGGCATATATCTCCCTTATGCCCTTACTACCCGTACTTACCTAATATACTTAACTATCTATAGTAGTAGTAAAGTCTAGTATAGTTATAGATTAGCAATACTATATAGTTATTTAGTAGAATATTACGCTCTCTAAATAGCTTCTATAGCTTACTAGTAACGCTAACCCTATAACTAAAGAGCTTAGGCACGTTTAGCGCTAAAACTAGATATAGTTAGCGCTACTAGATTAGTATTCCCTAACCTATAGAGAAGAGTTAACTTATAGTATTATTATATAAGATATAACCTAAGTCCTTAACTAATGCGTTTAAAGCATAATATAGTAAGGGGTTTATTTATTAAACCTCCTAAAATAGCATATAGGATCCGGTAGCTACACTATTCTTATAAATAGAGTTATAGTAAAGACATAGTAAAGTTACTAATAGCATCTAGCTAATGTAGCTTAGAGCCTCTAGGGGTGTAAAGGGTTAGCCTCTAAACCTATAAATATATACTATATACTTAAGCTAGGGCATACTACTAAGATAATAAAAGTTAACTACTATATTAGGATTAAGACTAGCTATATTAGCTATTACTAGGAGAAACTATATATAAACTTACTTGCTACTATAAAGGTAAAATATCTTAGTCTTAGTATTACTATACTTCTATATGCCCTAACTAGAAGTAAGTATACTATAGTTTAGCTTAAAGCTATATATTACTTAAATAGTAGCTATCCTATTATTACGCTAATTAGATAGTAGGGAGGGATGTTAATAAGCTATGTTTATAATGCCTCTTAATAGAAGAGAAGACTTAAGGTAGGAAAGAGGTTATAAAAGAATAGGAGAAAAGGAAAAGGAAGAGAAAGAGGAAGAGGAAGGAGTAGAGGAAAAGGAAGAGGAAGAGGAAGGAGTAAATAGAGTTTAAAGTTACATAAGTTACCTAATCCTAAGACTAAATCCTTACACTACTACCTTTAAGTGAGAGAGGAATTTAGTTCCTTACCTCTAGTTTAGAGATAAATAATATCTAGTATAATAGCGTAATTAGAATGTTTTAGAAGGATAGATACTAATTTCTAAGCAGATATTTAAATGTATTATAATAAGCTACCTAATGCTAGAGATAGTAGTATAACATGTAAAAGGAAGATAAGAAGCTTAAAGGCTAAGAGAAGGACCTAGGCAGCGGTAAAGGTATTTATATTAAAGAAGATAGTTATAAGGGTAAATAAGAAGTGTTTTAAGGAGCGGAGTAGTAGGGAGGCAAAGACGTAAGGTAGAACAGTTATAGGTAGAAAGTACGTACTATTAGCGTTAGGTGCGTTATAGCTCATGATTTAGCGATATTTAGTTACTAGGCTAGACGTGGATATAGTAAGGCACTAGAGATAAAAGACAAAAAGAGATAAGACAAAAGAGACAAGGCTTAATAGCCTAGCCAAATCCCTTGCCTTACTAGCCTCTAGGCGTCTCTTATGCTGTAATACGCTAGGCAAGACTATGTTTGTTAATATAGTATAAAACCCTCTTCTCCTTTACAGTTAAAAACCTATAATACACTAGTATATTATAGTCTAAGTATAGTAACATAGCTATGTTTAGTAACTTATTAGTAATATCTATTACGCCCTCCTTTACTATATACTTATAATATCTTAGGTAAATTTACCTAATGCTAGTATTCCTTATTCCTTATTCCTTATTCCCTTTCCACCTAGTTTGTCCTATCTGCGCCTTAGGTTAATTTACCTAAGGCTATTACTATTCTTTTAAAGCTATATTTATAGTCTAAGTATTATAATGTAAATATGTTTTGTAATTTATTATTAACTCTTATTAAACCTTAATCTACTACGTACTTATAGCATCTTAGGTAAATTTACCTAATACTAGCATTCCTCACTTCTTATTCCCTTTTTACCTAGTTTATCCTATTTACGCCTTAGGTTATTTTACGCAAGGCTATTACTATTTTTAGCTAAATCCTTTACTCTATCTTAGCTACTTAGGCATATGCTAAATAATACAAATAAAAAGGGAAATAATTAGTAAAAATAAAGTAAGATTAAGCAATAGTTATTTTAACATCGCTATCCGTATTAGGTACCTTATCTTAGCTATCTCCGCCCTCTTCTAGCTTATTAGCCTCCTCTCCTCTAGCTTATTATTATCTTCTATGTCTTTAAGAACGCTGCTATAAGTGTTAATGCTATTAGTAGTACTATGCTCTTAATCTTTACTACAAAATCCGGCTAGTGAGTTAAGATTATTATTATTATTAATAAGCGTCTAGCTCTTAGGGTTATTCTGCCTAATAACACCCGCTTATAGTAGGCTATGTATTTTGTCCACCTAGTTATTATCTTTTACGCGCTGCTTTAGTTAGCTAATATAACTAACTATATCCTTAAAAACACCGCCTTAAGATACGTTACCGTACAACCTAGTAACTCCGTTATAGCACTAAGGCTATAGTCCTATGTGTAATCTAACATAGTAAGGATAAGGTTAGCTATGTTTTCGTTATAGTATAATATCTTTTCCTTATTCTTAGGATTAATAGCGTATAGTAGCGTAGCTAGGCACAATAATCTGTGCGTGAGTTTAATGGTGTTAATATAATAAGGATTAAATTCCTTATTATTAATATTATGTAAAACTAACCACATAAGTTAGTTATGTGAATAGTTAAACTTAGCTTATATAAGCTTAAATAGCATAACCTCTTTTATAAGAGGGTCTGTCTAGTTAGGGATCTTAGCATTAATAGAGAGCTATTAAGTATACTTTAAGAGCATAAGCCTCTCCTAGTAGTTATGAAATGATTGCTTTACCTAAATAATATGCCACCTAGTTTGCTTTGTCTGCCTAATGTAGCTAATCTAACTAAAGGCCTAGTTTATAACGTTAGCATTTGTGGCGATGTTAATAATAATACCTATATGATATTAGTAGTGTATGTTTACGCTAATAGATATAATGTTTATGTTTGCTATAAACATATAGGGTTATCCTTAGGATTCTAAAACTCTTCTAGTGCCTTAGCTTATTTAGTATAGCTATCTGTGAAGCAAATAGTTAAAACATAATAACCCGCTAAGGTTAAGCCAGACACTATTAACCTACTAATTATATTAGTAATAGAACATATACATAGCTAGGGTTAGTAGTTAGTCTAAGGCTTATCTTAGGTAAATTTACCTAAGGAATAGCTAATTAACTAGACATGACTTACATTTGTATCTATAGTATATTAGTAAACAGTGTAATAGTCTACTTAGCCTCACGGATATATTAATAAAGAAGCTCTAGGCAGTGGGCAAACACTAGGCTTAGGAAACTAAGCTAATGCACCCACTAACTTAATAAGCATAGGGTTAGTACATTAGGGTCCTCCTTGCACATATTATATAAGTACCCCACCCTGCTATATGTATTAGAGGCAACTAGGTCTTTAATATGCTTAGTTCCGCTAACTACTTACTTATCCTAAGCCTTCCTAGCCTCCTCTAGGTAGGTTAGGGTACCTTAACCTCTAATAGCACGCGTAACCTTGTTTTCCTAGGTAATGCCTAACTATTAGAATGCCTTAATAGGGTTAATCTTAACTAGGATGCTATTTCTAGGGTTATATGCCACTAAGACTCTATGTTAAATTATCCTAAAGTTACGCATAACCTTAGGCATGTCTCCGCCCCCACTACCTATATTATAAGAGGATAATACTAGTGCGGTGCTATCTAAGTAGTTTGTTAAGGCAGTGTTTATCCTATAGACCTAGCGGGATATTGCCTAGCTATATGTATAGATAAAATTAGCATACTAGGGTAACTACTATACCTCTTCTGTGTAGATATCTATAAGGGGCATTATAGCTCCTAGAAAGGTAAGTGTGCTATTAGGCATATGTAAAAGTGTCTTATCTATACGTAAGATAAAAAGTTCTCCTAGAATAGGGATAGGATATCTATACTAAATTAGTAGCTCTAACGTCTAGCGTTCCCTACCCTATCTAGTAGCCCTAGGTATAGCTACTAGGCTTAATACCCTTTGTAAATAGTGCCCTAAGGCAATCCTTAACACCCTTATCTAGGTTAGCTAAGTTATATAGTAGCCCCTAGTGGTAAGATTCCTAATAGTGTTAATAGTTTAGTATAGATTATACTCCTAGTGCTATAGAAGCTTAATGTCCCCTAGGGCTTCTTTATTAGTAGCTCTACAAAGAGCGCTAGAGTTAACTCCTAGGTTCTAGAATAGCAGCGTAGTAGGTCTAAGGATGTTACGTAGAGATAACATAATTAGGGTTCTAGTTATATATAATACCGCTTCCCTGCGAAGTATAGATAGCAAGTTAAGGTACACTATATTCCTATTTCTAGTAATATAGGCCTTGTCCGCTATAATAATGCCTTACTCTGCATTTGCAATAGCCTTATACTTTTACTTATACTCTACGAGATTACTATTAGGGTCTTCTTACTATTCTACGTGATAAATCTAATACTATAGCCACTAAGTTCTTCTCTTATATACTTAGTGGCTTTTTAAACGCCTTAGCCTACCTCTATGCTTCTAACTTAGTGTTATTAGCAGTTAGAGCAGCTACCGCTCTACCCTTTATCTCTTAATAGGTGTGGATAGCTCCCTAGCAGGCGTGGGAACGTGATCTAAGGCCTTGTTATCCTATATAAAGCGGCTCTAGAATATTTTAATAACCCTAACTCTCTAGGTATTATAGGTTATAAACATAACTACCTTTATAGTTTCTAGGTTATTACTAGCCTTAGCCTAATCCTTAACTCTTACCCTAAGACATCTAGACTTAATCTTAGTGGCTTATAGGCCTAGCACCTTTATTAATATATTATAGTATATAAAGAGTTAAAGGCTAGGATTATTTATACTAGCTTCCTTACTATCTAGAATAAGGTGGATACTAGATTAAACACTATATTTAGGCAGAACTTAACTTCTAGACCCTCTCTAGTGGCCTTTTAGTGCTCCTATTAGTCCTTTAACCGCTTTACATTAACCTTAATTACTATTAGGAATATCTTAGTCTTCCCTAGACCTATAGCAATATTAATAACTATAGATATACTGTCCTATAGAACTTTATTAATACATATAACATTTATATAACGCTTAGCTAGCTACTACCTCTTAGGGTTACAAAGGGGTGGCCTTAGGTAAATTTACCTAACGCTGCCTAGAAAGGGGATATATACTAGTAACTTAATAGGAAGCAATAGTTCTATCTTCTATTAGGCAGGGTAAAGGTAAAAATCTAGGTAGCTAATACCTATCTCTTTATAAGCACTCTTAAAATCCAGACTCTCTAGTGGTTAGTGGGCGGTAAGGTTAGATCTAATAAGGAATGCCTGCTTATAGGCCTAGGCCTCCGCGTTCCTTTTAAAGAGATTTATATTTACTATCCTTTCCTTATATAGCGGAGTACTTTAGATAAAGGCTATGTATTCTATAGTATATAGGCTACTTAGGATGTTTATAAAACCACTAACCTATGCCTTAGTCCTCTTATTTACTACGTCTATATTATTACCTTTAAAGAGCTCCTTATACGCCTTAAATAAGGTATACTAGGATAGATTAGGCAGGCTATTTAGGTTAAACTTTTTACTACGCTTACTAAGTTCCTTTATAGTCTTAGTTATATTAGATAATGCCCTAAGAGCAATGTTTATATAGTCTTTAAGGATGACTTTATGTTTCTTATTAGCTATATAGTCCTAGGCCTTAGGGTTATGTTTGCTACGCCTAGGAATGTCCAAATCCCCTGCTATAAATAGGCCTTAGATGCTGTCGCGTACACTTATAAGTAGGGCTATGTTCTCCGTGGTAATTTAAGTTGCCTCTACACTATATGTCGCCTCCTAGACCTTAGTCTCTAGTCTATGCTAAGCTTCCTTATTATAGTATCCTAGGAATATGCTTATGTCTATAGTAAACTATTATTAGGATGCGTTTAGCTAGTCTTTATTATAAGTAGCAATAGTGTAGTATATTATTACTAGGACTCGCTACATATCTTCTATAGAAAATTTATTAATCTACGGTTCCTTATCTCTTATACCTAGTAAATAGTTAGGATATTAATGTAGGTATATATTAACATCTACGTAATACTTATAAGGCCCCTATGGTTACTAGACGCTAGGTACTATTAGTAGAATTTGCAGAGCATATATGTATATAGTGCCCTCTACGTTAATATTAATTTTTATCTTAGTACCACTAGTGGTTGCCTTAGTGAATATTATAGTAGTAAGGCTAGGGATTAGGTTTACTATTATCTCTAGCTTTGTCTTTAACTAATGATTATATTCTATAGTATTAATAATAAAGGGCAGGCTAATGTTCTAGAGAACAGATATATATAGGCAAAGCGTACTAAACTCCTTAAGGTGTTTAGTATACCCTCCTCCACTCTAAAGGTAATGTCTTATCTTCTTCCTAAGAAGATGTAGCTATGTCTATTATCTCCTTTATAAGGTTAGGTTTAAACTTATACGCAATGTAATTTAGAACTAGTCTAATAATGCTAGGAACTACATTCTGTGGTTAGCCACTTATCCCTATGCGGGCACTTATACACTCCTATAAGGCTACCTTAGGTAAATTAACCTAATAGACTCTCTAGTAAGTTTACCTAAGGTAACCTTATAAACGTGATAACCCTAACCCTAACCCTTGTGCCGCGCTAGTGCCGTCCTCCACATCGTCTCTATTGTCGCTAACGGCCCTACCCTGCTTTCTAGACTACGAGTATATCTCTTCTAATAATGCGTCTATACCTTAACTATATAAGTAATGCCTCCTAAATGCAATTGCAAAGTGCCGCTATATTGCAACGCTAAACTTAACACCACATACGCTTTGCGTAATTACCTGCATAGCTCTAGATATACGCTACGTTGTCCACAGTTATTATTAAAAAGCTAGGGCATTATTAGACACACCCACCACAGTCCCTTGCTACACGCTATTACTATTACTATCTTTATTATTGTTATTATTATTATTATTAGTGGTTTCCTTATTAGAACTCTCTATTATATAATAATATATAACCGCCCTTAACGCCTTACATTATAGCTAAAGTTTAACCTTACTATTAGTGTTATCTAGCAATTCTAATTCTAGCTATATTATATTACTAATCTAGTTATTACCTGCTATATTTATTTCCAAGCTTTCTTAGAATAGGAGCACTAGCTATATATAGTATAGCATAAGCGCACTAATCTCTTGCGGTAGGAAGCGATAAATAACCTTTGCTTCTTTATATAGTTATACCCTTTATAGTACTGTAGTATAAGCATAATAAGGCCGCGGTTAACTAGAAGGTTTTATAGCGTCCTATTTATTATGTTTTAGTGTTAGGTAGCTAATAACTCTAACCCTCTAGTAGGTTACCTATAGCTAAAATACATAGCAATAAGTAAGTACTTAAGGAAGCGCTCTGTGTCCTACATATAGGCCCTTGCTTACGCTAGCTTTATAGAGGGTGGTTTATATCTATCTATTACCCTCTAGCTAGGTATAGTGTAGGTGCTAAGACTAAATAATCTTCTTAAACACCTAATCCTTTATGCTACTACTAATAATACGCAGTAAGTTATCCTAGATAGAAAACCCTAGTGCCTTATTTGTAGCACTATCTATAAGTGTTAGCTATAGTATAATAGGCACGCTAAGCTCTTATGGCGACTACTCCTTATAGTTAGCGTAAAGCAGTAACTTCTAGAATAAGATATTACTAGCATTCTTAGTTACATACTACACTATATTTCTAATGCTAACTAGGTTTAGGCATATATAGCCCTTATAAATAGCCGCGTTACCGTCCTATTCTATAATCCTATTACATAGCGTGGTCCTTGCTGCCGCTATTCTATAGTTACGTAGTTAGTGTATGTACTGCATTAGTGTTAACCCTCCTAGGGCACCACTAGGTAGTAGGTAGCCCTCTACGTATTCTTATATAAGTTAGAAATAGGTACTAGCCTGCTTATCTATATTATCTTTATCTAGTATTCCTCTAAAGTAAGCTATTAGATTTCCGCTTCCTAGGTCCTATCTATCTTAAATAGAACTATAAGTTAAATAATAGCTATAATCCTACTTAGCTATAGTGTAAAATCTTAAAAACTCTTCTAATTCCTATCTTACCTAAGCAATAGTACACAGAGGAAGCTAATAAGAATACTACATAACTCTAGCCCTAGTAGCTTATAATATATTGCTATAATAAAAAGTTATTTACTAACCACACTACCTAATTAATAATTACTACTACGTTTCTAGCTACTAGTTTTAGTTACTACTAACTCTTCTTAGTAATACGCTAGTAAAATGCACTTAGGCGCTTAAGATACGCTTATTAGTCCTTGCGAAAGTGAAACAGAGGTCGCGCATTAGATATTAGACTATAATATCTAATAGCGTATATAAGGAATTACTTATATATAAGTATTATCTTTCTTACTATACCCTTACGGAAATAGAAGTGAAATAGGTTTAACCTCTTATATTATAGGCAAGTTTAATATAATTTATGTAGGGCGTGTTACGTAATCTTAGGGCTAAGTTTTATTACATACTCTATTATATATTTAGTGCCTATAAATACAATTAGCAGAATATTAGCGTTGCCTTTACTAGGGTCTAGGCTTACGTTACTCTCTAGGACAAGGAGTTAATAGATATAATCCTTCCTTCCGCTAAATTCTATTAGGTACTCGCTAAACCTAGCCTCTCTAGCTATAGCTATGCGTCAAGGTTGCGCTAGGCTTTTATCTAGCTAATCTCTTCCTAATAGACCTTCTCTCTTTAAGCAGTGAATTAGGACGCGAGTTATTTAATTTGCTCTTCCTCTAAATCTAGTTATACCTTAGATAAATAAACCTTAAATAGTTAGCTTCCGTGGCCTTATTCTATAAACTATTAATAAAACACTCCATTACGCTATAATAAGTTCTAGCTATTAGCAGTGTTTTACGGTTATGCCTACCTTTTAAATAGATAGATCTTCTATACATACTCTATAATATAACAGAGGTTAGCGCTAATAAAAGTATAGTCTTTAATTATACATTAGAAACCGTTTGTTTTAGGGTTACCTAGATATAAATATAGTCTTCTGTTATTTTAGGGCATAATACTCTTAGGCACTTAATTTATTACTAGGAGGTATTACACTACCTTTATAGCGTGAAGCGACTTATATTAGTCTTATTAGTATTTGTCCTATAAATAGCGCTTAACTAATAACTTTATAATACCTATCTTGCATTAGCAATAGATAAGTAATTATATATCTTTAAGGTATTTAAAATACTCTATCTTAATCTAATAGAGTTATTAGAAGGTAGGGATATAATAGATTAATAAAAGCATTTAATTTAGTTAATTAGAGGTGCAGATAGCACCTAACTTTTATACCTAAAAGGTACACAGTGCGCTATAGTCTTATCTAACTAAATCCAGTACATCTAATATATTATATCCACCGTTATCTTAAGGAGGGTCTTATCTTCGTTAATGCGGTTAATGTAACGTTCTAGCGTTATTAGAGCCCTCACCCTAATAGGAGTATATTATTATAATAAACATTAAAAAGCTTAGAACCTTACCCCTAAATACCCTAGTGCTTTCACGTAATAATAGGAGGGCTTATCTAGCATTATCTCCTAGATAGTTAGGTTAATATACTAGCTATACAGGAGGATACCTAGTCTTATAGTATCTTTAAGCTCTAATTCTAAGACACTATATATAAGATACACTTCTATTAAGGTATTTCTATACTATTCTCCCTTATTTATTTATATAAGTATATTATTAATTAACTCTCTTCTTAATACTTCTAAGGTTACCTTAGATAAATTTACCTAATAATTGCCTTATATATAGCCCTTAAAAACGTATTTTCTATTACATACTATACTATAGTATACTTTACTATTATATATCCCCTTAACTTTATATATAGCTAGAAGAGAGCTATAATAGCTACCTTAGGTAAATTTACCTAAGATACTCCCTTATAATCTATAGTGTTATTAGCCTATACTATAGTATGCTATACTATAGTGTATATATAAGTAATATAATTTAATAAGCAAAGGTTAGGGTAAATTTTACTAGTATTAGTAATATAGGTTTTTAGGTATAAAAAAAAGTTAATATTAGCAATGCTAGCTATAGTGTAGATATTAGTAATATTATATTAGCAATATAGGTTTTTAGGTGTAAAAAAAAGTTAATATTAGTAATGCTAGCTATTATATAGGCATTAGTAACATCACGTTAGTAACATAGGACATAGTGTAGATATTAGTAACATCGCGTTAGCAACATAGGCTATAGTGTGGACATTAGCAACATTACGTTAGTAATATAGGTTTTTATAGTGGAGACATTTCGCGTTAGTAATATAGGTTTTTAAGTGCAAAAAAAAAAGTTAATATTAGTAACGCTAGCTATTATGTGGGCGTTAGCAACATCGCGTTAGTAACATAGGGTTTTTAAAGTGGAGACATTTTTGCGTTAGTAACATGCGTTTTTAGGTGCAAAAAAAAAGTTGATGTTAGCGACGCCGGCCATACTTGATAGATTTATAATTATAAAATTTATTAATATAATATATTTTATATTTATATAATTAATAATATTATATTCATTAAAATTATTATATTATTTTTAATTTTTATTATTATTAAAAACTATTAATTATTAATATAAATTTTATAATTTTATAATTATATTATTTATATTAATAATTTTTTTAATTAAAACCTATTATAATTATAAAATTTATTAATATAATATAATTTATATTTATATATTTTTTTTTTTATAATTAATAATATTATATTATTATATTAATAATAAACTATTTTATTTTTATTATAATATATATTATTTTATTAAAAATCTTTTATATTAAATTATTTTTATTTTATTTTTATTTTATTTTTATATAAATATATAAAATATTTATTATTCTTAAAAAATTCTATATTTTATTATTTTTTTAATTCTTTTTAATCCTTTTATTATTATAATTATAAATATTATTTTTTAATTATAAAATTTAATAATATAATATATATATTTTTTTATTTTTATAATTTAAATTTAATAAATAATATTATATTTATTAATTAATTTAATTTATTATAGTAATAAAATTTACTTTATATTATTATTAAAATAATACTATTTATACTACTATTTTATAACCCTACTAGTTACCTTATTATATTATTATAATATTAGTTATAACCTATATTACCTTATAACTAACTTATAGCTTATAAAACTAACCTAACTAAGTTACCCTATAGGAACCTAAAATTAACTATAACTAGGGAACTAGTAGTTATATAAAACCCTAATATATATTATTTAAATCCTAGAATTTTTCTATATTTAATTATTAGTTATATAGGGTACCTAAATTTAGCTTATTAATATTATAAGCCTAAAGAATAGTATTATTATTAATTATCTATTCTAAGCTATAGAGAAAAGAGAGGAAAAGAGAGGGTAACCTTTAGGGGGTTAGTAATATAGCTTTTATATTTAGGAATCTTACTATAAGTATATCTAATTTTATTTTAGAGTGCTTACTTTATCTAGCTAATATTAGGGTTAGCTTTTTAAAGGGTTATAAGCTTCTTAATAAAATTATTAAACTATTTAGTTTTTAACTTTTCCTTATTTTTATAAATTATCTTTTATAGTAAGCTAGTATACTATTCTAGAAGGTAATACTATCTTATATCCTTAGTCTTAAACCTTTATCTTATTTAAGTAATAAGGGTTAGTAAGTCTTATAATTACCTAGGTTTTAAGAGGTTATCTAAATAGTATCTTAGGATTTACCCTTATATAGTATTAAATATATAGCCTACTTATTCTAGTCTAATATTTAGAATCTTATATTTCCTTTAAAATATTTAAAGCTTTAACTTAAAAATATTATAGTTATTTATACTATATTATTACTTTAGTATATATATCTTAGCTAGATTAATAATTTACTTTAGTAATAGTCTTAAGGGTTATATTAGTTAATTAATAGAAATAGGGGTAGAAATAGTAGCTTCTTTATACTAGAGAAGGGGATTAGGGCTTACTACTAGTGCCCTAATAGGGTTAGTATATAAGATATAATGCCTAGAGAGGGACCCTTAATATTTTAATATACACTCTCCTATTTAGGAGCTTTCTTAACTTTTAAGGGCTTATACTAGTTCCTTTTATTAGCTATTATAACTTATAACCCTTAGTAAGGAAGGGAATAAGGGAAATATTTTATTTTTTAAGTAAAGGAGGGTAGTAAAAAGTTTTACTTCTTAAGGGGAATAATTTATAAAGGATTATAAGGCTAGGTATTAACTTTATATATAATAGAATATACTAAGAAAAAGAATAATAAAATAGACTTTATTACTAGACTTAAACTTTTCTTTAGTTTAGGCTTTTATTTATTATTAGTTACTTATATACTTTAACTAAGGGACTAGAATAAACTTCTTCCTTAGTATAATTAAGGATCTTATAATAATCTAGTTACTCCTATACTTTAATAGAAAGGGCTAGATTATACTACTTCTAGGAAAGTCTTTTCTATTATTAACCTTACTAATCTGCGATTTTCTATGTGTGTTTAGGAGTGATTATAAAGTTAACTACTAATTAGTATTAGTTATATAGGGTACCTAATATTAGGTTATTAATATTATAAGCCTTAAGAATAGTATTATTATTAATTATCTATTCTAAGCTATAGAGAAAAGAGAGGAAAAAGAGGGTAAAAGTAAGGGTTTTTCTTATAAGATATAAAATATAAAGGGGGCTATATAGGTTATATAACTACAAGCCCTACCCTATTATAGGCCTATATTGTAAGTTACATGTAGGGCTTGCGTGCGTAGGCTAACTACTTTGCTAACTATATAATTATAGTTACTAAGTGTAGTTAATATTATATATATTCTAATATATAACTATAACCTCTTTTAGTAATTTTATTTACTACTATAACTATTATATTTAATATTATATATAATAGTAAATATACTATATTCTTTAAAATTATTATATATCTAGTATATTTTTACTAGGCTTTTTAACTTATTATACTATATTATATATACTATATATTATATTATATTTTACTATATATTTTATAATACTTATTATTTATAATTCCTATTAATTATTATTTTTAGTATTAAGAAAATTTTCTTAGAGAATTTTCTTAACTATTTTTTACTTATATATACTAAAAACCTACTTTTTAAACCCTTTTAAATAGCTTTACTATATAATTTATATATATAATAATATTATAATATAACTAATTTCTAGTGTGTATTATATATAATAGGAATAAATTTAGATATTTTATATAGGAATTTTTAGAAGATAACACTACCTAATTTTAAGGGTAAGGGCCTTACTATAGAACCTTTAAGACCTTCTATAGGCCTTTCTAGCCCCCTAGGGACCCTAATATAATAGATATAAAAGGTTAATAAGCTATTTAGGCTAGTGCTTTATAACTATAAATATAAAGCTAAATTAAATAGTAAGGTAAGACCTTAAATAATTTTATTAAGTATAGTAAGGAAAATTATCTAAAAATAAGGCTAGTATTAATAATCTTCTATATAAATTAATATAAACTATAACTATTATATAAGGTCCTTAAGCTTTTACTAAACCTAAGGAAGAAAATACTAAGGTTCCTATAGAAAACCTAGCTACTATAACTACTTTTATAAGTTTACCTTTAGTAACTTATAAGCTACCTTTAATATAAGTACTATAAAGAAACTAAATAAGAAGGTTTACTCTATTCTAAAGGGAGCTAAGCTAAAAGGCCCTAAAAATTATAATTAGTTAAAGTAAGCCCTAAGTATTTAATTTAGAGCCCTAGGATTACCTAAATTTATAGATAATCTAAGCCTAGTAAGTTATCTAGCTAACTATAATTAAGCTATTCTTTTAATAATATTAAGAGATAGTTATTAATTAGGGCCTTAAGTAACTATATATTAGTAAAAATCCCCTAAAGAAGCCTATAAAGTCCTTATTAAGTAGTATTTATAAAGTACTAAAATCTAGTGTAGTATGCTATATACTAGCTACTATTCCCTAAATTTTTTAAATTTTAAGGGATCTTTAAAGGCTTTTAATGCTAATTTTAATAATTTACTAGCTAGACTATAACTTTATAGTGTAAAGATTACTCCTATTAAATAAGTAAATTATTATATTAATATATTAAAGCAACCCTTCCCTAGTTAAGCTAAGAGATAAAGATTTACTATTAGAGCTTCTAGGGTATAGGGACTACCTATAAATACCCTAAATTTATAGTTCCTTATAGTAAATTTATTAGAAGAATAAAGGATAAAACCTCCCTATAGCTAAAGCTCTTAGCTATAAGGCTTCTAATAATAAGGGAAATTCTAAGGAGTAGGAAAAGAAATCTTCTAATCCTAGCCCTAAGAAGGACTCTAATATTACTTAAGTACCTTTTAGGCTTAATAAGTTATTGTATAACTTATAGAAAGTCTAATTTTACTACTAAAGCCTTTATAACCCTTATTAGCTTTTATAATAATAACTTTACTAGTAATAAGTCCTTAAAATTAACCTATACTTATTTATATAAGCTAGCTAAAGGACTTATTAGCTAGAAATTAAAGAAAGTAACTATAATAGCTTTATTAATATTAAAGGCTAAATTAAATACCTTATATAAAGCTATTAGGAAGCTAGAGTAGTATATAGTCTTTTTAAAAATAAAGCTACTTATAGTATCTTTAGTCCTAATTTTTAGTAATAACTAAGGTACTATTATAATTATTAATAACCTTACTTTATATAGTAAAATAAAGTATACCTTACTAAAATTTAACTATATTAAAGAAAAATATAAAAGAGTATAGCTAAGGTTATTTATATTAGTACTAAGGAAATACCTATAAATAGTTTAACTAAGCCCTTATTTAATAATAAATTTTAATAATTTATCTAACTATTAGGTCTTATAAATATAAAGGCCTAGTTATAAAAGCTTAGGCTTTACCTAAGTATTAGCTAAAATATAAGTATTAGGGGGCTAATAGGAAGTAATAAGGGAATAGAAGGTCTAGAGATAAAGAATAAAAAGAATAAGGAAAGGGAATAAAAGAAATAAGGAAGGGGGATAGAAGGAATAAGAAAAGGGATAGAAAAATTAGAAATAAGGCTATTAGGGAAAATAGTAAGGGATAAGGAAAGGATAGATAGGATAGCTAAGGGGTATAAGGAGGGTATAGTATAAATAGGTTTCTTACTTTCTTTTCTTCTCTTCTTAAGCTTCTTAATATTATATTAATACCTAATAGTAGCTACCTAAGGGCTAGTTTATTATATTTAAGAAGCTTCCTTTAGTTCTAAAAGAAAACTACTAAAAAAATAATAGATTATATAATAAACTCTCTTTAACTATAAACCTACCTAGCTAGGGAACCCTAACCCCTATTAGACACTACACTACTACTAGGGGCTTATAATACCTAATTTAAAACACTTTAACTAATATTAGAATAATAGGCTAGAGTAATTAACTCTTTATAATAAGGTATATATATAAATCTAAAGTTTATACCTTAAGCTATTACTATAATAAATACTCCTATATAGTTATAGTCCCTAATATAATCTTAACTTAGTAAAACTAATCCTAATAAGTAACCTATATAATAGTAATAAAAATATATTTATTACTTAGAGGTACTTAATATAATATAAATTAGATATAAATAAGGACTTTATTAGAAATACTAAGGACTAATAAATATTTATTTACTAAAACCTAGTGCCTAAGGTTTAGGCTTATATTACTATATTCTTTAAGGTTAGGGAATTAAGTAATTATAACTTAAATACCTTCCTTTACTACCTAAAGACCTTATATATAAACCCCTATAAATAAGAAATAGCTTTTATAGAACTTAACTAAATAAAATAAGTATTTAGGGAGATATTTACTATATTCTTTATTTACTTTAAATAAAAACTCTCCCTAGCTAGAGAGGCTTATTAGGTAAATAATATTAAGGTAACTAAGCTATAATAAGTACTTAATAAATAAATAAGAGAAATTTCTATTAGTAAAGAAGTTAGTTAAATAAAATACTATACTACTATTACTTAATTTTATAGTATTATAGTTAATATTAAGTCCCTTACCTTAGAGAATAAGTATTAGAACTAATATAAACCCTAGCTAGCTTACCTAGCACTCTAGTAAATTAATAATAAGGGAAATATCCTAATAATAGGGGTTTAAGCTATAGTAACCTAGCTAGGAAGAGAAATAAGTTAAATAAAAAGATAAAGGTTAAAAGAAAAATACTAATTTATAAAGGGCTAAATAGGTATTAGGGGTAAAGATAGCTAAATATTACTAGGAAGGATATTACTTATATTATAGCTCTAAGGACTACTATATCTAGGAATATTCCCTTCTCTTATCTTATTAACTAAAGGTTAGTATTAATATATATAGGGTAAATAAGAAAAGCACTAATAAGGAGGTTAATATTAATACTATAGAAAATAAGTAACCCTTAAGTAAAGCCTTATATAAAGGTAAAAAGGCTAGCTAGTAGCTATAGTTATAAATAAGTATAGTTAGTATATAAAGACTAAAAAAGATATAAAATATTTTATAAATTAACTACTATTTCTAGTTCTTATACTCTTTAATATATACTTATACCTTAATATTTAGATTAACTATAGTTATAATTACTATAGTACTATAAGTAAACTAGTAGTATAATAGCTAAGCCTAGAGCTTATATAATTACTAAAATAAAAATAGGTTTATACTATAGTAAAAATAAAGAAGTAAAAGAAGTATATTAAGGAAGATATCTCTTTAATTACTTATATAGTATATACTAAGATTAATATTAATAGGTAGGAGTTATTAGTATACCTATATATTATCCTAGGTCTTACCTAGGATATAATCTTTAGAATACTATAGCTAAAATAATAAAATATAGTAATTTATATAGCTAAATAATAGTTAGTTATAGGGGTAGTAAAAGGCTTATATATATCTAAAGCCTTAGAGTAAGAAATAAATAAACTAGTTTAAGGGATTATTAAATCCCTATATACTATAGAGGTATACTAAGCCTAATAAAGAAGGGATAATATAACTTACTTTATTACTATAAGTCTAAGGAAATTATATTAGTATTATAACTTATAGCCCTAAAGTTATAACTAAGTAGCCCTAATATAATAATATTACTAGGGAAACTAGTAGACTTTATAGACTTATTTAATAAAGCTAAAGTAAATAGCTTACCTTCTTATAGGGGACTCTTAACTATTATATTTAGATATATAAGAACCTAAATAAATCTAAGCTAGTATTACTATAAGGACTATTATATAATATACTAAGGGACTAACTCTTAGAAATCTAATACTAAATTATAAACCTTATAGATAAGGGATAGATTTATACTAGCTCCTTATTAGCTATAGCTTCTATACTTTTAGTTAAGAAATTAAATAGTAAGTAATACTTTTATATTAACTACTATACCCTTAATAAAATTATAGTATAAAACTAGTACCCTTTCTTACTAATTAAGGAAATACTCTAATCTCTCTCCTAGGTATAATAGTTTATAAAGGTAAATATCTATATAGTATTCTATAAACTATAGATAGCTAAAGGTAAGGAGTACCTTATAGTATTTTAGACTAGGTTTAGGCTATTTAAGTAGCTAGTTTACTTATTTAAACTAGTAAGTATATTAGTAATCTTTTAATATTATATTAATAAATCCTTAGGAATATATTAAGGGACTTTATTATAATATATTTAAATAATATCTTAGTTTACTTTAGGGATTAAGAAAGAACTATATAGTAAAGGTCTAATTAATACTTAGTTACTTAAGGGTAATAAGGCTATATTTAGATCTTAATAAGTCTATATTTACTATAAAGGAAGTCTAGTACCTAGGGTATATTATTATAGTAAGCTATTTAGTTTACCTTAACTTAGTAAAGGTTATAGCTATTAGGAATAGTTAGTACTTATAAAGTTATAGGGGTTTAAAGCTTCCTAGGATTTATAAACTTTTACTAGGACTTTATTAAGAATTTTTCTAAGTTAGTAATATTACTTATATAACTTATAAAGAGAAATATCCCCTTCTAATAGGGACCTAAGGAGAATAAGGTATTTAAAAGGCTAAAAGAGGCCTTTATTATATACCTAGTCCTTATATAATAGGACTTAGACTACCTTATAGTAATTAAAGTAAATTACTTAAGTATAGCCTTAGAGAGTACTTATCCTAAAAGGATTTAACTATATTATATACCTAGTTATATATTACTTTATAAGCCTAATAATAGCGTAAAGAAACTATACTATTTATAATAAGAAACTCCTAGCTATTATTTCCTACCTTAAGGTATAGTTAGTAAAGTTATAAGGTATTTCCTAGCTATTTATAATTTATATAGATTATAAGAACCTAAAATACTTTACTACTCCTTACTTAATATTAGAATAGTAAGCTAAATAAGTAAATACTCTAGCTTTATTTAACTTTTACCTATATTATAGACTTAGTATATAGGCTTAATAACTAAATACTCTCTTAAAGAGAGTAAGATAAAAAAGATATTAGTATAAAGATAAAATAAATTCTATAGCTTATTACTATTATATAACTCTCTTAGTTACTATTAGATTTAAAAGAAAGTTATAGTTAGGACTTACTTTTATTATATATAAGCTTACTACTAGCTAGGAAGCTCTCTTTACTATAAAATACTTATAAACTCTATAGGATTAAACTATCTTATTAGACCTTATATATTATATTTAACTAAGGGCTATTTAGGAAGAGATATAGAAGTTTCCCTAGAAATACAAATAAGAAAATAGGTTATAAATTACTTAATTAGTGCTTATAAGGCACTATAGTTTAGGGGCTATACCTAGGTTTTATTATAAGAACCCCTTATAATAACCCTTATTTAATAATACTATAATTTACTAGTTATAGGGTACTTAGGTTATAATACTATATTCTAGATCCTATAGTAATAATTTTACTAGGATAGGATATTATAGAATATAGCTAGGCTTATTTATAATTACTATTATAATAGGAGTTATAAGAGCTATTAATAATATTAAGGCTTACTAAAACCTTTATTAGTCCTAGACTAGTTTTAGTTATAAATCTCTATTAATTTTATAATAAACTTACTTACTTTATTTTTAAAAAGGCTATAATACCTTATAATTATTATAGATAGGCTTTTTAAGTTTATTAAGCTAGAGATAATAACCTTAATTAAAGCTAAGGAGTATATAAAATAGTTTAAGATAGTTTAGTAAAGATTTAGAGAATTCCCTTAGTTTATTATTATAAACTAAGGCTTAGACTAATTAGGGAAGTTTTAAATAATATTATACTTATTAATAGGAATAAAATAGTTACTTTTATATTATACTATTTATAAACTAATAGTAATATAAAATAAGTAAACTAGGAAATATAAGTAATATTATAAGTAATAATTTTCTTCTTTTAATATAACTAGCCTAAATACTTAGTTACTTACTAGCTTATAATAAATAATAAGACTTTCTTAGTTATAAGGGTAAGCCTAAATAAATTACTTTATAGCTATAATCTAAAACCTATTTAATTCTAACTAAACCTATTAGTATTTACTATAATACCTAGGAAGAGCTATTTAGTTCCTAAAATACCTCTAGGAGGGAACTCTCTAGCTTAGGCTATAATAGCCTATATATAGTAATAATAATAAGATATAACTATAGCTTTATAATATTTAGTAAAATACTTTTAATTTAAAAATAAGGTATAGCTTTCCTTAAGAATATTAAGATAAACTAGCTATTATAAAAACTTAACTAGGTTATAGTAAAATACACTATTATAAAGGTACTTATATTACTTATAGTTTAGCTAAATATACTATAGGGTATTTACTTAATTTTTATATAAATCTAATTAAATAAATAATAAAATAATTCTTTTTAAGCTAAAAGCTATAAAACTCCTAGCTAGCTTTAAAATAAGTCCTAGTAAAAGATAATAATAAACTTATTAAGAAATACTATATAAAATAGATTTTAGTAGCCTAAAATACACTAAGTAAAGGTATTAAATATAATATTTTAGTTAAATAAGTAAGTTACTTATAGCTAATATAAGAACTATTAGAGAATATAATAAAAATATAAGCTTTTAATAAGTTTAAGAGAGAGTAAGAGAATATATAATATAATAATAAACTAAATTAATTAAGAAAAACTAGTTTAATAAGAAAAACTATAAATAAGACCTAAGGAGATATATATTACTATTTAATAATACTTATATATTCCCTAAAAATACTTATCTTACCTTTTTATTATATTCTTTAGCTTACTTAAGTTATTATAGAATTTTATATTATTATTTATAGTATATAAATTAGCTAGAATAATCTTACTTAATATTTAAAAAGAGTATAAAATAATCTTTACTAGGAATAATATTACTAGCTATAGCCTTTACTTAGGTTTTAAATAGTATAAGTAAAATAATAGTTAGTAAGTATATAGTAAATATATAGAGATAAAGCCTTACTCTTTTAGTAATTACTAGCTATAGTAAAAATATAAGGGTTTTTAATAAGGTAAGAAAAATAAGGATTAATAAGACTAGTACTAAAGGTAAGATAAAAGTAATACTAATACTAGTAAGAAAGTAAATTATTACTTACTATAATAAGTTAAAAATAGCTTAAATTATTACTATAATAATAAGGAAAAAGTACTTTAATTATTACTATAAATTAGTTATAAAACTCTTTATATATAGTAATTATATTACTTATAAGTTACTAATTTTACTAGAATAAAGTATTAGTAACTTATTAGAGAATATTTCCTATTTTATAGCTAGCTAAAAGCTATTACTTATAAAAAGAATAATATTAAGCCTAGTTATATTTAATATAAGTATATTAGTAAAAGAAAAGGCCTAAGGGCTAAATAAACTAAAGCTAAATTAAACTAAACTTAATTTAGTAATATAGTTTATTTACTTATAAGAGTATAAAAGTCCTAAGATAAAATAAGTATTTTTACTTTATAGTCTTAGTTTTAGTAATACTAAATATAATAATATATATACCTAAGGTAATTATAGCCTTTAAATCCTTAAGAGTATAATAAAGCCTAGGATTAGTAAATAAAAACTTAGTTAACTAAATATAAGTTATATAGTTATAATAATAAGAAAAATAAAATTACTTACTCTTAGAGAAATAATATTCTAAAATACTAGTAATTAAGGATTATTTAATATAAAGTCTATATAAATAAAAACTAATATAAGAATAGTATATTATTTATTATTTAAGTCTTTTTTATAAGAAATTTACTTATAATATAAGCTAGGGATATAATAAGAACTAGTAAGAGAATAGGAATAAAATAATAAAAATAAGGTATTTTTAGTAAGTAAATAAATAAAATAAGAAAAGTAAGGGAAGTAATAAAATAAAAAGGTATATTAAAGTTATAATATTTATAGAAAAAAGGTTATATAAAGAAAAGAAAAGGTTATATAAGGGAAAGAAAATAGGATATTTATATAGGAAATATAACTATAAAAAAGGATTATAAATAAGTAAAAAAAAAAACTAGGGGTTATTATAATAATAAAAAGAGTTAGAAAATATATATTATATATATTATATAATAATATAAATATTATATACTAAATAAGAAGAGGTTTCTATAAGTTTCTATAATATATTTAAGTATATATACTATATATACTACCTAATAATAATATATATATTACCTATAACTAAGCTATAATAAGGTAAAAAAGGTATTTAAGGGTATTACTTTAGGTTATAGTTTTAGGTTTTAAGGTAAGATTAAGATAAGTAAATAAGGGTATATATAAGGGCTTAGGCTTTACTTAAGTATTAGCTAAAATATAAGTATTAAAGAGGCTAATAAAAAGTAATAAAAAGATAAAAAGTCTAAAAATAAGGAATAAAAGAAATAAAAAAGAAAATAAAAGAAATAAAAAAGAGATAGAAAATTAAAAATAAAGCTATTAAAGAAAATAATAAGAAATACAAAAAAATAAATAAAATAGCTAAGGAATATAAAAAAGTATATTATAAATAAGTTTCTTATTTTTTTTTTTCTTAAGCTTCTTAATATTATATTAATACCTAATAGTAAGTACTTAAAAGCTAGTCTATTATACTAGTTTAAAATTAACTAAAAATTAAAAATTAAAAATAATAAAAATACTAGAATTTTATTAAAAAGTTATTAATTTTATTTAAAAATTTATTAGATTTATATTAGAATTTATAGTTAACTTAAATATCTATTAAAAAGCTAAGTTTAAGTATTAAATTAGTTATCTTATACTTTTCTAAAAGAGTATTAAAATAATACTATTTATAGTACTATTTTATAGGCTTACTAGTTACTTTATTATATTATTATAATATTAGTTATAGGTATTACTTATAATCTTAGTTATAACTTATATTACTTTATAACTAACTTATAGCTTATATAACTAAGCTAACTAAATTATCTTATAAAAAAGCTAAAATTAACTATAATAAAGAAACTAGTAAATATATTAAAAGCTAGTATATACTATTTAAATTCTTAAATTTTTCTAGATTTAATAGTATATTTTATTTATAGGCTTATATATTAAAATACTTAGTTAGGCTATATAAGTAATTAGATTATATAGTTATAAGTTAATTTTTTACTTTTCCTATATAAATAAATTTTATAGAAAATAAAAAGTAACTTTTAAAATCTCTTTAATAACCCTATTTCTTTAATATAGTTAGTAAGTTTATAAGGAACTTAAAATACTCTCTTATTACTTATTAGATTATTTATATAGCTAGAAATTAACTATATTTAACTATTTATACTCTTTATCTTAAAGAATATAATATATTATAGTAAATCTAAAAGCCACTATAATAGAATTTACTAGGAGGTCTTCCTATCCCTCTAGCTAGATTCCCTTTTACTTTTAATAATTATTATAAAAATATTACTTTATTCTTTTATATATAACCTTATACTTTTAAAATATATTTATTTTTAAAACTTTAAGTTATATATAGATATTTACTATTTTTATAAAATAAAACATAAAAACTTTAATTTTAAGTAATTACTTATTTTTCTTAGCTAATTTAATAAAGTAATAATTAATCTTCTATAACCTTAATATATAAAGGTAGTTAATAATCTAGGTTTTACTAAGGTAAGCCCCTATTACTACTCTAATATCTAGAGCCTATTATCTTCTCCTAATTTATCTCTCTAAAATTCTCTAATTTCTCTTAGTCCTAAGCTTTATCTTATACCTCTTTAGCTTCCTTAGGAATAGGCACTATTATAGTACCTATAGGTATTTCCTAAAAGAAGCCCTTATATCTATCCTAAAAGTTTAACTCCTATTATATAATAGGGAAATATATAAAGGTATATATCTCCCTTATGCCCTTACTACTTATACTTACCTAATATACTTAACTATTTATAGTAGTAGTAAAGTCTAGTATAGTTATAGCTTAGTAATATTATATAGTTATTTAGTAAAATATTACGCTCTTTAAATAGCTTCTATAGCTTACTAGTAATACTAACCCTATAACTAAAGAGCTTAGGCGTATTTAGCGTGCTAAAACTAGATATAGTTAGCGCTACTAGATTTACATTCCCTAACCTATAAAGAAAAGTTAACTTATAGTATTATTATATAAGATATAACCTAAGTTCTTAACTAATATATTTAAAGTATAATATAGTAAGAGGTTTATTTATTAAACCTCCTAAAATAGTATATAAAATCTAGTAACTACACTATTCTTATAAATAGAGTTATAGTAAAGATATAGTAAAGTTACTAATAGTGTCTAGCTAATATAGCTTAGAGCCTCTAGGGGTATAAAGGGTTAGCCTCTAAACCTATAAATATATACTATATACTTAAGCTAAGGTATATTACTAAGATAATAAAAGTTAACTACTATATTAGAATTAAGACTAGCTATATTAGCTATTACTAGGAGAAACTATATATAAACTTACTTACTATTATAAAGGTAAAATATCTTAATCTTAGTATTACTACACTTCTATATACCCTAACTAGAAGTAAGTATACTATAGTTTAGCTTAAAGCTATATATTACTTAAATAGTAGCTATTCTATTATTATACTAATTAGATAGTAAGGAGGGATATTAATAAGCTATATTTATAATACCTCTTAATAAAAGAGAAGACTTAAGGTAAAAAGAGATTATAAAAAATAGGAGAAAAGGAAAAGAAAGAGAAAGAGAAAGAGAAAGGAGTAAATAAAGTTTAAAGTTATATAAGTTACCTAATCCTAAGACTAAATCCTTATACTATTACCTTTAAGTAAGAGAGGAATTTAGTTCCTTACCTCTAGTTTAAAGATAAATAATATTTAGTATAATAGTATAATTAGAATGTTTTAAAAGGATAGATACTAATTTCTAAGCGGATATTTAAATATATTATAATAAGCTACCTAATACTAGAGATAGTAGTATAATATATAAAAGGAAGATAAGAAGCTTAAAAGCTAAGAGAAGGACCTAGGTAGTAGTAAAGGTATTTATATTAAAGAAAATAGTTATAAGGGTAAATAAGAAGTATTTTAAGGAGTAAAGTAGTAAGGGAGGTAAAGATATAAGGTAAAATAGTTATAGGTAGAAAGTATATACTATTAGCGTTAGGTATATTATAGGTAAAAAGTATATACTATTAGTATTAGGTGCGTTATAGCTTATAAGTTAGTAATATTTAGTTACTAGGCTAGATATAGATATAGTAAGGCACTAAAGATAAAAGATAAAAAGAGATAAGATAAAAGAGATAAGGCTTAATAGCCTAGCTAAATCCCTTACCTTACTAGCCTCTAGGTATCTCCTATGCTATAATACGCTAGGTAAGACTATATTTATTAATATAGTATAAAACCCTTTTCTCCTTTATAGTTAAAAACCTATAATATACTAGTATATTATAGTCTAAGTATAGTAATATAGCTATATTTAGTAACTTATTAGTAATATCTATTATGCCCTCCTTTATTATATACTTATAATATCTTAGGTAAATTTACCTAATACTAGTATTTCTTATTCCTTATTCCCTTTTTACCTAGTTTATCCTATTTATACCTTAGGTTAATTTACCTAAGGCTATTACTATTCTTTTAAAGCTATATTTATAGTCTAAGTATTATAATATAAATATATTTTATAATTTATTATTAACTCCTATTAAATCTTAATCTACTATATACTTATAGTATCTTAGGTAAATTTACCTAATACTAGTATTTCTTACTTCTTATTCCCTTTTACCTAGTTTATCCTATTTATACCTTAGGTTATTTTATATAAGGCTATTACTATTTTTTTAGCTAAGTCCTTTACTTTATCTTAGCTACTTAGGTATATACTAAATAATATAAATAAAAAAGGGAAATAATTAGTAAAAATAAAGTAAGATTAAGCAATAGTTATTTTAATATTACTATCTATATTAGGTACCTTATCTTAGCTATATCTGCCCTCTTCTAGCTTATTAGCCTTCTCTCCTCTAGCTTATTATTATCTTCTATATCTTTAAGAATACTACTATAAGTATTAATACTATTAGTAGTACTATACTCTTAATCTTTACTATAAAATCTAGCTAGTAAGTTAAGATTATTATTATTATTAATAAGTATCTAGCTCTTAGGGTTATTTTACCTAATAACACTTACTTATAGTAAGCTATATATTTTATCTACCTAGTTATTATCTTTTACACGCTACTTTAGTTAGCTAATATAACTAACTATATCCTTAAAAACACTACCTTAAGATATATTACTATATAACTTAGTAACTCTATTATAGCACTAAGGCTATAGTCTTATATATAATCTAATATAGTAAGGATAAGGTTAGCTATGTTTTTATTATAGTATAATATCTTTTCCTTATTCTTAGGATTAATAGTATATAGTAGCATAGCTAGGTATAATAATCTATGTGTAAGTTTAATAGTATTAATATAATAAGGATTAAATTCCTTATTATTAATATTATATAAAACTAACTATATAAGTTAGTTATATAAATAGTTAAACTTAGCCTATATAAGCTTAAATAATATAACCTCTTTTATAAGAGGGTCTATTTAGTTAGGGATCTTAGTATTAATAGAGAGCTATTAAGTATACTTTAAGAGCATAAGCCTCTCCTAGTAGTTATAAAATAATTACTTTACCTAAATAATATACTACCTAGTTTACTTTATTTACTTAATATAGCTAATCTAACTAAAGGCCTAGTTTATAATATTAGTATTTATAGTAATATTAATAATAATACCTATATAATATTAGTAATATATATTTATACTAATAGATATAATATTTATATTTACTATAAACACATAGGGTTATCCCTTAGGATTCTAAAACTCTTCTAGTACCTTAGCTTATTTAGTATAGCTATCTATAGAGTAAATAGTTAAAATATAATAACTTACTAAGGTTAAGCTAGACACTATTAACCTATAAATTATATTAGTAATAGAATATATATATAGCTAGGGTTAGTAGTTAGTCTAAGGCTTATCTTAGGTAAATTTACCTAAGGAATAGCTAATTAACTAGATATAACTTATATTTATATCTATAATATATTAGTAAATAGTATAATAGTTTACTTAGCCTTATAGATATATTAATAAAGAAGCTCTAGGTAGTAAGTAAACACTAGGCTTAGGAAACTAAGCTAATACACTTACTAACTTAATAAGTATAGGGTTAGTATATTAGGGTCCTCCTTATATATATTATATAAGTACCTTACCTTACTATATATATTAGAGGTAACTAGGTTTTTAATATGCTTAGTTCCACTAATTACCTACTTATCCTAAGCCTTCCTAGCCTCCTCTAGGCAGGTTAGGGTACCTTAACCTCTAATAGCATATATAACCTTATTTTCCTAGGTAATGCCTAACTATTAGAATACCTTAATAGGGTTAATCTTAACTAGGATGCTATTTCTAGGGTTATATACTACTAAGACTCTATATTAAATTATCCTAAAGTTACGTATAACCTTAGGTATATCTCCGCCCTTACTACCTATATTATAAGAGAATAATACTAGTATAGTGCTATCTAAGTAGTTTATTAAGGTAGTGTTTATCCTATAGACCTAGTGGGATATTACCTAGCTATATATATAGATAAAATTAGTATACTAGGGTAACTACTATACCTCTTCTATATAAATATCTATAAGGGGCATTATAGCTCCTAGAAAGGTAAGTATACTATTAGGCATATATAAAAGTGTCTTATCTATATATAAGATAAAAAAGTTCTCCTAGAATAGGAATAGGATATCTATACTAAATTAGTAGCTCTAATATCTAGCGTTCCCTGCCCTATCTAGTAGCCCTAGGCATAGCTACTAGGCTTAATACCCTTTTATAAATAGTACCCTAAGGCAATCCTTAATACCCTTATCTAGGTTAGCTAAGTTATATAGTAGCCCCTAGTAGTAAGATTCCTAATAGTATTAATAGTTTAGTATAGATTATACTTCTAGTACTATAAAAGCTTAATATCCCCTAGGGCTTCTTTATTAGTAGCTTTATAAAGAGCGCTAGAGTTAACTCCTAGGTTCTAGAATAGTAGTGTAGTAAGTCTAAGGATATTATGTAGAGATAATATAATTAGGGTTCTAGTTATATATAATACCACTTCCTTATAAAGTATAGATAGTAAGTTAAGGTACACTATATTCCTATTTCTAGTAATATAAGCCTTATCTACTATAATAATACCTTACTTTATATTTATAATAGCCTTATACTTTTACTTATACTCTATAAGATTACTATTAGGGTCTTCTTACTATTTTATATAATAAATCTAATACTATAGCTACTAAGTTCTTCTTTTATATACTTAGTGGCTTTTTTAAATACCTTAGCTTACCTTTATACTTCTAACTTAGTATTATTAGTAGTTAGAGTAGCTACTACTTTACCTCTTTATCTCTTAATAGGTATAGATAGCTCCTAGTAAGTATAGGAATATTATCTAGGGCCTTATTATCCTATATAAAGTAATTCTAGAATATTTTAATAACCCTAACTCTCTAGGTATTATAGATTATAAATATAACTACCTTTATAGTTTTTAGGTTATTACTAGCCTTAGCCTAATCCTTAACTCTTACCCTAAGATATCTAGACTTAATCTTAGTAGCTTATAGGCCTAGTACCTTTATTAATATATTATAGTATATAAAGAGTTAAAGGCTAGGATTATTTATACTAGCTTCCCTTACTATCTAAAATAAGGTAAATACTAGATTAAATACTATATTTAAGTAAAACTTAACTTCTAGACTCTCTTTAGTAGCCTTTTAGTGCTCTTATTAGTTCTTTAACTACTTTATATTAACCTTAATTACTATTAGGAATATCTTAGTCTTCCCTAGACCTATAGTAATATTAATAACTATAGATATACTATTCTATAGAACTTTATTAATATATATAATATCTATATAATACTTAGCTAGCTACTACCTCTTAGGGTTATAAAGGGGTAGCCTTAGGTAAATTTACCTAATACTACCTAGAAAGGGGATATATACTAGTAACTTAATAGGAAGTAATAGTTCTATCTTCTATTAGGTAAGGTAAAGGTAAAAATCTAGGTAGCTAATACCTATCTCTTTATAAGCACTCTTAAAATCCAGACTCTCTAGTAGTTAGTAAGTAGTAAGGTTAGATCTAATAAGAAATGCCTATTTATAGGCCTAAGCCTTACGTTCCTTTTAAAGAGATTTATATTTACTATCCTTTCCTTATATAGCGGAGTATATTAGATAAAGGCTATGTATTCTATAGTATATAGGCTACTTAGGATATTTATAAAACCACTAACCTATACCTTAGTTCTCTTATTTACTATATCTATATTATTACCTTTAAAGAGCTCCTTATATGCCTTAAATAAGGCATACTAGGATAAATTAGGCAGGCTATTTAGGTTAAACTTTTACTACACTTACTAAGTTCCTTTATAGTCTTAGTTATATTAGATAATACCCTAAGAGTAATATTTATATAGTCTTTAAGGATAACTTTATATTTCTTATTAGCTATATAGTCCTAGGCCTTAGGGTTATATTTGCTATGCCTAGGAATATCTAAATCCCCTACTATAAATAGGCCTTAGACGCTATTACACACACTTATAAGTAAGGCTATGTTCTCTATAGTAATTTAAGTTACCTCTACACTATATATTACCTCCTAGACCTTAGTCTCTAGTCTATACTAAGCTTCCTTATTATAGTATCCTAGGAATATGCTTATATCTATAGTAAACTATTATTAGGATATATTTAGCTAGTCTTTATTATAAGTAGTAATAGTATAGTATATTATTACTAGGACTTACTATATATCTTCTATAGAAAATTTATTAATCTATAGTTCCTTATCTCTTATACCTAGTAAATAGTTAGGATATTAATATAGGTATATAGTAATATCTATATAATACTTATAAGGCCCCTATAGTTACTAGACACTAGGTGCTATTAGTAGAATTTACAGAGTATATATATATATAGTGCTCTCTATATTAATATTAATTTTTATCTTAGTACTACTAGTAGTTACCTTAGTAAATATTATAGTAATAGGGCTAGGGATTAGGTTTACTATTATCTCTAGCTTTATCTTTAACTAATAATTATATTCTATAGCATTAATAATAAAGGGTAGGCTAATATTCTAGAGAATAGATATATATAAGTAAAGTATACTAAACTCCTTAAGGTATTTAGTATACTACTCCTTTACTCTAAAGGTAATATCTTATCTTCTTCCTAAGAAAATATAGCTATATCTATTATCTCCTTTATAAGGTTAGGTTTAAACTTATATATAATATAATTTAGAACTAGTCTAATAATACTAAGAACTATATTCTATAGTTAGCTACTTATCCCTATATAGGTACTTATATACTCCTATAAGGCTACCTTAGGTAAATTAACCTAATAGACTCTCTAGTAAGTTTACCTAAGGTAACCTTATAAATATAATATTAAGTATATAACTTACTAATATTCTAGATAAAGGCACTTAAATCTAATAGTCCCTTAAAGTAGCTATAAACTACCTACTACTTAGTATTAAAGCCTTATAATATACCTAGTTACTTTACTAAGGATAATTCCTTAACTTTATAACTAGCCTTTTACTATACTTCTTAAATTTCCTTTATATAAGCCTTATTATTATTATCCTATTCCTAGATATTTAAATAGTTAAATTAACTAAAATTAGCTTTATTATAGCACTTAACGCTAGCTTTTTACTTATTAGTTAACTTAATATTATATAGTAGTTAAAAGTTATATTTATAGTCCTTTACTTAGTTAGCTTTATTTTCTTTATTATCTAACCTATAGGAATGCTTCTTAGCCTAGCTAGCTAGTGCTTACTTTTTTATACCTAGTTATTTTTTATAAACTAGATTATAACCTTTAGCTTATAGGCCCTAGAGGTTATTATAGTATTAGAATTAGGAGAAGCCTCTCTAGTAAATATATCCTCTATTTTTACTCTCTTATAATTTCTAGGTATCTTAATAGCTATTATATATTAGTATAGTATAATTATAGTTATAGTAATATTATTAATATAAAAGGACCTAAGAGGGTTAGGAGGGTGCCTTAGGTAAATTAACCTAAGAAAAATTAGTAAGGGAAGGAGAGTATTATATAGAGAAGAGAAAGGCTAAAGATTTAGAGAGAGTAAGAGAGAAAGATATTAGGTATATATTATATATACCTATATAGGTAATAGGTAGATTTACCTAATATACACTATTAATAGCTAGTATAAGGCTACTACTTAATAAATAATAAGGTAATTTACTTATAATAGTGCTATAAATATATATTATATCTTTACCTTACCCTTAATATAAAATAGTACTATCCTTACTTAGTATATTAGATAAATTAACCTAGGAATCTTTATATCTTTTATACTTACTTATAAATATCTACACTAGCCTTAAAATATAGTAATTATTACACTAGGTAATATACTTCTCTTACCTTAGTAACTATATATTATTATTATTATAAGCTAGGGTTTTATATTTATATAGTATACTAACCCCTTAATATCTTATAAGATCTAGTAAGGCCTAGTATAGATAGTAATACCTTACTTACTTTAACCCTTCTCTAGTATTAATATATACTAACTATATTATAAGGGTAGGCTATACTTAATAGAAGTAATAGTTACTTAGAACCTATATTTATATATTTACTAATAGTATCTTAGGTAAATTTATCTAAGGCCTACCCTATATAAATATCTATAGTATAATATAGTTATATCCTTTACTATAGCTTAGGTAGCTATTATAAGGTAAATTTACTTAAGGTAGCCCCTAAGACTAGTAAGTTTATAAAATAATATATAAAGGTTTAAAGCTAATAATATACTCTATATATAGGGCTTAGCTAGCTATATAGTTAGGAGTCTAACTCTTACTATATAAGCCCCCCTTTAGTATAGTTAATAGTATCCTTAGGTAAACCTAGTAGTAAAGTAAATACTATAAAACTAGCCTTACTATATATAAGATATATAGCTATAACTTTAATAATTATATAGATATATAGGTATCTATAGAATATCCTATACTACCTATTAGACTTATTATTATCCTATATAATATATAGTGCTTAAGGTAATAAATACCTATAGTAGTATATATATCTAGGTATTACTTTAGGATTACTAAGTATTAAAAGTAGCTAGCTAGCTAGTGTATTAATTTAAGCTATATTATGCTTTCTAGCTAGTTTATAGTAATTATTATCCTAATATAAGTACCTAGTAGTAAGTGTATATATAAGATAAGGCATTACGCTACCTAGCTTATAAATATACCTATTAAGCTCTTCTATTATATAGGTAACTATAGATTTATTTCTTACTACTATATATCTAAGGGTATTTATATAGCTCTCCTACTTATATATTTAGCTTACTACTTTATTATTTAAGCTATCTATACTCTCTAAGTTACTATATATATATTAGCTATTAGTATATAAGAAATAGTCCTCCTTAGCTATACTATTTATATTATAGTAGGTATTAGCGCTACTAGGGCTAAGAATAGCTTTACCTATTTAGTTATCCTTGTTAATCTTAGTGCCTCCTTCTTTATTATTTATATTTTCTAGTACTAGTATTTTTAGTAAGGCTCCCTCCTTTACCTAAGTAAATAGGTTATATATATTATATATAATCTCCCTAGGAATATATATTATATAGGTCTTATAGCTATCTAGAAAATAGTTAAGGATAATCTATTTATATACTTAGCTACTAGTAAATACTTTATTAGCGCTAGCTATAGTATATAAAGCTAGATTAGTCTACCTAGCTAGCTAGGTAAGGAGCTAGGCTTTTACTAGTAACTTATCCTAGCTTACTTATCCTAACTACTAGCTATAGTTTTTAGGTTAAATAGTATATTAATATAAATAATAACTTAAATATTAGGTGTATTAACTCCTAGGCCTAGAATATTAGTAGTAACCACAATATAGCTATTACTAAAGAGCGCTTAGTAAGTATTATCCCTCTAGGCCCTAAGTCTTATAATATAACCTTTAGTGGTGTTATTCTTACTACTATATTAGTTAATATTTAGCGCTAGTTCTATAGTATTTACCTCTATCTTTTTATATAGAAGACTATAACCTTAGATAGCTATAGGTATTATCTTAGTGCCTCCTTAATTATAGCCTATATATTATAATAATACCTATTTACCCTATTACTTATAATATTAATAGGTATATATTAATAAGCTATATTTACTTAAGTAATAGGCTAGTGGATTTAATAGATATCTCTAGGGTTAATGTTAATAAACTATAGGAACTCTATCTCCTTTAATAGTAGTAGTATTACTATAAGAAAGACTAACTACATACTAATAAGAGCTAGGTTACCTAGCTAATATAGTTATAGATAAAACCTATTCTTACCCTATAGTATTATATAGTACTTATTCACTATAAAGTAGTTAAGTGTTATAGTTAACTATAGTATATATATATAAGTTAAGAAGCTAGCTATTAGTGCTAACTTAGGAGACATAAACATAATAGAAACTAAGGGTAATATTACCTAGCTTAACTTCTAATATATATAGGGTATCCTCTATTATTTATATTCTATTATTAAGTTATAAATAAGTAAAAGTAGCAAAATAACTATAATAGTAACCCTACCTAGGTAGCTTAACACTAGGAGTTAGAAGTAAGTGCTCTTCCTAGATCCTATGCCTCTTACTATAAGCATAGGTATCTAATTTCCTATAATAGTAATAAGTGCCTTTTCCTAGCGTTCCCTAAACTTAGCTACTAGTCTATAAAGATAGTGTAACTCCTAGGTAATATAAACCTATTTAAGTCTCCTTTACTACTATACCTATAGCTATTTACTAATATTAAGCTATGTAGTAATAACGCTACCCTATATCTTACCTAGTAGATTATAGTATATATCCTTAACTATAAAGGAAAGCTAAGGAGCTAGTGCTATTACTTACTTAGCTATTAGAACTTATTTTACTAATTATTTAACTTAAAGGCACCCTTTATAACTTACTAGGCATACTATATACTAGCTATTATACTACTATGCCTTACTTACTTATCCCTAGCTTAGGCCGCTACATTTACTTATACTATGCTAATGCTATCCTTTACATTATCTCTATTATTACTAATAGCCTTACCCTGCTTTCTAAACTATAAGTATATCTTTTCTAATAATATATCTATACCTTAACTATATAAGTAATGCCTCCTAAATATAATTATAAAGTACTACTATATTATAACACTAAACTTAACGCTATATATACTTTATATAATTACTTATATAGCTCTAGATATACGCTATATTATCTATAGTTATTATTAAAAAGCTAGGGTATTATTAGATATACCTACTATAGTCCCTTACTACGTGCTATTACTATTACTATCTTTATTATTATTATTATTATTATTATTAGTAGTTTCCTTATTAGAACTCTCTATTATATAATAATATATAACCGCCTTTAATGCCTTATATTATAGCTAAAGTTTAACCTTACTATTAGTATTATTTAGTAATTCTAATTCTAGCTATATTATATTACTAATCTAGTTATTACTTACTATATTTATTTCTAAGCTTTCTTAGAATAGAAGCACTAGCTATATATAGTATAGTATAAGCGCACTAATCTCTTATAGTAGGAAGTAATAAATAACCTTTTACTTCTTTATATAGTTATACTCTTTATAGTACTATAGTATAAGTATAATAAGGCTATAGTTAACTAGAAGGTTTTATAGTATCCTATTTATTATATTTTAGTATTAGGTAGCTAATAACTCTAACCCTCTAGTAGGTTACCTATAGCTAAAATATATAGTAATAAGTAAGTACTTAAGGAAGTGCTCTATATCCTATATATAAGCCCTTACTTACACTAGCTTTATAAACAGTGGTTTATATCTATTTATTACCCCTTTAGCTAGGTATAGTATAAGTGCTAAGACTAAATAATCTTCTTAAATACCTAATCCTTTATACTACTATTACTAATATATAGTAAGTTATCCTAGATAGAAAACCTAGTGCTTTATTTATAGTACTATCTATAAGTATTAGCTATAGTATAATAAGCATGCTAAGCTCTTATAGTAACTACTCCTTATAGTTAGCGTAAAGTAGTAACTTCTAGAATAAGATATTACTAGTATTCTTAGTTATATACTATACTATATTTCTAATGCTAACTAGGTTTAAGCGTATATAGCTCTTATAGATAGCTATATTATTATCCTATTCTATAATCCTATTATATAGCGTAGTCCTTACCACTACTATTCTATAGTTATATAATTAGTATATATACTACATTAGTATTAACCCTCCTAGGGCACTACTAGGCAGTAAGTAGCCCTTTATATATTCTTATATAAGTTAGAAATAAGTACTAGCTTACTTATCTATATTATCTTTATCTAGTATTCCCTCTAAAGTAAGCTATTAGATTTCTACTTCCTAGGTCCTATTTATCTTAAATAAAACTATAAGTTAAATAATAGCTATAATCCTACTTAGCTATAGTATAAAGTCTTAAAAACTATCCTAATTCCTATCTTACCTAAGTAATAGTATATAGAGGAAGCTAATAAGAATACTATATAACTCTAGCCCTAGTAGCTTATAATATATTACTATAATAAAAAGTTATTTACTAATTACACTACCTAATTAATAATTACTACTATATTTCTAGCTACTAGTTTTAGTTACTACTAACTCTTCTTAGTAATACACTAGTAAAATATACTTAGGCGCTTAAGATATACTTATTAGTCCTTATAGAAGTAAAATAGAGATTATATATTAGATATTAGACTATAATATCTAATAGTATATATAAGGAATTACTTATATATAAGTATTATCTTTCTTACTATACCCTTATAGAAATAGAAGTAAAATAGGTTTAATCTCTTATATTATAAATAAGTTTAATATAATTTATATAGAGTGTGTTATATAATCTTAGAGCTAAGTTTTATTACATACTTTATTATATATTTAGCGCCTATAAATATAATTAGTAAAATATTAGCATTACCTTTACTAGGGTCTAGGCTTACGTTACTCTCTAGGATAAGGAGTTAATAAATATAATCTTTCCTTCCGCTAAATTCTATTAGGTACTTTGCTAAACCTAGCCTCTCTAGCTATAGCTATACATTAAGGTTACGCTAGGCTTTTATCTAGCTAATCTCTTCCTAATAGACTTTCTCTTTTAAGTAGTAAATTAGGATATAAGTTATTTAATTTACTTTTCCTCTAAATCTAGTTATACCTTAGATAAATAAACCTTAAATAGTTAGCTTCTATAGCCTTATTCTATAAACTATTAATAAAAACTTTACTATACTATAATAAGTTCTAGCTATTAGTAGTGTTTTATAGTTATACTTACCTTTTAAATAGATAGATCTTCTATATATACTCTATAATATAATAGAGGTTAGCGCTAATAAAAGTATAGTCTTTAATTATATATTAGAAACTATTTATTTTAGGGTTACCTAAATATAAATATAGTTTTCTATTATTTTAGGGTATAATACTCTTAGGCACTTAATTTATTACTAGGAGGTGTTATACTGCCTTTATAGTGTAAAGTAACTTATATTAGTCTTATTAGTGTTTATCCTATAAATAGCGCTTAACTAATAACTTTATAACGCCTATCTTACATTAGTAATAGATAAGTAATTATATATCTTTAAGGTATTTAAAATACTCTATCTTAATCTAATAGAGTTATTAGAAGGTAGAGATATAATAGATTAATAAAAAGCATTTAATTTAGTTAATTAGAGGTATAAATAGCACCTAACTTTTATACCTAAAAGGTATATAGTACGCTATAGTCTTATCTAACTAAATCTAGTATATCTAATATATTATATTTACTATTATCTTAAGAAGGGTCTTATCTTTATTAATATAGTTAATATAATATTCTAGCGTTATTAGAGCCCTTACCCTAATAGGAGTATATTATTATAATAAATATTAAAAAGCTTAGAACCTTACCCCTAAATACCCTAGTGCTTTTATGTAATAATAAGAGGGCTTATTTAGTATTATCTCCTAGATAGTTAGGTTAATATACTAGCTATATAGGAGAATGCCTAGTCTTATAGTATCTTTAAGCTCTAATTCTAAGACACTATATATAAGATATACTTTTATTAAGGTATTTCTATACTATTCTCCCTTATTTATTTATATAAGTGTGTTATTAATTAACTCTTTTCTTAATACTTCTAAGGTTACCTTAGATAAATTTACCTAATAATTACCTTATATATAGCCCTTAAAAAATGTATTTTCTATTATATACTATAGTATAGTATACTTTACTATTATATATCCCCTTAACTTTATATATAGCTAGAAGAGAGCTATAATAGCTACCTTAGGTAAATTTACCTAAGATACTCCCTTATAATCTATAGTGTTATTAGCCTATACTATATTATAGTATACTATACTATAGTATATATATAGGTAATATAATTTAATAAGTAAAGGTTAGGGTGAATTTTACTAGTATTAGTAATATAGGTTTTTAGGTGTAAAAAAAAAGTTAATATTAGTAATGCTAGCTATAGTGTGGATATTAGTAATATTATATTAGTAATATAGGTTTTTAAGTGCAAAAAAAGTTAATATTAGCAACACTAGCTATTATGTGGGCATTAGTAATATTACATTAGTAATATAGGGTTTTTAAAAGTAAAGACATTTTTGCGTTAGTAATATGCGTTTTTAGGTGCAAAAAAAAAAGTTAATGTTAGCGACACCGGCCATTATTAATAGTGCTTTTATATAATAATAGGAGGGCTTATCTAGTATTATCTCCTAAATAGTTAGGTTAATATACTAGCTATATAGGAGAATACCTAGTCTTATAGTATCTTTAAGCTCTAATTCTAAGACACTATATATAAGATACACTTCTATTAAGGTATTTCTATACTATTCTCCCTTATTTATTTATATAAGTATGTTATTAATTAACTCTCTTCTTAATACTTCTAAGGTTACCTTAGATAAATTTACCTAATAATTACCTTATATATAGCCCTTAAAAAACATATTTTCTATTATATACTATACTATAGTATACTTTACTATTATATATTCCCTTAACTTTATATATAGCTAGAAGAGGGCTATAATAGCTACCTTAGGTAAATTTACCTAAGATACTCCCTTATAATCTATAGTGTTATTAGCCTATACTATAGTATACTATACTATAGTGTATATATAAGTAATATAATTTAATAAGTAAAGATTAGGGTGAATTTTACTAGCATTAGTAATATAGGTTTTTAGGTGTAAAAAAAAGTTAATATTAGTAATACTAGCTATAGTATAAATATTAGTAATATTATATTAGTAATATAGGTTTTTATAGTAGAGATATTTTGCATTAGTAATATAGGTTTTTAGGTGCAAAAAAAAGTTAATATTAGTAATACTAGCTATTATACAGGCGTTAGTAACATTATATTAGTAACATAGGGTTTTTAAAGTAAAGACATTTTTGCGTTAGTAATATGCGTTTTTGGGTGTAAAAAAAAAGTTAATGTTAGCAACGCTAGCTATAATTAATAGTATTTTTAGTAAGGCTCCCTCCTTTACCTAAGCAAATAGGTTATATATATTATATATAATCTCCTAGGAACACATATTATATAGGTCTTATAGCTATCTAGAAAATAGTTAAGAATAATCTATTTATACACTTAGCTACTAGTAAATACTTTATTAGCGCTAGCTATAGTATATAAAGCTAGATTAGTCTACCTAGCTAGCTAGGTAAGAAGCTAGGCTTCTGCTAGTAACCTATCCTAGCTTACTTATCCTAACTACTAGCTATAGTCTTCTAGGTTAAATAGTATATTAATATAAATAATAACTTAAATATTAGGTATATTAACTCCTAGGCCTAGAATATTAGTAGTTACTATAATATAGCTATTACTAAAGAGCGCTTAGTGGGTATTATCCTCTAGGCCCTAAGTTTTATAATATAACCTTTAGTAGTGTTATTCTTATTACTATATTAGTTAATATTTAGCGCTAGTCCTATAGTATTTACCTCTATCTTTTTATATTAAAGACTATAACCTTAAATAGCTATAGGTATTATCTTAGTGCTTCCTTAATTATAGCCTATATATTATAATAATACCTATTTACCCTATTACTTATAATATTAATAGGTATATATTAATAAGCTATATTTACTTAAGTAGTAGGCTAGCGGATTTAATAGATATCTCTAGGGTTAATATTCATAGACTATAGGAACTCTATCTCCTTTAATAGTAGTAGTATTACTATAAGAAAGACTAACTACACGCTAATAAGAGCTAGGTTACCTAGCTAATATAGTTATAGATAAAACCTATTCTTACCCTATAGTGTTATATAGCACTTATTTACTATAAAGTAGTTAAGTATTATAGTTAACTATAGTATATATATAGGTTAAGAAGCTAGCTATTAGTGCTAACTTAGGAGATATAAACATAATAGAAACTAAGGGTAATATTACCTAGCTTAACTTCTAATATATATAGGGTATCCTCTATTATTTATATTCTATTATTAGGTTATAAATAAGTAAAAGTAATAAAATAACTATAATAGTAACCTTACCTAGGTAGCTTAACGCTAGGAGTTAGAAGTAAGTGCTCTTCCTAAATCCTATACCTATTACTATAAGCATAGGTATCTAGTTTCCTATAATAGTAGTAAGTGCCTTTTCCTAGTGTCCTTTAAACTTAGCTACTAGTCTATAAAGATAGCGTAACTCCTAGGTAATATAAACCTATTTAAGTCTCCTTTACTACTATACCTATAGCTATTTACTAATATTAAGCTACGTAGTAATAATACTACCCTATATCTTACCTAGTAAACTATAGTATATATCCTTAACTATAGAGAGGAAGCTAAGGAGCTAGTACTATTACTTACTTAGCTATTAGAACTTATTTTACTAATTATTTAACTTAAAGGCACCCTTTATAACCTACTAGGTATACTATATACTAGCTATTATACTACTATGCCTTACTTACTTATCCCTAGCTTAGGTTACCGCATTTACTTATATTACACTAGTGCTATCCTCTATATTATCTCTATTATTACTAATAGCCTTACCTTACTTTCTAGACTATAAGTATATCTTTTCTAATAATATATCTATACCTTAACTATATAAGTAATACCTTCTAAATATAATTATAAAGTGCTACTATATTATAACACTAAACTTAACGCTATATATACTTTATATAATTACTTATATAACTCTAGATATACACTATATTATCTATAGTTATTATTAAAAAGCTAGGGTATTATTAGATATACTTACTATAGTCCCTTACTATACACTATTACTATTACTATCTTTATTATTATTATTATTATTAGTAGTTTCCTTATTAGAACTCCCTATTATATAATAATATATAACTACCCTTAATACCTTATATTATAGCTAAAGTTTAACCTTACTATTAGTATTATCTAGTAATTCTAATTCTAGCTATATTATATTACTAATCTAGTTATTACTTACTATATTTATTTCTAAGCTTTCTTAGAATAGGAGCACTAGCTATATATAGTATAGTATAAGCATACTAATCTCTTATAGTAGGAAGTAATAAATAACCTTTTACTTCTTTATATAGTTATACCCTTTATAGTACTATAGTATAAGTATAATAAGGCTATAGTTAACTAAAAGGTTTTATAGTATTCTATTTATTATATTTTAGTATTAGGTAGCTAATAACTCTAACCCTTTAGTAAGTTACCTATAGCTAAAATATATAGTAATAAGTAAGTACTTAAGGAAGCGCTCTATATCTTATATATAGGCCCTTACTTACACTAGCTTTATAAATAGTAGTTTATATCTATCTATTACCCCCTCTAGCTAGGTATAGTGTAAGTACTAAGACTAAATAATCTTCTTAAATACCTAATCCTTTATATTACTACTACTAATATATAGTAAGTTATTCTAAATAGAAAACCCTAGTGCCTTATTTATAATACTATCTATAAGTATTAGCTATAGTATAATAGGTATACTAAGCTCTTATAGTAACTACTCCTTATAGTTAGCGTAAAGTAATAACTACTAAAATAAGATATTACTAGTATTCTTAGTTATATACTACACTATATTTCTAATACTAACTAGGTTTAGGTATATATAGCCCTTATAAATAGCTATATTACTATCCTATTCTATAATCCTATTATATAGTGTAATCCTTACTATTACTATTTTATAGTTATATAGTTAGTGTATATACTATATTAGTATTAACCCTCCTAGGGCACTACTAGGTAGTAGGTAGCCCTTTATATATTCTTATATAAGTTAGAAATAGGTACTAGCTTACTTATCTATATTATCTTTATTTAGTATTCCCTCTAAAGTAAGCTATTAGATTTCTACTTCCTAGGTTCTATTTATTTTAAATAGAATTATAAGTTAAATAATAGCTATAATCTTACTTAGCTATAGTATAAAGTCTTAAAAACTCTCCTAATTCCTATCTTACCTAAGTAATAGTATATAAAGAAAGCTAATAAGAATACTATATAACTCTAGCCCTAGTAGCTTATAATATATTACTATAATAAAAAGTTATTTACTAACTACACTACTTAATTAATAATTACTACTATATTTCTAACTACTAGTTTTAGTTACTACTAACTCTTCTTAGTAATATACTAGTAAAATACACTTAGGTACTTAAGATATACTTATTAGTCCTTATAGAAGTAAAATAGAGGTTATATATTAGATATTAGACTATAATATCTAATAGTATATATAAGGAATTACTTATATATAAGTATTATCTTTCTTACTATACCCTTATAAAAATAGAAATAAAATAGGTTTAACCTCTTATATTATAAGTAAGTTTAATATAATTTATATAGGGTATATTATATAAACTTAGGGCTAAGTTTTATTATATACTCTATTATATATTTAGCGCCTATAAATATAATTAGTAAAATATTAGCGTTACCTTTACTAAGGTCTAGGCTTATATTACTCTCTAGGATAAGGAGTTAATAAATATAATCCTTCCTTTTACTAAATTCTATTAGGTACTCTACTAAACCTAGCCTCTCTAGCTATAGCTATATATTAAGGTTATGCTAGGCTTCTATCTAGCTAATCTCTTCCTAATAGACCTTCTCTCTTTAAGTAGTAAATTAGAATATAAGTTATTTAATTTACTCTTTCTCTAAATCTAGTTATACCTTAGATAAATAAACCTTAAATAGTTAGCTTCTATAGCCTTATTTTATAAACTATTAATAAAATACTTTACTATACTATAATAAGTTCTAGTTATTAGTAGTGTTTTATAGTTATACTTACCTTTTAAATAGATAGATCTTCTATATATACTTTATAATATAATAGAGGTTAGCGCTAATAAAAGTATAGTCTTTAATTATATATTAGAAACTATTTATTTTAGGGTTACCTAGATATAAATATAGTCTTCTATTATTTTAGGTATAATACTCTTAGGTACTTAATTTATTACTAGGAGGTATTATACTACCTTTATAGCGTAAAGTAACTTATATTAGTCTTATTAGTATTTATCCTATAAATAGCGCTTAACTAATAACTTTATAATACCTATTTTATATTAGTAATAGATAAGTAATTATATATCTTTAAGGTATTTAAATTACTCTATCTTAATCTAATAGAGTTATTAGAAGGTAAGGATATAATAGATTAATAAAAAGCATTTAATTTAGTTAATTAGAGGTATAGATAGTACCTAACTTTTATACCTAAAAGGTATATAGTACACTATAGTCTTATTTAACTAAATCTAGTATATCTAATATATTATATTTACTATTATCTTAAGGAGAGTCTTATCTTTATTAATATAGTTAATACAATATTCTAGTGTTATTAGAGCCCTTACCCTAATAGGAGTATATTATTATAATAAACTTTAAAAAGCTTAGAACCTTACCTCTAAACACCCTAGTGCTTTTACGTAATAATAGGAGGGCTTTTTAGCATTATCTCCTAGATAGTTAGGTTAATATACTAGCTATATAGGAGGATACCTAGTCTTATAGTATCTTTAAGCTCTAATTCTAAGATACTATATATAAGATACACTTCTATTAAGGTATTTCTATACTATTCTCCCTTATTTATTTATATAAGTATATTATTAATTAACTCTTTTCTTAATACTTCTAAGGTTACCTTAGATAAATTTACCTAATAATTACCTTATATATAGCCCTTAAAAAAACGTATTTTCTATTATATATTATACTATAGTATACTTTACTATTATATATCCCCTTAACTTTATATATAGCTAAAAGAGAGCTATAATAGCTACCTTAGGTAAATTTACCTAAGATACTCCCTTATAATCTATAGTGTTATTAGCCTATACTATAGTATACTATACTATAGTATACTATACTATAGTGTATATATAAGTAATATAATTTAATAAGTAAAGGTTAGGGTAAATTTTACTAGTGTTAGTAATATAGGTTTTTAAGTATAAAAAAAAGTTAATATTAGTAATACTAGCTATAGTGTAGATATTAGTAATATTATATTAGTAATATAGGTTTTTATAGTAGAGATATTTTGCGTTAGTAATATATATTTTTAGGTATAAAAAAAAGTTAATATTAGTAACGCTAGCTATTATATAGGCATTAGTAATATTATATTAGTAATAAAAGGTTTTTAAAGTAAAGACATTTTTACGTTAGTAATATGCGTTTTTAGGTGCGAAAAAAAAAGTTGATGTTAGCGACGCTAGCCATACTTGATAGGATCTAGGCAAAGCCTAGACTATCACATTACCCTTATATTTACCTAGAGGGCTTTTTCTTTAATAGGAATAGTAATCTTATATGAGTAAGACTACTAGTGTTATTAGAAGTGTAAGCTATATTTATATAGGAATATAATAAGCTAGTAAAGGAAGGACTTAAAATAAAGCTAAAGTTAATATTTTCTTCTCTTACATTACTAAGGATTAAGATAACTAAGGGTTAAATTAAATAACTATTAGAAAATCTATACCTAGGTTAAAATATAAAGATACTACTTATATAGCCTCTAGAGATAAGAGATATAAGAACCTAGCTTAAAAATATTCATACGAAGACTCTTAGGTTTATTAAAAGTAATAGATTTAACCTAAGTATAATAAGAAATATAGAATAAGTCCTAATAGCTTATGTAAATAATAGAGAAAGCTTAGCTATTTTAAAAGGGTATCTTAGGTTATTATAAGCTATAGGAAATAAGAGTAATAACCTCTTAAATAGTTAATTAAGTAAGTAAGCTAATACCCTTAGAAATAACTAGTTAGAGAATTCTAAATTTACTATATAAGTAGTAGTAGTATAAGTCTATAAAGTTATTAAAGAATTAGGGCCTCTAAGAGAATTAGAATAAATTACGTAGTTAAAGAGTTTAAGAAGCTACCTAGTAATGTTAGAACTATTATTAAGGGGGAATTATATTTCTATAGAGATACTTACTATTTATAGGGAGTTATTTATAGAGAGTAAGTTAGGCTTAAATCTAATAACCCTAAAGGAGATAGATATATTAGGAGGCCTAGTAATTAGAGTTTAAAAATTAGAAATAGCTTTATAAATTAGGATAGTTAGAGGTAACTATTATATACTAAGGGACGTAGAGGGGAAGGTATAGGCACACACCTACTTACCTCTCTATAGGCTTACCTTATGTTGCTTTTGCTACTAAGCAGAGTTTTTTTCTTTCTAGCTTTTACATTATTATCAGTTAATTAATTTAATTTAGTCAGAGTCCTCGTTCAAAGAATCCCTCTTTTTATAATAGCATCGACTCCGTCGTTGAAGAACAAGGTGCAAGGCTACCCGTGGTGTGGCGCCTGCCGGCGTTGCTCCCCGAAAGACGCCAAGTCTAGTTCTCTAACCACTGCCAACCGGGTTCTAGTCTTGATTCCGCTGAGCCCTAGCCGGGCCATTCACATTATCACATTATTAGCTGGCATTATTGGCTGACATTATTAGCTGACATTGTTAGCTGACATTATGAGCTGATCATGTCTCAATCTCAGGGCATTTCACCAATCGCTAGGACGCTGCTCCGTATCATAAGAGACGCGGGGTGCCGACATGCCCCTTTCGGTTCAGTCGAAATCATATCACCATCCTCCCAGCGCCCCGACCTCGAGAGCATCATCAGATAACCGCCAGCCAAGCATCTGGGTGATTGGATTGGCTCTGCACGATGGCCGTGTGTTGAGCCATCTCAACCAATCGAGATCAATTCCTTGGTTTCTCAAAAAAAAAAAAAAAAACCCTTGGATGGTTGGTATCAACGTCACCGTCAATGGATACGGCAGCGCAAGCATTCAAAGCGCTGCCGTCTTGCGCAGTGAGTGGCAGGCAGCTCGCCCACTTCAACCAGTTAACGCCGTTAACAGGTTTTTTTATTTTATTCTTTGACCTTAGGCTGCGTGCTTAACGGCAACTTGCGAGCTGTTCAACGCAACGTGCATCTGCGAGGTTGATGCCCACGACGGCGCGCAAGACTGTCTGCTCGAAACATGCTCTTTTCCAGAAGCACTCTGTACGTGATGTGATGTGGGTGGTGGCAATGCGACAACAGTGAAAGAAGTCCTTACCTACCTGCCTTCCTGCCTGCCTGCAGCAAGGAAAAAAAGTCATGGCTAACACATCCTGCTACACAGTCAGCAACAACCTGACGAAAACGGCCTGCGGAAGCCTGGCTCGAGACAGAACAGTTCAGCTCAATGTCATGACACTCATTCTTGGCTCAGTCACCGCTTTCGTGGCAGGAATACGTCTCGTGTTCAAGCACTTCTTCAGCAGCAAGCAACGCCTCGAAACCGACGACTGGACAATGCTCACCGCCTTCCCCGTCGGCCTTTCCTGCATGGCCGTGACGATTGCCGGCCTTGCCCAGCATGGCCTCGGCAAGGACATGTGGTCGTTGTCCCAGTCGGATCTGACGGCGTTTGGCCTCTACTTTTACATCCGTTCTGTTTCTTCTACCTGAATATCTTCTCCGGTGTCACTATTCGCCGTCTCCTGTGGTTTGCCGTCGTGTTCCACATTCTCTTCTGTGCGTCATTTTTGATCCTCACCGTTTTCGAGTGCGCGCCTATTCGATACGCGTGGGACAGGTATGAGCTGGCCGATTCGCCCACGACCGAGGGACGTTGCATCTCGCTCAATGCTGCTGGATGGGCGAATGGAGTGATTGGCGCTGCTTCGGATATCTGCCTTCTGGGCATGCCCTTGAGTCAAGTGCGAAGGCTCAAGCTGCGTTGGAAGAAGAAGATCGGCGTGGCGCTCATGTTTCTGACGGGCGCAATGTGAGTTGACTCCTTTCCACGCTCATCTGCTCAAACATCCGAATTTGCTCGGGCCTCGGTTACTAAACGCAAGGCCTTATTCTAGAGGTGCTAGTGCCACCATCGTGTCATTTCTGCGTCTCACGTCCATCGCTCGATATGCAAATACCACAAACCCGACTTGGGACCAGTGGTCCATTGTGTGGTGGTCTACGATCGAAGTGTGCACTGGGTTGATCTGCACTTGTTTGCCTGCCCTGCGGCTGATACTGGTCCGCCTCTCTCCACGGACTTTTGGCTCCGAAAATCATCAGTCACGGTATGTAGCACCATGGACCACCATGGCGAACCATCCCCTGCTTGGGAAGTCTCCAAAGACTCGAAAATCTCTTGCGCCCTTCACTGATCCACTCCAGTATTGCACTCAAATTACCAACATTAAAGTTCCCAGAGCTTCCTCTCTGCTCTGGTCACACACTCGCCATACGCCCAGGCAACAGAAATACTCTGTCTAGCCTAGTCATTGCTACACACAGCCAGCCCATCGAGCTGCGTCGTCATAGTACCGAGACTGTGACCAGCCAGACAGCTCTTTCAAAGTCGCGTTGAAGTACAATAATTAGGAGCGGAGACACCCAAGAAGAGAAGAAAAAGGGGGTGGGGAGGGGCGTTTTGTTGTTAAATTGTGAGCTGGCAAGCTGAGCATGCGAGCACAATATACTAGTCGTTTCACACTTGCGCGTGATGAACGTAATGAACATGATGAACGTGATAACATCTGCCAACAAACGTCGATGCCTCACGGATGCCATGTATGGAGTCGAGGGGTCCCTGAACGGACTTATGGCCAGGACCCCTGGAAGACATGGCCATGTATGCCAACATGGTGATCGACGGGGAACCCGTGGCCTCCAGACAGTCGATCAGAAAGAGGGCCTACCTGACGCTTCTACGGCGCACGCCGGCCGAGAGGTTGAATTTCCAAAACAGACGCAGCAGCAGTTGGATATACCGGCCGGCGTCCATGCCGTCTTGGACCAATTCATGTCTCTCTACTAGCCTTGTGCTTATTAGTACCACCCAGAAATGTCTGGCAGTTGCACCAAGATTGGGAGAAAAGAAAGAAAAGGTTCTTCTTGCCATGGGGCAAAAGGTCCTCGGTGTATGGAGCGTCCAGGACCTCCGCCTCTTTGTGCATATCGCTGGAAAAAAACGCAGAGGATGAAGAACAGTCGCCAATCGCGTTGACGCCGTACACATTTCATGTCTTGGTGCATTGTTCAATCAGAAGACATCACTTCCCACGAAAAAAAAAAAAAGGATGAACAGAATCAGATCAATGGTGTTTTGCCAAACAGATACTGTGAGCTGACCGGACACCCAGTCGGGCAACCAGCAAAACCCGACCCATCCCGAACGCCACTGCGAGTGCATCGATTCAATCAATGACCTCTTTGAGAAGCACTCGATACTTTTTCATCTCCCGCCATGCTCTTGCAACCAAGTCCTTCTTCACCTTCTTCCTCGACCACCGCTGCCGCCAGGCATGCCTGGCATGCCTGGCATACCGCCGCCCATGCCCATCTGCTTCATCATGGCTTGCATATCCAACCCACCGGGCATGCCGCCACCTCCACCCAGCATTTTCATCAGCGAGCCCATATCAGGCATGGCACCAGCTGCTCGCGCTCCTCCCGCTCCTCCCGCTCCTCCCATGCTTTGCAATCGTTTCTGCATGGCCGCCATTTGCTGAGCCTTGTTGCCGCCGGACATGGCTTGCTGTGCGCGTTGCATGTTTTTCATGTTGCCCCCATCTTCTTGGCCATGCCTGCCATCATGCGTTGCTGCGTCAGTAAATCTTCCACCTCTCGAACCGATGTTCCTGAACCACGAGCTATTCGCGTCATTCTTGTCGGTTGTTCAATCAGAATCTTGCCATCCGAGTCGAGCTCCTTGTCTGTCATGGAGTCGCATATGTATATCATGCGTTTGAGTTTGGCACCTCCCTCCTCGTCGTCCATTCCCTGCATCATGTTGCTCATTCCAGGAATCATGCCGGCCATCTTTGACAAAGGTCCCATCTTCATAATGTTGGATAGTTGATCACGCAGGTCGCGTACAGTGAAGATGCCTTCCTGAATATGCTTCATCGTGTCCTTCTGGCCGAGGTTCAAGCTTTGGACATGTTCGACCAATCCTGCCATGTCTCCCATGCCTAGTAACTTTTGAACAAACTGCTGGGGCGCGAACCGTTCGAAATCCAGCATGTGTTCACCGGTGCCAATGAAGACGATGGGAGTGTGTGTAGCTGCGACCGCAGAGATGGCACCACCACCGTGAGCATGGCCATCGGTCTTGGTTATGATGATTGCTCCGAAATCGGCCGCTTCCTTGAAGGCCTTTGCCTGTGACTCTGCCTGCTGACCGATGGAGGCATCCAGGACCATGATGGTTTCGTCCGGCCGAATAGCCGTCTGGATATCAATCATCTCCTGGAATAAAGCCGACTCTTGACGATGTCTACCTGACGTGTCGACAATAATGACGTCAAACTTGTCCTTCTTGAACTGTTCCACGCCAGCCCGTGCTACCGCGGCAGGATCTGTTTCTGTCAAGGACCCGTAGTATGGGATCTTGGCTTTTGTCGCATTTTGTTTCAGCTGATCAAAGGCGCCCGCGCGAAAAGTATCTGCGCATACAAGGCATGCCTTGAAGCCCCTCGTTTGGTAGTGTCTGGCCAGCTTGGTGCACGTGGTAGTTTTGCCCGCACCCTGGAGGCCGACAAACATGATGACGTTGGGCTTTCCTTCTTCGGTTTGAACGGTTCGGCGTGGGGGTCGACGAGTGCGACGAGTTCATCGAAAACGGCTTTCTGGATGAGCCGTTTTTGTTGACGGCCGGGGACATCTTTGAAATTGACAGCGCTCTTGATGGATTTTCGAAGTTGCTTGACAAGTTTGACGTTGACATCGGCTTCGGAAAGGGCGTCGCAGATCTCCTCGAGCATCCTGTTGAAAGCCTGGTGACGAAGCAGAACCATTAGCAGACGAAATCTGGGGAGTCAGTTTTTCGGCACATCCGTCTGCTGAGCAATCACCTTCTCATCAAGGTTTTGGTCTCTGGTGAGGTTGGTGACCGCCGCATTGATGCGGCGGCCGAGATCTTGAAGAACCATGGCGGCAGAGGTGTCGCAGCCGCTGGGTTGGAAGCGATAGCTGTTGTTGCGATGGGTGAATTTGCAAGGTGGCAAGCCGTCGACATTGTTTGTTGCCTGTCCGGATCCTTGTCCGATCGTGGAGTTGGAGGCGGGGCAGTTTTTGGTGGGGCAGGTCGGCGGCAGCATTATGAAAGCTTTTTCCGTTGACCGACGAAACCCTCCGCGTACCCTAGACGTCGAGCGACAGATTCTGAACCACGACAGTAATAAATTGTACTCTGCTCGGTCGGCATAAACATGTTCTCTGGCAAGGAATACATGACTAACATTAATGTTGTCTTTTACGCAACAGTAATCCGTATTCAAGGTGACCGCACACACCTCGTGGGCTCTGATGATGTTCTCGCAAGCTTGTTCTACCGATTCGTTGGGACCTAGCGGAGGGACATTGTTTGTCTTAAACGATTTAGCTGTAGCGCTAGGGTTAACTTGACGGCTTTCGACCACCATTTGTAACAGTCAGACTTGAAGTCGCCTCCTGACACAGCGATGGACAGGAGGACGGAGGTGAGGACGTCGTCTATGCCTCCCGCGGGCTCATTTGCTGCGGTAGTGAGACAATCCTTTCCGACCATTGCTCCCGCGTCTGTCAAATAAGAAAAGGGCCGACGGACAAACGAGCGAGTACTGCCCGAGAGCAGTAAATAACAGTCTACATTTGATTCCGAAGCTCACTCTCGGCCTGGGGGTCGTGGCAACAAATGTCTGGGAACGCCGGCGGTTCGGCTCGCAGCAATCAAGGGAACAGCGTCGTGCGATGCCGCCAGCTCACGTCTAAGGCGCTGACATCCGCAATGGCCCGTGTGGGCTACACCGTAACAAATATGGATATTTTGGTTGGCAATGATTTAGCCTGATTCATGAATTTGCTACAGTAAGCCACCAAAACCGTTAACTGAACCTCTGGCTCAAGCCCATTTCAGCTCCCATTTGGGCCAACCCCATCAAGTCTCCCCGGACTGTTTGTTGCAGCTCCTCCTCAATATACCCAGGAGTATAACCGCCCCAAAATCTACAATGATCGCGTCTCCTGCAGCGATTATTATGACGTTGTCTGATTTCACATCACCCCAAACCACGCCAAGATGGTGAAGTCGTTTCACTGTTGCTTCGCCCTGACGCATCCACTTTAGTTTTCTTGTCATTGATGCAGTTTCTGCTCGCAAAGCAAGCGTCTCCCCCTCAATATACTCAATATATTCCAGAAGAAACCCCATCAAGCATGAAGCTTCATCATCCCACACAACAAGTCCAACAAGTCTTGATGTTTGAAGGGGCTGCTTAGAACAGCTACTGCAGTTAATCGGTGAAAGTATCTTCAGCTCTCGTAGATGGCCGTGGTCCTTAAACCCGCCTTTGAAGCAAAACACTTCATTGGTCCTAGCTCGTCGTACTTTCTTTGGAATGTCACTCAGTTCTTCAGGGAGTGACTCATCACTGACCCGCTCAAGATTGGCTGCTGATATGATTGGCACGGGTGGCAAAGGAGTTCGAAGAATGACATCTTCTAGATCAATGCAGTCTGAACCTGGGAAATCGACTAATGAATCGACAATTCGAGTTCGAGGAGTGATGTCACCGTGTATGTCGGGATCGTAGCATTCTTGGACAGCGCAAAGATGGCCGTTGTTGTTAACTAGCTTAAATGCGAATGTTAGCGGAGAAAAGTTTCTAAGAAGCGTGATAACCTTTATAGAGCTAGTTACTAGATTTAGGGTGCTTAATATATAAAGCTATCTAAGGCACCTAGAACCTATTCCTTAAAAATAAACCTGTTTTGAGGGTTATTAAGATCCCCCTAAGGTTATTAAAATAATATAAATAATCTCTTTTACCTTCTAAATCTTTTACTATAATAGTAATAAAGAATTAAATACTATTATATAAGAACATATAAACAACGTTATGACTATGCACTAATAGTTCTAGTATATAAAGCAATGGTGTAGTAATATTAGTGTCACGACTTCGTGTGAGAACAAAGGATAGCTAGGCAAGAGGTATAGGGGCTCTAGTATATTAACTAAAGCTTGCTAGGTCTAAGTGTGTTATGCGTGTGAGTTACTAGCTTATAGCTAGTAGCTGTTAAGGACTGGCCCCTAGGCGACTGCGATAGGGCGTTAGTATAATATTAAGAAACTTAAGGAAAGGAAAGAAGAAGGTAAGAAACCTATCCTTACTAGAGCCCCTTATACCCCTAGCTACCTTATATTAGCCCCCTTTTCTATATCCTTACTTACTTAAGACTATCCTTACTTATATATACTATAGTAAATACTTAGGCTAAGCCTAAGCCCTTATATATACCCTTACTCCTCCCCTCCTACTACCCTTAACTATAGTTAATATAAGTATTTACCCCTCTTAATATATTATAGGGACTTATTATTTTTATATTAGGTTTAGGTAAGGTATATAATATGTTCTCCTAGCCTTATATTATTATTATATTAATAGTAGCCCTACCCTTACTAATATATAACTTATTCTCTACTAGTATAAAACCCTTACCTATTACTTATTATTTATTTTTATTATATAACCTTACCTTTTTATATAAAATTTTCCTAAAATATTATAATACTCTTACTTCTTCCTATCCTACTATTAAAAATACCCTTTATTTACCTATTAAACTCTTACTAAATATAGCCTAATATAGTAACCCTTATAGTATTCCCCTATATACTCTAGCTACCCTTACTATACTATTTACCTAATTTATTAGTAAGTTCCTTATTAAGAGAAACTTAGATAATAAGGAGTATACTACTCCTTAAGTAGTTTTTAGCCTTATAGGCTATATATTAAAAATATCTTACTATAGGTATACTAAACTACTACCCTTCTAAAAGTAGCTAGTCCTACCCCTTATATTAGTAAAATTATATAACCTATATCTAGTTAACTAGGTTCCTATTAGCTAATCCCTAGCTCTAATATTATTTAAAAGACCTTAAGGCTATAATTACCTTAGGGATATATATTATTATACCTAGTATTATAAGGACTATAATAACTAAGAAGAAAATACTAGTACTATCCTAGGGCTTCTATACCCTTATTAGTTAATAGAATACCCTTTTAAACTAAGCTTAATTTAATTTAGTACTAGTTTATTTAGCCCTTAGGCTACCTCCTTTCTTTAACTCCTTATTATAAATATAACTAGGCTTAAAGTTATTCCCTTTAGTAGTAGTAGCTTTATAGGTAGCTATAGTATAGAAAACTCTATATAGTAAGTTATAGGTATTTTATTCTAATAGAACTAGTAAATTATAGGTAGTTTAAACTCTATATACTAAAAATATTATAACTAGTTTATATACCTCCTTAAGGCTCTCTTACCTTATTACTATAGTAATAGCTAAGGCTATGTAAGGGCTTAGGCTTTGCCTAAGCATTAGCTAAAACGCAGGCATTAGGGGCTGATAGGAAGCGATAAGGGGACGGAAGGTCTGGAGATAAGGGATAAAAGGAAGGAGGAAGGAGGATAAAAGGAATAAGGAAGGGGGATAGAAGAATTAGAAATAAGGCTATTAGGAAAATAGTAAGGGATAGGGAAAGGATAGATAGGATAGCTAAGGGGTATAAGGAGGGCATAGTACAGATAGGTTTCCTACCTTCTCTTCTTCTCCCCTTAAGCTTCTTAATATTATATTAACGCCTAATAGTAGCCACCTAGGGGCTAGTCTATTACATTTAAGAAGCTTCCTTTAGTTCTAAAGAAGACTACCAAAAAAACAATAGATTATATAATAGACTCTCTTTAACCATAGGACCCACCTAGCTAGGGGACCCTAACCCCCTATTAGACGCTATGCTACCACTAGGGGCTTATAATGCCTAATTTAAAACACTCTAACTAATGTTAGAATAATAGGCTAGAGTAATTAACTCTTTACAACAAGGCATGCACGTAAATCCAGAGTCCGCGCCTTAAGCCACTACTGCGCTAGATGCTCCCACGCGGCTAACAGTCCCTAATACGATCTTAACTTAGCGAAAACCAATCCTAATAGGCAACCCGTATAATAGTAATAAAAATACGTTTGCTACTTAGAGGTTCTTAATGCAATATAAGTTAGATGTAGACAAGGACTTTATTAGAAATACTAAGGACTAATAGATATTTATCTACTAAAACCTAGTGCCTAGGGTCTAGGCCCGCATTACTATATTCTTTAAGGCAGGGGAATTAAGCGGCTATAACCTAGATACCTTCCTTTACTACCTAGAGACCCTATACGCAGACCCTATAGATAAGAAATAGCTCTCACAGAACTTAACTAGATAGAATAAGCATCTAGGAGACATTTGCCACATTCTTTATTTGCTTTAAACAGAAACTCTCCCTAGCTAGAGGGGCTTATTAGGTAGATAACGTTAAGGTAGCTAAGCTATAATAAGCACTTAACAAATAAATAAGAGAAATTTCTATTAGTAGAGGAGTTAGTTAAACAGAATACTATACTACCATTACCTAATACTATAGTATTACGGTTAACATTAAGTCCCTTACCTTAGAGGACAAGTATTAGAACTAACGCAGACCCTAGCTAGCTCGCCTAGCACCCTAGCAAATTAATAACAAGGGGACACGCTAATAATAGGGGTTTAAGCTATAGTAACCTAGTTAGGGAAGAGGAATAAGTTAGATAAAAAGACAAAGGTTAGAAGAAAACGTGGATTCACAGAGGGCTAAATAGGTATTAGGGGCGGAGATAGCTAAACGCCGCTAGGAAGGATATTACTTGTATTATAGCTCTAAGGACCACTATATCTAGGAATGTTCCCTCCTCCTACCTTATTAACTAAAAGTTAGTATTAACACGCATAGGGCGGATAAGGAAAGCGCTAATAAGGAGGTTAATATTAACACCATAGAAAACAAGTAGCCCTTAAGCAGAGCCTCGCATAGGGGCGGAAAGGCTAGCTAGTAGCTATAGTTATAGATAAGTATAGTTAGTGTATAAAGACTAAAAAGATATAGAATATTTTATAGATTAACTACTATTCCTAGTTCCTATACTCTTTAATACATGCTTATACCTTAATATTTAGATTAACTATAGTTATAATTACTATAGTGCTATAAGCAAACTAGTAGTATAATAGCTAAGCCTAGAGCTTATATAATTACTAAAACGAAGATAGGTCTATACCGTAGTGAAAACAGAGAAGTAAGGGAAGCGTATTAAGGAAGACACCTCTTTAATTACCTATATAGTGCACGCTAAGATTAATATTAATAGGTAGGAATTATTAATATACCTATACGTTATCCTAGGTCTTACCTAGGACGTGATCTTTAGGATGCTATAGCTAGAATAATAGGATATAGTAATTTATATAGCTAAATAACAGTTAGTTATAGGGGCGGCGGAAGGCCTATATATATCTAAAGCCTTAGAGTAAGGAATAGACAAACTAGTTTAGGGATTATTAGATCCCTATATACCACGGAGGCACGCTAGGCCTAACAGAGGAAGGACACTATAACTCGCTTTATTACTATAAGTCTAAGGAAATTATATTAGTGCTATAACTTATAGCCCTAAAGTTATAACTAAGTAGCCCTAACATAACAACGCTACTAGAGAAACTAGCGGACTTTACAGACCTATTTAATAAAGCTAAAGCAAATAGCTTACCTCCTTATAGGGGACCCTTAACCATTACATTCGGATACGCAAGAACCCGGATAGGTCTAAGCTAGCATTGCTATAGGGACTGTTATATAATATGCTAAGGGACTAACTCTTAGAAATCCAACGCTAGATCACAGACCTTATAGACAAGGGATAGATCCGTGCTAGCTCCTTATTAGCTATAGCTCCTATGCTTCTAGTTAAGAAGTTAAATAGTAGGTAGCGCTTTGTGTTAACTACCGCGCCCTTAATAAGATTATAGCATAGGACTAGTACCCCTCCCACTAATTAAGGAAACACTCTAATCTCTCTCCTAGGCATAATAGTTTACAAAGGTAAATGTCTACATAGTGTTCTATAAACTATAGATAGCTAAAGGCAAGGAGCACCTTATAGCATTCTAGACTAGGTTTAGGCTATTTAAGTAGCTAGTCTGCCTATTTAGACTAGTAGGTACACTAGTAACCTTTAATGTTATATTAATAAATCCTTAGGGGACGCGTTAGGGGACTTTATTATAGTATACCTAGATAATATCTTAGTTTACTCTAGGGGATTAAGGAAGGACTATATAGTAAAGGTCTAATTAATACTTAGCTACTTAAGGGTAGCAAGGCTATATCTAGACCTTAACAAGTCTATATTTGCTATAAAGGAAGTCTAGTACCTAGGGTACATTATTATAGCAGGCTATTCGGTCCGCCCTAACCTAGCAAAGGTTATGGCTATTAGGGAATGGTTAGCACCTACAAAGTTATAGGGGTCTAAAGCTTCCTAAGATTCGCAAACTTCTACTAGGACTTTATTAAGGATTTTCTAAGTTAGTAGCACTACTTATATAACTTACAAAGAGGAATGTCCCCTTCTAATAGGGACCTAAGAAGAATAAGGCATTTAAGAGGCTAAAAGGGGCCTTCATCACGTACCTAGTCCTTGTATAATAGGACCTAGACCGCCCTATAGTAGTTAAAGCGAATTACTTAGGCGTAGCCCTTAGAGGGTACTTATCCTAGAAAGGATCTAACTATATTATATACCTAGTTACATACTACTTCACAAGCCTAATAATAGCGCAAAGGAACTACACTATTTATAACAAGGAGCTCTAGCTATTATTTCCTACCTTAAGGCATAGTTAGCGGAGTTATAAGGCGTTTCCTAGCCATTTATAATTTACATAGATTATAAGAACCTAGAATACTTCACCGCTCCCCGCCTAATATTAGAACAGTAAGCTAGGTAGGTAGACACTCTAGCTTTATTTAACTTCTACCTACATTATAGACCTAGTACATAGGCTTAATAACTAGACGCTCTCTCCTAAAGGGAGTAGGATAGAAAGGGCATTAGCATAAAGACAGGACGGATTCTATAGCCTATTACTATTATATAACTCTCTTAGTTACTATTAGATTTAAGGGAAGGTTATAGTTAGGACTTACCTCTATTATATACAAGCCTACTACTAGCTAGGGAGGCTCTCTTTGCTATAAAACACCTACAGACTCTATAGGATTAAGCTATCTTATTAGACCCTACGTATAGTATTTAACTATAGGCTATCTAGGAAGGAGCACGGAAGTTTCCCTAGAAGTGCTAATAAGGGAATAGGTTATAGATTGCTTAATTAGTACTTATAGGGCACTATAGTTTAGGGGCTATACCTAGGTCCTAGTATAGGAACCCCTTATAATAACCCTTATTTAATAATGCCACAATTCGCTAGTTACAGGACACCTAGGTTATAACACTACGTTCTAGATTCTACAGCGATAATTCCACTAGGATAGGATGTTATAGGATGTGGCTAGGCTTGTTTGTAATTACTATTGTAACGGGAGCCATAAGAGCTATTAACGACGTTAAGGCTTGCTAAAACCTCTACTAGTCCTAGACTAGTTCTAGTTATAAATTTCTATTAATTTTATAACAAACTTGCCTACTTTATCCTTAGAGAGCCACAATACCTTATGGTTATTATAGATAGGCTCTCTAAGTTCGTTTAGCTAGAGGTAATAACCTTAATTAGAGCTAAGGAGTGTGTGGAATAGTTTAAGATAGTTTAGTGGAGATTTAGGGATTCCCTTAGTCTATTATCATAGACTAAGGCTTAGATTAGTTAGGGAAGTTTTAGATAACGTTATGCTTATTAGTGGGAATAGAATAGTTACTTTTTACGTCACACTACTCACAGACTAATAGCGGCATAGAACAGGCGAACTAGGAGGTACAGGTAATACTACAAGTGGCAATCTCCTTCTCTTAATATAACTAGCCTAAACACTTAGCTGCCTGCTAGCTTATAATAAACAATAGGACCTCCTTAGTTATAGGGTTAGCCTAAATAGATTACTTTATAGCTATAATCTAGAACCTATCTAATCCTAACTAGACCTATTAGCTTTTGCTATAATGCCTAAGGGAGAGCTATTTAGTTCCTAGAACACCTCTAGGAGGGCACCCTCTTAGCCTAGGCTATAATAGCCTATGTATAGTAATAATAATAGGATATAACTATAGCATTATAATGTCTAGTAGAGCGCTTTTAGGTTAGGGATAAGGTATAGCTTTCCTTAAAAACATTAAGACAAACTGCCTATTACGGAAGCTTAATTAGGTTATAGCAAAATATACTATTATAGAAGTGCCCACATTACTTATAGTTTAGCTAGACATACTATAGGGTATTTACCTAGTTTTCTATGTGGACCTTATTAAATAAGCGGCGGATAATCCTCTCCTAAGCTAGAAGCTATAAGACTCTAGCTAGCCTTAGAATAGGTCCTAGTAGAGGATAATAATAAACTTGTTAAGGAATACTAAGTGAAGCAGATCCTAGTGGCCTAGAACGCGCTAGGTAGAGGTAATAGATGTAATATTTTAGTTAAATAGGCGGGTTACTTATAACTAATATAGGAACTATTAGAGAATATAATAAAGACATAAGCCCTTAATAAGTTTAAGAAGGAGTAGGGAAACGCATAATATAATAATAGACTAAATTAATTAAGTAAAACTAGTTTACTAAGAGAGGCTATAGATAGGACCCTAGGGGACTTATATCACTACCTAATAATACTTATATATCCCCTAAAAAGACTTATCTTACTTCCTCTACTATGTCCTCTAGTTTACTTAGGTTACTATAGGATTCTATATTATTATCTATTACATATAGATTAGCTAGGGATAATCCTATTTAACGTTTAGGAAGAGCATAGGATAACCTCTACTAGGGGCAACATTACTAGCTATAGGTCCTACCTAGGTTCTAAATAGTATAAGCAAAGTGTTAGTTAGCGGGCGCGTAATAGACATATAGAGGCAGAGCCTTGCTTCTCTAACGCCCACTAGCTATAGTAAGAGCATAAGGGTTCCTAGTAGGGTAGGGGAATAGGGGTTAAGAGGACTAGCGCTAGAGGTAAGTTAGGAGCAACACTAGCGCTAGTGGGAAGGCAAATTATTACTTACTTTAATAAGTTAAGGATAGCCTAGATTACTACTATAATAATAAGGGAAGAGCGTGTTAATTATTACTGTAGATTAGTTATAAAACTCCTTATATATAGTGGTTATACCACTTACAAGTTACTAATTCTACTAGAATAAGGTGCTAGCGACCTATTAGAGAGCATTTCCTATCCCACGGCTAGCTAAAGGGCTACTACCTATAAAAGGGATAATATTAAGCCTAGTTATATTTAACGTAGGTGTGTTAGTAAAGGAGAAGGCCTAAGGGCTAAACAAACTAGAGCTAGATTAAACTACGCCTAGTTTAGTAACGCAGTCTATCTACCTATAAGGGCACAAAGTCCTAGGATAGGACAGGCATCTTTTGCTTTATAGTCTTAGTCCTAGTAATACTAGGCGTAATAATATGCGTACCTAAGGCAATCATAGCCTCTAGATCCTTAAGGGCGTGGCAGAGCCTAGGGTTAGCAAATAGGTACCTAGTTAACTAGATATAGGTTACGTAGTTATAATAGTAGGGAGGATAGGATTCCCTGCTCTTAGGGGATAACACTCTAAGACGCTAGTAGTTAGGGACTATTTAATGTAAGGTCTATATAGACAAAAAACCAATGTAAGGGTAGCATACTATTTATTATCTAAGTCCCTCTCTATAAGAAATTTACCTATAGCATAAGCTAGGGGCATAATAGGGACTAGTGGAGGAATAGGAATAGGATAATAGGGATAAGGTATTTTTAGTAAGTAAATAAATAGGATAAGAGGGATAAGGAAAGTAATAAGATAGGAAGGTATAATAGAGTTATAATATTTATAGGAGGAAGGTTATGTAAAGAAGGGAAGGGGTTATATAGGAGAAAGAAAATAGGATATTTATATAGGAGGCATAACTATAAAGGAGGGGTTATAAATAGGTAGGGGAGGGGCTAGGGGTTATTATAGTAATAGAGGGGGTTAGGGGACACGCGTTATATGCGTTATATAATAATATAAATATTACGCACTAAATAAGGAGGGTTTTACAAGGCTACACACTAGATAGGGCGGTTTCCACGAGTTTCTATAACATATCTAAGCGCGCACGCCACACATGCCACCTAATAATAACACGCACCACCTGTGACTAAGCTATAATAGGGTGGAGAGGGCGTTTTAAGGGTATTACTCTAGGTTATAGCTTTAGGTTCTTAGGTATAATTAAGATAGGTAAGTAAGGGCATATATAAGGGCTTAGGCTTTGCCTAAGTATTAGCTAAAACATAGGCATTAGGGGGCTAATAGGAAGCGATAAGGGGACGGAAGGTCTAGAGATAAGGGATAAAAGGAAGGAGGAAGGAGGATAAAAGGAATAAGGAAGGGGATAGAAGAATTAGAAATAAGGCTATTAGGAAAATAGTAGGGGATAGGGAAAGGATAGATAGAATAGCTAAGGGGTATAAGGAGGGTATAGTATAGATAGGTTTCTTACCTTCTCTTCTTCTCCCCTTAAGCTTCTTAATATCATATCAACGCCCAACAGCAGCCGCCTAGGGGCTAGTCCATCACAGGCTATTAATTTATTAAGTCTAGAGATAAATTACCCTTTTACTACTACTAGGGATACTTCTAACTTAGAGCTAGGTTAGGTCTAACTAACTATTATACTAATTATACCCTAGGTAGTAGTTATTCTATAGTAATAAATACTATCTAATATCTATTCCTTACTAGAGGTTAACCTAGAGATAGGCTACCCCTAGCTTATACTTACTTTATATTTACTAATTACTATTTTACTCTTACTATCTAGAACTATAGTAGTAGCTATTCTATTTATTATAATACTATCTATATCCTTACTAAATATAAGATAATACTAATTAATATCCTATTTAATAGTAATAATAACCTATCTAATAGTATAGGTAACCCTTATACTATAGGGGATAAAGGATTCTAAGTTTATTTTAGTAGCTAGAATAAGTTAATAAGGTTTAGATTAGGTATACTCTATATACTATTAGAAGTCTCTATAGGTAAATAAGTAATTTATAATTAATTTAGTTTATTATTATATTATATATCTCCTTACTTTACTTTAAACTTATTAAGGGCTTATATCTATATTATACTCTCTAGTAGTTTCTATATTAGCTATATATAACTTACTTACTTAACTAGTATATTATATCTCCTACGCTAGCCTAAGGTATTCTAGGCTACTAAGATTTATTTAACTTAATATTCCTCTATAAGCTTATTATTATCCTCTACTAGGACCTATTCTAGTCCTAGGTAAGAGTCCTAGAGTCTCTAGCTAAGGAGAGGGTTCTCTATAGCTTATTTAATAAGGTCTATATAGAAAACTAGGTAAATACCCCTTAGAATATTTAACTATACTATAAGTAGTATTAGTACTTCTATAACTATATACTTTACTATAACCTAATTAAGTTTTTATAAGGGATAGTTTATTTTAATATTCTTAAGTAAAAGCTATATCTTATCTCTAAATTAAAACTATTTTACTAGCTATTAAAAAGCTAATATAGTATCCTACTATCTTTATTAAATATAGGCTATTATAGCTTATATTAGATAAGTACTTTTATAAGTACTTAAGGAATTATATAGCTTATCCTTTAGGTATTATTATAGAGGTAAACTAGTTTAGTTATAACTAGATTAGCTTTAAGTTATAGCTATATAGTAACTTATTTAGGCTAACTTCTATTATAAAGAGAACCTATTATTAATTATAAGCTAGTAAGCTACTAAATACTCTAGCTAATTAAACTATAAGAAGGAGACTATAATATATAATATTACCTATACCTCCTAGTTTACTTACTTTATACTACTATTAGTCTATAGGTAATATAATATAAAAAGTAGCTAGTTTATTCTAATATAGGAGTATAATATTATCTAAAATTTTTCTAGCTAGTCTAACCCTTAATTTATAATAATAAATTAGGAAATCCTTAAAACCTTTACTAGACTATCTTAAACTACTTTATATACTCCTTAGCCTTAATAGAGATTATAGCTTCTAACTATATAAACTTTAAGAGTTTATTTATAATAACTATAAAGTACTATAGCCTCTTTAGGGATATTACTAGTAAGTTTATTATAAAGTTAATAGAAATCTATAACTAAAACTAATTAGAAATAAGTAAAGGCTTTAGTAAGCCCTAATACTATTAATAACTCTTATAATTACTAAAGTAATAGTAATTATAAATAAGCTAAGTAATATCCTATAATATCCTATTCTAATAGAATTACTATTATAAAATTTAAAATATAGTATTATAACCTAAGTACCTTATTACTAGTAAGTTATAGTATTATTATATAAGGGTTATTATAAGGGGTTCCTAAGCTAAAACCTAAGTATAGCCCTTAAACTAAAGTGCCCTATATATACTTATAGAATAATCTATAATCTATTCTCTTATTAGTGCCTTAGGGGAAACTTTTAACCCCCTTTCTAAATAGTCCTTAATTAAATACTATATATAAAGTCTAATATAATAGCTTAGTTCTATAGGGTCTAAAGGTACTTAGTAGTAAAAAGAGCCTCCCTTACTAGTAGTAGTAATATATATATAAGGTATAGTACTAGGCTAGTGCTATCTTTTATACCTCTAGTAATAGTAAGAGTTATATAATAGTAATAGGCTATAGAATATACCCTATTTTTAAAGCTAATCTATTCTAGTTCTATTCCCTCTAGAAAAGGGTATCTAAGTATTAAGCTTATATACTAGGCCTATAATAGAGGTAAAAGTTAAATAATATAAGTATATTTACTTACTAAGCCTATCTCTCTAATATTAACTAAGGAGTTATAAAGTATTCTAAGTTCTTATAATCTATATAGATAATAAATAAATAAAATATACCCTAAAGCTTTACTAACTATACCTTAAGGTAAGAGATAATAGTAAGTAATTCCTTATTATAAATTATATAGTTCTTTTATAAAAGTATAAGACTAGTAAAATAGTAAGTAACTAGGTATAAGACACTATTAGAACTTTATTATAAGAAGTACTTACTAAGGGCTTTACTTAAGTAATTAGCTTTTACTACTATTAGGTAGTCTAAGTCTTATTATACTAGCACTAGGTATATAATAAAGGTATCTTTTAATCTCTTAAAGGCCTTATTCTCCTTAGATCCCTATTAAAAGGAATATTTCTCTTAGTAAGTTATATTAGTAAAGCTACTATCTCTAAGAAGTTACTAATAAAATTATAGTAAAAATTTATAAATCCTAGGAAGCTATAAACCCTATATAGTTTTATAGATACTACTTATTCTCTTATAGCTATAATCTTTATAAAATCTAGGTAAATTAAGTATCTTACTATAATAATATATCCTAGGTACTAAACCTCTTTTATAGTAAATATAGATTTATTAAGGTTAAGGTATAAACTTATAGCCCTTAAGTAGCTAAGAACTAACTAAACCTTAGCTATATAATCCTTTCTTAACCCCTAAGTAAACTAGAATATTATTAAGGTAAGCTATAATAAAGTCCCTAATATATTCCCTAAGGATTTATTAATATAGCACTAGAAGGTTACTAGTATACTAGCTAAGCTAAAGGGTAGACTAGCTATTTAAATAAGCTAAACCTTATATAAAACACTATAAGGTACTCCTTACCTTTAGCTATTTATAGTTTATAAAATACTATATAAATATTTACCTTTATAAACTAATATACCTAGGATAGGGAGTATAATATCTTTTTAATTAGTAGGAGAGGGTAATAGTTTTATATTATTATCTTATTAAGAGTATAATAGTTTATATAAAAATACTATTCCTTATTTACCTTTTTAATAAGAAAAATAGGAGCTATAGCTAATAAGAAGCTAGTATAAATCTAACCCTTATTTATTAAGTCTATAATCTAGTATTAAACCTTTAAGAGCTAATTCTATAGTATATTATATAATAGTCCCTATAGGAGTATTAGTTTAGACCTATCTAGGTTCTTATATATATAATATATAGTGGTTAAGAGAACCCCTATAAGGGTAATCTATTAGCCTTAGCCTTATTAAAGAGGTCTATAAAGTTCTCTAACTCCTTAGGTAGTATTAATATATTAGGGCTAGCTAGCTTTATCTTAGGTGCTATAATCTATAGTATTATTATTATCTCCTTTAAGCTTATAGTAATAAACCTTATAGTAGTGTCCTTATTCTATTATATCTTATATACCTTAGTAGTATAAAGGGATCTAATAATTCCCTATACTAGTGCCTTTACTACCTAAGTAAAGGCCTTAGAGATATAAAGGCCCTTTATAGCTCTAATAACTAGTTATTATTTTACTATATAAATTACTATATTATATTACTTTAACTAAGGCATTCTAAATATTATATTCTAAGTAAGACCTAGAATAATATATAAGTATATAAATAACTCCTAGCTATTTATATTAATTCTAGTGTATACTATATAGGTTATAAAGAGGTATTTTCCTTAACTTACTTCCCTTTCCTTTTTATTTTTACTATAGTATAAATATACCTTTATTTTAATAACTATATAAGCTTTAGGCTAAGCTATCTTACTAACAATTTACTTATAGTACTATAGTAATTATAACTATAATTAACTTAGATATTAATAAAATAATATATATTAAAGAGTATAGAAATTAAAAATAGTAGTTAGTTTATATATTATACTATACCCTATTTTATCTCTATATAGTAATTATAATTATCCTATATTATAGTAATTAACTAGCCTATTTACCCTTATATAAGACTTTACTTAGGGGCTACTTATTTTCTATAGGGGAATATTTACCTCCTTATCTATACTTTCCTTATTTACCTAGATATATTAATACTAACTTATAGGTAATAAGGTAAGAGAAAAGTATACTCCTAAATAAAGTAGTCCTTAGATCTATAATAAAGATAGTATCTCTCTTAATAATATCTAGCTAAAACTACTTCTAATACCTATTTAGCCTATTATATATTTATAGTAGCCTTTATCTCCTTCTTCTTCTTAGCTAGCTTATTTTACTTCCCTAGCTAGGTTCTTACTATATAAACCCTTATTATTAGAGTATTACCTTTATAGTTAGTTAGGGTTAAGAACTTAGCTTACTAAAGTCTATATTAGGTTTAGTACTTATTCTCTAAGGTAAGGGCCTTAATATTAACTATAATTTTATAATACTATATAATAGCTATATACTAATTAAGATAGCTAATACCTAACTTATACTAATCTCTCTTAAATACTTATTAAGTATATATTAGAGCTTTACTAGCTTTATATTATTTCCCTAGTATTCCCCTCCTACTATTAAGAGCTTTTTATAAAGTAAATAAAGAATATAAAAATACCTCCCCTAGTCCTTATTTTATCTAGTTAAGCTTTATAAGGGCTATCTCCTATTTATATAGGTTAGAGAATATAGTTCTAAGGTATTCTAGGAAGTCTATAGGATTAAAAGTAATAGAGCTACTAGACTTAAAGTAAGTAGCTACCTAGAATTATACCTTAGAGAAAAGGTTCTAGTAAATAAATATTTATCTATTCTTATTAGTACTAATAAAGTCCTTATTTACCTATAACTTATACTCTATTAGGAGCCTTTATATAGTAAATAAAGCCTTATTACTATTATATAGGTTACCTATAGGGATTAGTTTCTATTTTATTTTAGGTATAGTAAGGACTAAATTAAGAAAGGGAAGTAGTATAGGGTTAACTATTAAAGCACTAGGCTAGGCTATAAGGGGTAATTAAGTTAAGGGTCTTATATAATTTATATTTACTTACTCCTAAAGGTATATAATCTCTATTATTTACTTACTTAGTATAAGTTAGAGCGTTTTAAATTAGGCTTACTAAGCTACCTATAGTACTATAGTATTAGATAAAAAGAAGTAATTATCCCTAGCTAGGTTAATCCTATAGTTAAAGTATACCTATTAAATCTATTAATATATCTATTAGTATATTTATTATATCTTTTAGTAGCTATTATAAGACTAAAGAAAGTTTCTTAATTATTAAGAACTAGCCCTAGGTAACTATAATAGGGTATTAGTATAATATTAAGAAACTTAAGGAAAGGAAAGAAGAAGGTAGGAAACCTATTCTTACTAAAGCCCCTTATACCCCTAGCTGCCTTATGTTAGCCCCTTTTCTATGTCCTTGCCTACTTAAGACTGTCCCCACTCATGTGCACTATAGTGAATGCTTAGGCCAAGCCCAAGCCCTTACAGTAGCTTACTAGTGTTATATAAACCTAGCCCTATAGCATAGTGTGCTTATAGGGTATACCTATGTGTTATAAGTAAGGCCTTATAATTACCCCTTACTTCTAGCTAGGCTTCTAAATAGCTTAGGTATTACTAGTTAATATATAGCTATTTACTATTAGGAGCGCTATGGTTAGAGACAGGGCGATTATATAGTGGGGCCTTAGAAGAACCTCAGACCCCAAGATAATAAAGGGACTAGCTAGCTATAAGATAGCTACGTATTTACTAGTGTTAAAATAATGCTATTTATAGCACTATTTTATAAGCCCACTAGTTGCCTAGTTGCGTTGCTATAACCTAGGCTGCAACGTTAGTTGCAGTGTTAGTTATAGCGTTAGTTATAGCGTTAGTTACCACACAACCTGCGTTGCTACTAAAGCAAAGCTATGGCATGTATAACTAAGCTAACTAGGCTACCCTAAAGGAAGCTAAAATTAACTATAACTAGGGAACTAGTAGTTATGTAAAGGCTAATATATACTATTTAAATCCTTGAATTTTGCTAGATTTAATAGTGGTTTTTATTTATAGGGTACACTTTAAAAGTAATAAGTTAGTCTACGTGGGCGTCTAGTTTATATAGCTATAAGTTAATTTTTACTTTTCCTATATAAATGAATTTTACGGAAAATAAAAAATAGCTTATAAAGCCCTCCTAGTAACCCCTTCTATTAATATAGTTAGTAAGTCTATAAGGGGACTTAAAATATTCTCTTATTACTTATTAGACTGTCTATACGTTAGAATATAACTATATTTAACTATCTAAGCTCTTAAAGTAAATAATTTACTATAATCTAGTTATCTATAGGTTATTACGCCCTTTACTACGCTACCTATCTAGGAATCTATAAGGGAGGTCTTCCTATCCCTCTAATACCTTCCCCTTCTAATTCTTAATAGGTTATAAGCCTAGAAGGCCTATAGATTTACTTTATTACACTACGTTATTCCACTATAATTACTAGATTTTTAGCTATTAGTTGTAGTTTTACTACACTGTGGGCTCTTAGATTACAAAGGAAATCCACTAGAATTTAAAGCTTTTTATCTACTAGCACCACGCATTGTAATATTAGACCTTTAGTGTTAAATTCATTATTAGCCACACTCGTAACCACTAGTTATAACTATAACTAACTATTTACACTATAAATAGATTTTTAGTAATTCTATTTACTATTATAACTATTATTAATATTATTTACGCTGTAAATACGCTGCACTTCCCTTATGATTATTACTAGACTTCTAGTATATTTATACTAGGCTTTTAACCTATTATATTATGTTATATTGTAACTACATTATGCTACACGTTTTATTTTACCTATATTCCTATCTATGGCTTTTAGTGTTAAGAAAATTTTCCCTAAAATTTTCACTAGCCTATTTTCATTTACGCATACACTAGACTCACTTTTTAACCTTAAAGGCTACCCTATTAAATAGCCTTACCACGTATTTTATATATATAAGCAGATTTGTAATGTAAGTAATTCCTAGTATGTGTTATTTATAATAGGAAGAAATTTAGAGATTATACATAGAAAATCTTTTAAGATTTTAGAAGATAGCACTACCTAATTTTAAGGGTAAGGGCCCTGCTATAAGACCTTCTAGACCTACTATAGGCCCTTCTAGCCCCCTAGGGACCCTAATCGGATAGATATAGAAGGTTAATAACCTTTAGCTACCTAGGCTAGTGCTTTATAATAATAGATATAAAGCTAAATTAAGCAATAAGGCAAGACCTTAACTAATTTTATTAGGCATAGCAAAGATAATTATATTAAAAACAAGGCTAGTATTAATAATCTTCTAAGTTAATTAACGTAAACTATATTAGCTATATAAGGTCTTTAGGCCTTTTCTAGACCTAAGAAAGAAAATACTAAGGTTCCTAGAGAAGACCTAGCTACTAAATCTTCTATATTTATATTACCTTCTAGTAACCTTTAAGCTACTTTTAATAAAAGTGCTATAAAGGAGCTAAATAAGAAAGTATATTCTATTCTAGAGGGAGCTAAGCTAAAAGGCCCTAAAAATTATAATTAGTGAAAATAAGCCCTAAATATTTAATTTAAAGCCCTAGGATTACCTAAATTTCTAGATAATCTAAGTATAGCAAGCTAGCTAGCTAACTCTAATTAAGCTATTCTTTCAATAATATTAAGAGATAGCTACTAATTAGAACCTTAAGTAGCTATATATTAGCAAATATCCCCTAAAGAAGCCTATAAAGTCCTTATTATATAGTATTTATAAAGTGCTAAAATCTAGTGTAGTACGCTATATACTAGCTACTATTCCCTAAATTTTTTAAATTATAAAGGGATCTTTAGAGGCTTTTAATGCTAATTTTAATAATTTACTAGCTAGATTATAACTTTATAATATAGAGATCGTACCTATTAATTAAGTAAATTATTATATTAATGCATTAAAGCAGACCTTTCCTAGTTAGGCTAAGAGATAAAGATTTACTATTAGAGCTTCTAGGGCATAAGGACTGCCTATAAATACCCTAAATTTATAGTTCCTTATAGCAGACTTATTAGAAAAATAAAGAGATAAAACCTCCCCTATAGCTAAGGCTCTTAGTTATAAGGCTTCTAATAATAATAAGGAAACTCTAAGGACTAGGAAAAGAATTTATCTAATCCTACCCCTAAGAAGGACTCTAACGCTAAGAAAGACTAGGATAAGAAGGATTTAAACCCTTCTAAAGCCTCTAAAAAGAAGAAGAAGAAGAGTAGTAATAATAGGGCTAAAGATAAAGAAAAAGAAAAAGAAGCTACTTTTGCTTTAGGCTATAGCCTAGGTATAGGATACGTTAAAGAACTAGATTCTAGCAAATCTAGTAGCGATAATAGTAGTAATTCTAAATCTAATTTGGATACTTCTAGTACCACTAGTAACACTACTAGTAAGCCTACTTTTAGCTACTCTAATAATATAGTTAAAAACTCCCTTTTATATAATATAGGTTCTTCTTATTATATTTATAATAATAGGGCTTTCTTTAGGGACTTTAAGCCCCTTAAGAAAGGTAAACTAGCCCTATAATTACAGCTAGAGAACCTATTTATCCTAAAGGAGGAGGCACTGCTATTTTTAACATTCTTATTAAGAAAAATCCACTAGAATATAGGCCTTTAGCTTTACTAAATGCTCTATATTTCCCTAGTATAGATATAAACCTAGTTAGTGGTTTAACTTACTATCTTTCTAGGGGTTATCTTATAAAAGACTAGCTAATAAAAGTCCCTATAGGTTATTAGAACCTCCTAAACATAGCTTCTTTTGCAGATTAAAGGGCAAGTAACCCTAAGATTTACAAGCATTTAACCTACCTCTCCTTTATAGGCTCTTAAAGTTACACTAAACATTAAGCCTATAAGACTTATATAGGGTTTTCCTACCCTATAGAGGTTTAAATTCTATAGTAACCTACCCTAGATCCTAAGGAATATTAACAAATTAAAGAAATTAACTCTAAAGAAAAAGAAGATTTAGCCTATATCCCACTAAAGCTCCTAGTTAGGTATCTTCTATAGGGGATTTAGAAGGTCTATATCCTAATGTATTAGATAACAATAGTGTCCGTCTAGAATCCCCTAAGGCCTGTGATTCTTAAGAAGCCTAGCGAGATAGGGAGCTAGGGGATAATAGCCCTAAAAGCAGCTAGATTCTAGTTATAAGAAATTACTAGATTTAGCCCTTCTTTAGCATATTTAACTTAGATATGTAGGGCTTCCCTACTAAAGAAATTATTAAAATTAGCTAAAGGGAACCTAATTTTCCGCTATTAAAGAAAAGGATTTTAACTGTTAAGACTATACGCAAACTAAGGCTATTAGAAAACCTAGTAAAAGACCTATTTATGACCGCCCTAGAGTCTTAGATATTCTAGAGGGAGATACGGTTAAAATCAAACCTATACCACATAATAAGAAGGCCCTAGTCCTTATTCTTATTAACTAAAAATTCCGGTATAAGTAGTACTTTTTATTAGCTAATAAAGAAGGTTAGACCCTTTATAATACTATTAAGGGCTTCTTTAAGGCCCTAAAAACTAATATAATACGTATCCTAGGTACCTTTACTTTAATAGAAGTACTAAAATTAATAATAACCTTTAGTTATAGTTATTTTCTAAAGGAATTTATTTTAGCACCTCTTACCCCTATATTTATAAATAGAATAGGCTAGTTAAGAGGGCTATTAGGGTTATTCTTAACTAACTTAGGGCTACTCTTTAGTGGTCTAAGTTGCCCCTTTATCTATAGTCTTATATCCTACTAGCTATAGTGAATTTAGTTAATATCACTACTAATATAACTAAACCTTTAACCCCTAAGCAGCTATATCTAGCTAACTTAGAGCGTAAGAACACCTATAAACCTATTTTTCTAAGATTAGGGCTATAGGGTCTTATTATAAGCTTCTAATACCTCTGGAGTAAAGATCTAAGCTATAAAAGCTAGCCCCTAGGACTATCCCTAGTTGGTTACTAGCTACTCTAGGTTCTAATGTCTATCTTATTTACATTCCCTCTAAAGGTTAGTTATAAAGACTAGCTTTATTAAAATTATAGAGGATATAGGCTCTATAAGGACCCTTAAGCCTTTAGGGAGTTATCCTTTAGAGGAGGAATTAATAATCTTTATAATCCCTTATAAGATAATCTAGAAGTTTAGGATAATCTAAAGCCTAAAAATCTAGTAGCCCTAGAGAGCCCTAGCCCTATAGCCCCTAATAAGGTACCTATAGGAAATCTATTAGCTAATTCTAATGCTATAGATATTAATAATTTTAATATAACTTCTTTTGTTAAGGAGTTATGCTTTAAGGCTTAGGAAAAGGCTAAATTATCCACTAATAACAACTTAGATACCCTAAGACCTAGAAATAAGCTTTAAAAAGTAAGGATAGTTAAAAATAGATAGATACTACTTTTAGCAAATTTAAGTAGCTTTTAACTACTAGAACCTTTAAATTTATAGGGATAGACTAAGTCCCTAAGGGCTAGAAGATTCTAAAGAATAGGCTTATTTATAAGCTTAAAAGGATAAAGAAAATAATCCTTTAAAATACAAGGCCTATCTTATTACTAAAGGCTTTATGTAAATAGAAGGTTAAGATTATCTTAAGACCTATACTACTATAAGCATTCCTCCTAGTTAGTAAATATTATTAGCTCTAGTAGTTTCTAATAACTAGGAAGTTAAGTAAATTAATTTTATTAGGGCCTTTTAAATAGCATACTAAAGGAAGCTATTTATATGCAAATCCTAGATAGATTTACTAAATTTGCTAAAGCTATGCCTAAATTAGCTAAATTACTTAAGAAGTATAGCTATAAACCCTCTTAAAAGCAGGTTATTTTCCTTTAAAAGCTTTATATAGATTAAAATAAAGCTCTAGAGAGTGGCAGCAGGCTTTAAAGGATCTTCTTCGCAAGCATAGCTTCCACCCCTTAATATCTAACCTAGCTGTCTTTTATAACCTAACTATATCTATATATATAGTAACTTATATAGATAACTGCCTTCTAATAGGACTAGACCTTAACTATATTAATTGTTTAAAGAAGCTTTTATATAAAGTTTATCCTATAGAAGACTATATACTAGCTGAATTTTTCCTAGGTGTTTAAATTACTAGAAATTAAAAGAAAGGGACTATTACTATCCACTAGTCCTAGTATATTTCTAAAGCCCTAGAAAGGTTTAATTTAAAGGATGCTAAGCCTATTTAAATTCCCTTATAACCTGGAATTATAAAATAAGCAATAACTCAACCTCTTTTACCCCTAATTATAAGCTATATTAGAGTATAGTAGGAACTATTATGTACCTAATACTTCTAACTAGACCTAATATCTCTTTTCTAGTCTAGTGGCTTTCTATAGCTCTATCTAAGCTATTTATAGAGCATTTAAATGCTTCTAAACACTTACTTAGATTCTTATCTAGCACTATAGGCTATTCTATAACCTATAGAAGGTCTAGAACTATATTAAATTCTAAATCCTTTATAACCCTTATTAGATTCTATAATAGTGACTTTACTAGAGATAGGACCTCTTTAAAATCAACCTATGCTTATCTTTTAAGCTAGTAGAAGGCCCTATTAGCTAGAAATCAAAAAATTAACTACAATAGCTTTATTAACCTTAGAGGTTAAATCTAATGCCCTATGTAAAGCTATTAGGGAGCTTAAATAGCTTTATAACCTTTTAAGGAAATAAAGCTACCTATAGCCCTCTAGTCCTAATTTTTAGTAATAACTAAGGAGCTATTACTACTGCTAATAACCCTACTCTTTATAGTAAAATAAAGCATACCCTACTAAAATTTAACTATACTAGAGAAAAGGTATAGAAGGGTATAGCTAAGGTTATCTATATTAACACTAAGGATATGCCTGTAAATAGCTTAACTAAGCCCCTGCCTAATAATAAATTTTAATAATTTATTAAATTACTAGGCCTTACAAACATAAGGACCTAGATATAATTATAAAATCAACAAAATAGACGAAAAATAATAAACTAATAAACACACTAGAATTCTAGTTTAAAAGTTATTAGATTTATAGTTAAAAAGTTATTAGAATTTATAGATAACTTATAATAAAATTCTAGTTTAAAAGTTATTAGATTTATAGTTAAAAGTTATTAGAATTTATAGATAACTTAGTGTTAAAATAATAATATTTATAGCCTCATTTTATAAGCCCACTAGTTACCTAGTTACGTTACTATAACCTAGGCTGTAGCGTTAGTTATAGTATTAGTTATAGCGTTAGTTATAGCGTTAGTTACTACATAACCTGCGTTACTACTAAAGTAAAGCTATAGTATGTATAACTAAGCTAACTAGGCTAGCCTGAAGGGAAGCTAAAATTAACTATAACTAGGGAACTAGTAGTTATATAAAAGGCTAATATATACTATTTAAATCCTTAAATTTTACTAGATTTAATAGTGGTTTTTATTTATAGGGGTATACTTTAAAAGTAATAAGTTAGTCTACGTAGGCGTTTAGTTTATATAGCTATAAGTTGATTTTTACTTTTCCTATATAAATAAATTTTATAGAAAATAAAAATAGCTTATAAAGCCCTCCTAGTAACCCCTTCTATTAATATAGTTAGTAAGTCTATAAGGGGACTTAAAATATTCTCTTATTACTCGTTAGACTATCTATACGTTAGAATATAACTATATTTAACTATCTAAGCTCTTAAAGTGAACAATCTACTGTAATCTAGTTATCTATAGGTTATTGCGCCCTTCACTGCGCTACCTATCTAGGAATCTATTAGGGAGGTCTTCCTATCCCTCTAATACCTTCCCTTCTAATTCTCAATAACTAGGCAAGGTATTTAGCGAAGACTACTTATATAGATGGTAAGGGGTTAGAGTTTAAAACCTTCACGCACCTGCCTATAGGTAGCGAGTCTCTAGCAATGACTGCGAATCTTAGCTATCACTCTGTTCATTATCTTTCCTAACCGAAGTCGTGACATTTACTAAGTAATAGTAATAATAATATTACTAAATAAAAATATTATAATAAAAGGGATAATAATTTATTCCTTAGTAATATAAGTAATGCTTATATATAATTTTATTTACGCTTTACTACTATATTATATACTTTTCCCTTTTATATTACTAGTTGATTTTCCTATATCTGTTATAGACTAGCCCCTAGGCGACTGCAATAGGGCGTTGGTATAATATTAAGAAACTTAAGGAAAGGAAAGAGGAAGGTAAGAAACCTATCCTCACTAGAGCCCCTTATACCCCTAGCTACCTTATATTAGCCCCTTTTCTATGTCCTTACTTACTTAGGACTATCCCCACTTATGTGCACTATAGTAAATGCTTAGGTAAAGCCTAAGCCCTTATATATGCCCTTACTCCTCCCCTCCTACTATCCTTAACTATAGTTATTATAGGTGTTTACCCCCTTAATATGTTATAGAGACCTATTATTTTAATATTAGGTCTAGGTAAGGCGCGTAACGCGTTCTCTTAGCCCCGCATTATTATTATGTTAATAGTAGCCCCGCCCTTACTAGGGTATAACTTATCCTCTACTAGCGTAAAAACCCTTACTTACTACCTACTATTTATTTTTATTATATAACCTTACTTTCCTTATATAAAATTTTCCTAAAACATTATAGTACTATTACTCTTTCCTATCCTATTATTAAAAATACCCTTTATTTACCTATTAGACTCTTACTAAATATAGCCTAATATAGTAACCTTTATAGCATTCCTTATATGCTCTAGCTGCCCCCACTATACTGCCTGCCTAATCTATTAGTAAGTTCCTTATTAAGGGAACTTAGATAATAAGGAGCATACTACTCCTAAGTAGTCTTCTAGCCCTATAGGCTATGTATTAAAAGGTACCTTACTATAAGTATATTAGACTACTACCCTCCTAAAAGTGGCTAGTCCTACCCCTATATTAGTAGAATTACGTAACCTATGTCTAGTTAACTAGGTTCCTATTAGCTAACCCCTAGCTCTAATATTATTTAAAAGACCTTAAGGCTATAATTACCTTAGGGATATATATTATTATGCCTAGCGTTATAAGGACTATAATAACTAAGAAGAAAATACTAGTGCTATCCTAAGGTTTCCGTGCCCTTATTAGTTAATAGAATGCCCTTTTAAACTAGGCCTAATTTAATCTAGCACTAGTTTATTTAGCCCTTAGGCTACCTCTCTCCTCTAACTCCCTTACTATAAATATAACTAGGCTTAAAGTTATTCTTTTTAGTAGTAGTAGCCTTATAGGTAGCTATAGCATAGGAAACTCTATATAGTAGGTTATAGGTATTTTATTTTAATAGAACTAGTAGATTATAAGTAGTCTAAACTCTATATATTAAGAATATTATAACTAGTTTACATACCTCCTTAAGGCTCTTTTACCCGCTACTATAGTAGTAGCTAGGGCTATTAATATATTAAGTCTAGGGATAAATTACTCTCTTACTACCGCTAGGAACGCTCCTAACTTAGGGCTAGGTTAGGTCTAACTAACTATTATGCTAATTACACCCTAGGTAGTAGGCGTCTTATAGTAATAAATACTACCTAATATCTACTCCCTACTAGAGGTTAACCTAGAGATAGGCTACCCTAGCCTACACTTACTTTATATTTGCTAATTACTATTCCGCTCCTACTATCTAGAACTATAGTAGTAGCTGTTCTATCTATTATAATACTATTTACGTCCCTACTAGCCATAAGGTAATGCTAATTAATATCCTATCTAATAGCAATAATAACCTATCTAATAGTATAGGTAACCCTTATGCTATAGGGAATAAAGGATTCTAAGTTTATTTTAGTAGCTAGAATAAGTTAATAAAGTATAGAGTAAGCGTGCCTTACATGCTATTAGAAGTCTCTATAGGTAGATAAGTAGTTTATAATTAATTTAGTCTATTATTATATTATATATCTCCTTACTTCACTTTAAACTTATTAAAGGCTTATGTCTATATTATACTCTCTAGTGGTTCCTATATTAGCTATACATAACCCGCCTACTTAACTAGTATATTATATCTCCGCCCTAGCCTAGGGCATTCTAGGCCACTAAGATCTATTTAACTTAGTATTTCTCTATAAGTTTATTATTATCCTCTACTAGGACCTATTCTAGCCCTAGGCAAGAGTCCTAGAGTCTCTAGCTAGGGAGAGAGTCCTCTATAGCCTATTTAATAAGGTTTATATAGAAAACTAGGTAAATACCCCTTAGGACGTCTAACTATACTATAAGTAGCGTTAGTACTTCTATAACTATATACTTTACTATAACCTAATTAAGTTTTTATAAGGGGTGGTTAGTCTTAATATTCTTAAGTAAAAGCTATACCTTATCTCTAACTTAAAACCATTCCACTAGCTATTAAGAAGCTAATATAGCGTCCTACTATCTTTATTAAATATAGGCTATTATAGCTTACACTAGATAAGTACCCTCTTATAGGTATTTAAGGAATTATATAGCTTATCCCTTAGGTGTTATTATAGAGGCAGACTAGTCTAGTTATAACTAGATTAGCTCTAGGTTATAGCTATATAGTAACTTATTTAGGCTAACTCCTATTATAGAAGAGAACCTATTATTAATTATAAGCTAGTAAGCTACTAGATACTCTAGCTAATTAAATTATAAGAAGGAGACTATAATATATAGTATTACCTACACCTCCTAGTTTACCTGCTCTATACTACTATTAGTCTATAGGTAGTATAATGTGGAAAGTAGCTAGTCTATCCTAATATAGGAGTATAATATTATCTAAAATTTTCCTAGCTAGTCTAACCCTTAATCTATAATAATAGATTAGGAAATCCTTAAAACCTCTACTAGACTATCTTAAACTATTTTATATACTCCTTAGCCCTAATAGAGATTATAGCTTCTAATTACATAAACTTTAAGAGTCTATCTATAATAACTATAAGGTACTATAGCCTCTCTAGGGACACTACTAGTAAGTTTATTATAAAGTTAATAGAAATCTAAGACTAAAACTAATTAGGGATTAGTAAAGGCTTTAGTAAGCCCTAATACTATTAATAACTCTTATAACTACTAAAGTAGTAATAATTATAAATAAGCTAAGTAATGTCCTATAATATCCTATCCTAATAGAATTACTATTATAAAATTTAAAATATAGTATTATAACCTAGGTGTCCTACTACTAGTAAGTTATAGTATTATTATATAAGGGTTATTATAAGGGGTTCCTAAGCTAGAACCTAAGTATAGCCCCTAAACTAAAGCGCCCTATATACGCTTATAAAATAATTTATAACCTATTCCCTTATTAGCGCTTTAGGGGAAACTTCTAACCCCTTTCCTAAATAGTCCTTAATTAAATACTATATATAAGGTCTAATGTAATAGCCTAGTCCTATAGGGTCTAAAGGTACTTAGTAGTAAAAGAGCCTCCCTTACTAGTAGTAGCGGCGTATACGTAAGATATAGCACTAGGCTAGTGCTATCCCTCTATACCTCTAGTAATAGTAAGAGTTATATAATAGTAATAGGCTATAGGATATGCCCTATCCTTAAAGCTAATCTATTCTAGTCCTATTCCCTCTAGGAAAGGGCATCTAGGCATTAAGCTTATGTACTAGGCCTATAATAGAGGTAAAAGTTAAATAATATAAGTGTATCCGCCTACTAAGCCTATCTCTCTAATATTAACTAAGGGGTTATAAAGTATTCTAAGTTCTTATAATCTATATAGATAATAAATAAATAGGATACGCCCTAAAGCTTTACTAATTATGCCTTAAGGCAAGAGATAATAGTAAGGAGTTCCTTATTATAAATTATATAGTTCTTCTATAGGGGCATAAGACTAGTAAAATAGTAAGCGACTAGGTATAAGACGCTATTAGGACCTTATTATAAGAAGCACTTACTAAGGGCTTTACCTAAATAATTAGCTTCTACCACTATTAAGCAGTCTAGGTCCTATTATACTAGTATAGGGTACGTAATAAAGGCATCTTTTAACCTCTTAAAGGCCTTATTCTCCTTAGATCCCTATTAGAAAGGAATATTTCTCTTAGTAAGTTATATTAGTAGGGCTGCTATCTCTAAGAAGTTACTAATAAAATCGCGGTAAAAATTCGCAAATCCTAGGAAGCTACAAACCCTATATAGTTTTATAGGTACTGCCTATTCCTTATAGCTATAACCTTCGTGGGATCTAGGTAGATTAAGCGTCCTACTATAATAATATATCCTAGGTACTAAACCTCTTTTATAGTGAATATAGATTTATTAAGGTTAAGGTATAAGCCCACGGCCCTTAAGCGGCTAAGAACTAACTAGACCTTAGCTATATAATCCTTCCTTAATCCCCTAAGTAAACTAGAATATTATTAAGGTAAGCTATAATAAAGTCCCTTAATATATTCCTAAGGATTTATTAATATAGCACTAGAAGGTTACTAGTGCACTAGCTAAGCTAAAGGGATAAACTAGCTATTTAAATAGGCTAAACCTTATATAAAACGCTATAAGGTGCTCCTTGCCCTCTACTATCTATAGTTTATAAAACACTATATAAATATCTACCTTTATAAACTAATATACCTAGGATAGGGAGTGTAATATCTTTTTAATTAGTAGGAGAGGGTAATAGTCCTATGCTATTATCTTATTAAGAGCGTAATAGTCTACGTAAAAACGCTATCCCTTATTTACCTTTTTAATAAGAAGGATAAAAGCTATAGCTAATAAGGAGCTAGTATAGATCTAACCCTTATTTATTAAGTCTATAATCTAGTGTTAAACCTCTAAGAGCTAATCCTATAGTATAGTGTTAAGACCTCTATAGGTTCTTATATATATATATATAGTAGTTAAGAGAACCCCTATAAGGGGCAAACTATTAGCCTTAGCCTTATTAAAGAGGTCTATAAAGTCCTTTAACTCCTTAGGTAGCGTTAATATATTAGGACTAGCTAGCTTTATCTTAGGCGCTATAATTTATAGTACTATTATTATCTCCTTTAAGCTTATAGTAATAAACCTTATAGTGGTGTCCTTATTCTATTATGCCCTATAAGCCTTAGTAGTGTAAAGGGATCTAATAATTCCCTATACTAGTGCCTCTACTACCTAAGTAAAGGCCTTAGAGATATAAAGGCTCTCTATAGCTCTAATAACTAGTTATTATTTTGCTATATAAATTACTATATTATATTACTCTAACTAAGGCATTCTAAATATTATATCCTAAGTAAGACCTAGGATAATATATAAGTACATAAATAACTCCTAGCTATTTATATTAATTCTAGTGCGTACTATATAGGTTATAAAAGAGGTATCTTCCTTAACCCACTTCCCTCTCCTTTCTATTTTTACTATAATATAGACGTGCCTCTATTTTAGTAACTATATAAGCTCTAGGCTAAGCTATCTTACTACTAATTTGCTTATAGCACTATAGTAATTATAACTATAATTAACTTAGATATTAATAAAATAATATATATTAAAGAGTATAGAAATTAAGAATAGTAGTTAGTTTATATATTATACTACACCCTATTCTATCTCTATATAGTGGTTATAATTATCCTATATTATAGTAGTTAACTAGCCTATTTGCCCCTATATAAGACTCTACTTAGGGGCTACTTATTTTCTATAGGGGAATATTTACTTCCTTATTTACGCTTTCCTTATTTACCCTAGAAGTGTTAACGCTAACCTATAGGCAATAGGGTAGGAGAAAGGTACACTCCTAGATAAAGTAGTCCTTAGACCTATATTAGAGGTAGTATCCCTCTTAATAGTGTCTAGCTAAAACTACTTCTAAGACCTATTTTGCCTATTATATATTTATAGTAGCCTTTATTTCCTTTTCCTTTTTAGCTAGCTTATTTTACTTCCCTAGTTAGGTCCTTACTATATAAACCCCTATTATTAGAGTATTACCCTTATAGTTAGTTAAGGTTAAGGACTTAGCCTATTAAAATCCGCGTTAGGTCTAATACTTATTCTCTAGGGTAAGGGCCTTAATATTAACTATAATTTTGTAATACTATATAATAGCTATATACTAATTAAGATAGCTAATACCCTAACCTATGCTAATCTCTCTTAAACGCTTATTAAGTGTGTATTAGAGCTTTACTAGTTTTATATTATCCCCTAGCGTTCCCCTCCTACTATTAAAAGCTTTTCTATAAAGTAAATAAAGAATATAAAAACACCTCCCTAGCCCTTATTTTATCTAGTTAAGCTCTATAAGGGCTATCTCCTACCTATATAGGTTAGAGAATATAGTCCTAAGGTATTTTAGGAAGTCTATAGGATTAAAAGTAATAAAGCTACTAAACTTAAAGTAAGTAGCTACCTAGGACTATACCTTAGAGGAGAGGTTCTAGTAAATAAATATCTATCTATCCTTATTAGTACTAATAAAGTCCTTATCTACCTATAACTTATACTCTATTAGGAGCCTTTATGTAGTAAATAAAGCCTTATTACTATTATATAGGTTACCTATAGGGATTAGTTTCTATTTTATTTTAGGTATAATAAGGGCTAAATTAGGGGGAGTAGTGTAGGGTTAACTATTAAGGCACTAGGCTAGGCTATAGGGGTAATTAAGTTAAGGGTCCTATATAATTTACGTTTACTTACTCCTAGAGGCATATAATCTCTATTATTTACTTACTTAGCATAAGTTAAAGTATTTTAAATTAGGCTTGCTAAGCTACCTATAGTACTAAGGCGTTAGATAGAGAAGTAACTGTCCCTTAACTAGGATAATCCTATAGCTAAAGTGTGCCTATTAAATCTATTAATATATCTATTAGTATATCTATTATATCTTTAGTAGCTATTATAAGACTAAAGGAAGTTTCTTAATTATTATAGACTAGCCCCTAGGTAACTATAATAGGGCATTAGTATAATATTAAGAAACTTAAGGAAAGGAAAGAGAAAGGTAGGAAACCTATCCTCACTAGAGCCCCTTATACCCCTAGCTACCTTATATTAGCCCCTTTTCTATGTCCTTGCCTGCTTAGGACTGTCCCCACTCGTGTGCACTACAGTGAATGCTTGGGCGAAGCCCAAGCCCTTACAATATCCTTATTATAACTTTTATTACCTTAACTTCTTACCTTATACTTACTACCTTTTTATTACTATAATAAAGGTAATTTGCTTTACCTTTATTTATTTATACACTATCTCTAGACTAAGTGCACTAAGTTTAAGAAAAAAAAAAGCAGTTAGGGCCTATAAGTCTCAAAAGTTTATATAGTAAGCGTGACACATAACCTAACATTTTAGACCTATAGGTCTAAACTAAGGCTCGTGAGACTACTTGCTTATATAGCAAGAAATATAGTAAGAAGCGTAGCTATTTTAATAATATTATTTATAGTATTAAGGCTATTATAGGGGAGGGATTACGTAAATAAGTTATAGGGGCTAGCATGCCTATATATAGTAGGTAATTATTATGCCTAGTTAGGCCCTATAGGACTAAACTATACTTCTATCCCTACATCTCTTTTACACTAGCTTAGTTAGCTACGCTAGGTAATTCTTCTCCCTCTCCCCTTTGGGATACTATAGATAAAGTAATTTAGGCTAATAAGAATAATATAGAGTTTACCTTTAATAGCAATATAGTTATCTCCTATATAGGCACTATAATAAAGAGCTTTCCCTTATTTTGCCTACGCTTTAGGTGTCTTTTCTTTTATTTATTAGTAGTATAACCTAGACTTTTAGGTAAGGCTTTTAGTAGTAGCTAATATCACTAGGTCTTTTTATAGTAAATTTATATCCCTTTACTTATAATTTACTTATATTTTACTACCTTTCTTACTTGCTTTACTTTAGTAAAATACCTAAACAGTTTGTTAGGCGAAAACAACCACCCGAGAACAACGGATTTGACGATGACAGTAATGACGGAAATGACGAAAATAACGAATTCAACGATATTAGTCAGAGCCCGATATTGATATCTAGGCCTACGAGGTTTTCGATCCATCGCGAGGATCCAAGCCATAAAAGGAGGGGGCCTAAGCTAGGTAGCTAGGCAAACACAATCTTAGTTAAGTCATAATAATCTCAAAAATCTCAAAAGTCTAATTAAACAATCCTAGCTAAAGGCATTGAAGGGAGAGTTAATTTTCTATGAAAAGGGGAATTCTAGGGGTTTTATCTAGCTAAGGGGTCATGTGACAAGAGGCTAGACCACATGACTAGGGATCCGATGTGGCCGAATTGATCCGACGAAGCCAATAGACCCGAGGTCAAGAGGCTAGAGATCTTGAGAGAGAGGTCTCAAGGGTTATATTCCTAGCCACACAATAGCATATTAGATACTCTTTATATTTTCTATAGGGTCTAACAGTTATATTCGCTAGGCTATTGTTAAAATAATGCTATTTATAGCACTATTTTATAGGCCCACTAGTTGCCTAGTCGTTAGTATGACCTAGGCTGCAGTGTTAGTTATAGCATTAGTTGCAAGCATTAGTTATAGCCTTTGGTTGCAACACATCTTGCGTTGCCCTACGCAAAGCTACGGCATGTATGACTAAGCTAACTAGATTACCCTACAGGAAGCCAAAATTAACTGTAACGAGGGAACTATATATTAAATATATTATAATTATCCTATATGTAATATTTTAATCTTTCTTAGATAGATTTTCTTAGGTTCTTTACTTATCTTTTAGTTTCAAAAACTTAAAACTTAATATAATTATTTATAAGTATAATAAAATAGTTACATAGCTAGAAACCTTTTATTAGATAAAGTAAAATTTTCTCTTTATTTTAAGATACTTATATATATAATTATATTATTATTAGAGTTTTTGTTACGACATCCGGGTTAACGTTAGGTTAACCGTAGGGAAAAGTGAGTCAAGTAGTCCAAGTATATATAAAGAGTAGGGACCTAACCACACTTGCGCATGCTAAAATGCGATTAGCTACGTAACTGTCACAACTTTCGGTTAGGAATAATAATAAATGGAGTGAAGGCTAAGATTCGCAGTCGCTACTAGATATATATTACCTAGGGGCTAGTGCATAAAGGTTTTAAACTCTAACCTCCTATATTCTATATAGGTAGTCTTTACTAAATACCTTACCTAATAAGCATATAGCTATCTAGTAGCTAGCTAGTTCTTTTATTATTTAAGGGGTCTAAGGGTCTTCTAAAACCCTACTATATAATTACTCTATCTCTAACCTCTATGCTCCTAATATAATACCCTTTTATATATAATTACCCTTAATTATATAAGAAGCTACTAGCTTAGGGTGTGTTTACTATATAAGAACTTATAGATAATAACTAACCTAATAAGGAGTTAGGGTTATTATAATTCTTTATAGGTTAATATATTACTAAAAAATAATAATATTAATAATATTTAGTTATAAATATTTCCTTACCTTACCTAATAACTCTAAATAGTAATATACTTACTACTTTAATATAGTAAAGTAAGTGCTCTTACTTACTATAAGGCTAATTATAAAAGAGTAAATACCCTATATTAAATTTTATAATTAGTTTAAATAAATAAGGTATAAGATACTATTTATCTAAATAGGTTTATTTATAAGTTCTAAAGAAATTATAGTAAGCTTACTATATATTTATAGCTAGTATATATATTTAATAGTAATAGCTATAATAATAAATATTATAATTCTAGCTTACTTATATATAGTATATAAATTACTTAAGGGGTCTAGAGTTAATATAAAAAGACTAATTTTTCCTCCTTTTTATATACTTTCTCTTTTCTATATCTTACTTAGATATTATAAGTTACCCTTACTAAGTTAATAGTAGCTTTACTATTACTATTATATAGTAATTACTAATATTCTTTAGTATTATATTATTATCCTTACTCTTTATTATTTATTCTTACTAAAATTATTAGTTTTTCCCTTTCTCTAATAGTTCCTACCTAGTCTTTTATAGCTAACTTAATACTAGCTAACTATATTTACTATTTAAGTAATAACTTCTAGTCCTTTTACTTTACTACCTAAGAAGTCTTCTAAGAAGTTTTCTTAAAAAGAATAGCTTTAAAAATCTCTATATAAGTTTACTATATTCTTATAGTATATTAGCTACTGACTTATAAATAGTAATACTAAAATTCTATATATATACTATACCTAGTAAGTAATAATATAGAATATTCTTCTTAAAGATAGTATATATAATTCCTTAATATCTTATAGAGAGAAAACCTATTCTTACTAAATATAATAACTCTCTTTATATAAACTTACTACTTACTTACTTCTTATTATTACTAATCTCTAGTAGCTAACTCTATAAAATATACTTACTATATATAAAATAATAAAGTATATATTAGTATATATTTATTTCTTTTAGATATACCTTATAAGCTACTAATACTTTACTAATATTTAGCTAGAATTATAAAGCTTTACTAAAAGCTTTTAAAATTATTAAGGCTATTTCTAACCCTAAGAATAGTTTATACTATCTTAATATAGTAAGTATATCCCTAGTTCCTATATACTTTATAGCTCCTAATATACTATTAGGCTCTTATTTAGGCTAAATATAAATTAAATAATACTTTACTTACTATAAAAATACTAATAAATATAGTTATATCTAATAAGCTTATTTAATTACTAAAGCTACTTATAAGGTAAAAACTAATAAGTATACTATTATATCTTAGCTCTTTAATATTACTAATCTTAAGGTATAAATTAATATTATAAATAGTTTATAATTCCTAGCTAAGAATATTCCTATAGTAAGTTTCCTAAGTCTTTATAGCTAATACTTTACTAACTTATAGCTAGTTTACCCTTATACCTTTATACTTCTTACTTAGGTTAGTCCTATAGAACTCCCTAAAGAGCTTTATATATATAGAGAGAGAGAAGAGAATAACTCTAATAATAAGGCTATAAAGGCTCTAGCCCCTATTCCTATACTAACTATTAAAATTATAGCTTAAGATATAACTAAGAATACTAAGGCTAATATAGCTATAGAGTAATAGGTACTAGGTAGCTATGCTATAGAATATAGAAGTAATATAATCTTTATTTTAAAATCTTACTATACTCTAACTATAAAAAGTAATTCTATGCCTATAAGTTAGCTACTTAGTTACTACTTATAGTTATTAATAATATCTCTTATAATAAAATCCCTTTTTAATACTTATAAATTCTCTAAGCTATTATAGCTCTTTTACTTTACTAGATATTATAATAATATAAAATAATGCTCTTAACTTTAAACTCTTACTTATTATCTTTAATATTATCTTATTATAAGGAAGTATTTACTATATTAGTTAGGTCCCTTTAAAGGTTTAAGGCTTATAATATTAAAAATATTATATAAGCACATTCTAGTAAGTAATTCTAATTAATAAGCTAAGCTATAATTTCTAATTACCTTTATAATTTTTAAGGACCTAAGTACTTTATAGCTAGCTTTTAACTAAGTTATCTTATATTAATATTGTTTATTAATAATAGAATATAATTACTAATATTAAACTTTATTAGAGTTCTCTTCTTATTATAGTATTCCCTATACTAAGCTTATAAACTACTTAAGAGCTATTTAATTATAGTATATTTTCTCTTAGTACTAGGACTTTACCTTTTACTTAGTTATTTATTAAAGGGATATCTATAACTACTTACTATAGACCTCTAGGGTTATAACCTTATAGGACCTTTACTAGTATATAGCTATAAGTTATATAGGAACTTATATTATATATAAACTATACTATTAATAGATTATTAGCCTAATTAGTTTATTTAGTATAAGTAAAAGCTCTTAAATAATGCTCTAAAACCTAGTTTAAATGCTTTATTTATCTATTTATTTATAGGTAAAAAGCGGTACTTAATAGTTACTTAGTTATAATAAGATAATATAAAGTTATCTAAAAGCCACTAGTAAATATAGAACCTTAATTTATAATAATACCTCCTAGGGCTTTATAATCTCTAAAAATATATTCTAAGAAAATAGTTACTAGCCTATTATTAGTTAATTATATTAAAATAGGTATATAAATATTATACTTTATAAAACAAATAATAAAAACTATAATTATATTATAGGTTTAATTAGCGTCCTTTACTAGTAGGAATCTAGTAATAAAGTCTATTAATAATTCTTAGAATAGGTAATTAAGCACTAGTAATACTACTAGCTTACTATAAGGTTTATAATACCTTAATTTTAAAGTCTAATAATTTATATTTATATAAATATACACCTTTATTTCTTTTTATATAGCTAGGTAATAGTATTAGTTTATAATGTTATAAAGGGTCTTACTAACTCCTTAATACCTAGCTATAGGGTTATTATAGGTAAGTAATAGTATCTCTTTTCTTAAACCTTAAGGAATAAAAATATAATTTCTAAATATTAATAGCTTAGAGGGCCTAATAGACTTTATCTATAATACTACTAAATTACTACTCTTAAGTAACCTTTTCTAATTTATAGTAAAATTATTATTTTACTATACTTTAAATAATAATACTTAAATTAAAGGTTCTAATTTTAAGCCTTTATACTAAGTACTAGAGTTAAACTTAGAAAGGTTCTTTAAATAGCTTAAATCCTAGCTATAATATTTTTATAAGGGCTAGCTTATAGAACGCTTCTAGTCTTATAGGCTTACTATAGATAAGTGGTGTTTCTAAGGGGCGCCTATACTACTTACTAGCTACTATCCTTACTAATGTATCTCTTTTAGAAATAACTAGTCTAATAGGCTCTATAATATAGTTAAGTAATAATAAAACTAATTATTAGGTATTCCTATTATTACTATAGCTTTCTTACTACTTACTAGCTAATGTCCTAGCTAGTTTACTACTTATAGATAAAACTAGATAAATAGGCTCCTTAAAAATATAATTAAGGTATAACTTCTAAAACCCTAGATATTAGTAGTAATATTATAGTATTATTACACCTAACTATTAGTAATACTAAATAATAATCTAATAGAACCTATAGTATTACTATTATTACTATATTATTCCTATTAATTAGTATTTATAAACTTAGATAAGAAATTAGGTAGCTATAAGGTTATAGCCTTTACCTTCCTCTTCTTACTTATTGTGTGCCATAAGATGCGCGCCTAGAAACACGCGATCACGATGACAAGCACTAGGGATCATTGAGATGGATAACATAACAAGGGATAATAATATTAGTTATCTAAGTAAGGGGACTATTTAATCTATAAAGAGACTGCCTATAGCTAGATTCTTTTCGTAGTATTTACACACACCACGAGATTCTTAAATTAACCCTTAAGTTTTACTAAGTTTTATTAAGAAGATACCTAAGCTTATAATAAGATAAACTAAGATTATTTCCTTATTTAATTAAGATAGCACTTCTAATCTAATAGACTATTTAATCTAGAGTATCTTTATATAATAAGATATCTCTAGCCATTATTATAATTAATATTATTAAGTTAATTAACCCTCCTATTATATGTAGGCTATAGAGCTACTTATAACTATAGGCTAGTATTATGTCTTTTAGGGTATTGTTTTCTACTTAATAAAACTAGTGAAAAATATAGTCTTAAACCCCTAGGACTTTTATTTTCTATTGAATTTACTATAAACTAAGATTAATTAGAAGCGTACTTTTAGCTATAATTCTTAGCTAATACTAAACTATTTTATATAAAGACCCTTTATTTTATTTTCCTATACTATAATATAAATTAAAAACCTAAACCTAGACCCTAGAGGAGCTAAGGCACTAGTTAAAGGCTAGCTAATCTAGAAGAACTAAGCTAGGCTAAGGAAAGGAAATTATATTATAAGGAGACATTAGAAATAAGGCTAACTAGCTTAGGAGAATACCTTATAAACACTAGCTAAGCTATTATGCCCTTACTAAGACTCTTTAAATATAAGGATCTAAAATAAAAACTGCTATTTAGTGTTATAAACTATTTAATCTTAGGACTTATAGCTAATTTTATAATAATTTAGCTATATATTAGGATTTTATAGATAATTATAAGGAGCTATATAATTATATTAGTAGTCCTTACTTATAGGTTATTTATAATAATAGATATTACCTTATAGAAAACTCTTTTTATAAAATCCTCTCTAGAATTAAAGCTTTTAGTTAAATAGTTACTCTCTTATAAGATTAATTAAAAGTGCTATTATCTAACTCTATAACTAATTATTTTACCTTATCTTATTCCTACTAATTAAGTAAAGTAAGGTTTACTAAGTAGCTAAGCTATCTAAAAGAATTATAGGATTTACTATTACTAAGCACCCTAATTATAAGTAAGGAACTATCTAATCCTAAAATGGTTTTAATGCTAACTTATACCTACCCTAATAGGCTATTAGGGAAGGACCCTAATATTAAAGGGAAAGCCTCTAGACCCCTTAAAGGGCTTAATATAAAGACCTTTATAAAGATCCTTAGGAAATAATAGCTTACTAATTATCCCTTATTATAATATAGAATAGGTATAATATTTAGTAGTTTATAGGGAAAATATTACTAATTTTATTAAGGACTTTAAGGCTAATATAAAAGTAATATATATTCCTAAGAAGGATTAGCATAAGATACTTAAGCGTGATATTAACCCCTAGATTTAATAAGTGGTTAAGATATTAATAGTGTTATATACTTAGGCAAAATTAAAGGAGAAAATGCTCTTTTAGTTTAATACTATAAGTTAGGACTAAATAAAAAGCACTAGAGAATAACTTAAGGACCTTAATCTAATATAACTAAAGTTTATTAAAGAAACTTACTACTAGTTATAAAAGTATTAAGCTTTAATATCTAATATAAACCTAATAGGATAGTAAATAATAATAACTTAGTTAAATTATATCTATAAGGCCCTCCCTAACTATTTAATCTTAAGCTTTATAGATTAAAAAGGGTATATATATAAGGAAGTTCTAGTTATATAGTATAAAACCCTTTAGGTAGCACTTAATATGTATATTTAAACGTAACTAGAGCTTAAGAATAGGGACCCTAAGATCTCTAACTTAAGAGGGTATTATATAGATAATACTAAACCTAATCTAAGAAGCTAAAGACTACTTAATTAAGCTATACTTAGTGTTTACTAGGCTAACTAGAGAAACTACTTAGTAATAGCTAAGTTTTCTAAATAAAAAGGAGAAACTAATACTTCTTATAATAAAATAAAGAAAAATAGAACTCCTAGACTAGTAAAATACTAAGATTAAATAAATAACTTAATAAAATAATTAGCTAAGTTAAAAATTATAGTTATAGCTTAGGTAAGTAAGGAGATTAACATTATAAAGTAGCTTAAGTAAAAGTATAGTATTAACCTATAATAATATAATTACTAGCTAAATAATATTAGGTTATTTAATTAGGATAATAAGCGTATCTTTAATATTAATATAATAGCTAGAAAGGGCTAATAGATAAACTAATATTATTATTATAATACTAACTCTTATATAGCTATAAAGTATAACACACTAGGATTTAATAAAATATTAAAATTTACTACCTATAACCTAGCTATCTATATTTTAGTAATTAGAGATAATATAAGGTATTAGATAATACTACCTATCCTACTTTTAAAATTCCTTAGTATTAGTAGCTATATATAAAGGCTAGCTATATTTTAGGTTAAATACTTCCTAGATAGTAGAATTACCTATATAATACCTTAGATTAAGGAATATAAACCCTATAGAGAAAAAGATTAGGATATAATACTAGAGAAGTAAGATATCTTTAATTAAATAGAAAGCTCCTTTAATCCTATAAAATACTACTTAGAAAGGGGAAACTAAGTAACCTTAATCTTAAAGAATCTATTAAAAGTAGTCTTAACTATTAAATTTAAGAAATTAAGTGTGGAGAATAAAGAGGTAAATACCTATATTATAAAGGTTATAGCCCTTAGGAAAGGGTAATAAAATAAGTATATATTAAGGAAATTATAGAAGATAATAAATAGGACTATTAGGTTTAAGAGTAGCTTAAAAAGGTAAAGATACCTTAGTAAAGGGAAAGAAAGACCTATTAGGTAAGGTAAGCTAGAGAATTCTAGACTAGCTATATAATAAGGTCTTCTAGAAGAAGCTTAGGGTGCCCTTTAGGGATATTTATTATATTATACTAATGCTAGTAAAGGTAGTTAGTAATAAATGCCTTCTATAAGCAAAGGGTATAGAGAATATCTATTATTATAATAGGGACACACTAGGGCCTATACCTTCTTTAAAGATATTTAGAGTAAAGATAAGCTTAAGACTAATTAATCCTAAGAACTAGATTAATTTAATTATCTAAATAATAAAGGAGGCCCTTTAAGAGAATAAAAGGAATAAGGTAAAGACTAAGAAAAACCGCTAAAGATAGCCTTAGCTCTACTACTAGAGATTAACGTTACCTTATAGGAATAGATCTAGGAATAACTAGAGGCTTAAGCTTAATAAGAAAAGCCTTAATAAGTTTAAAGTAAGCTATCTAGAGTAAACTTTATACTTAATATAATTATAGACCTATAGGCTATAGTTAATTAATTATAGGATTTACTATACTTATAAGTCTATCTAAATAACCCTAAAGAGAAGCTTCTCCTAGGACTTATTAATATAGGTTCTTAAGGGAATGTAATTACTAAGAGTACTACTAGGCACTTAGGCCTTAGAATCTATTCTATAAATATAACAAATACTATATTATTTTTATTATATAGGATTAAGATAATTAGGAGGTCTAAACAAAGCTCTATTTAGGGAATGTCTAGATACCTACTAACTTCTATATTAGCCTAGATTTAGTTAATATAAGCTTAATTCTAAGGATACTATTCTTTAGACTATTATAGATATAGTTTAACTATTTAAGAAGTAGCAAGCTCTTTACTTAGTATTACTTTAGGGATATAGTTATTATCTTAAGAGTTATAGGGAGTATTTAGTGGTAATATACTAGTAAGTAACTAGCCTAGTAGCTTATAATTAATATTATTATATTTAGCTATCCTATAGTTAAGGAAAAAGAGAATTAAATAGTTTATAAAGGATTAGAAGTAAAACTAGATAAGGATAAGTAACTAATCCCTATTATAACTAAGGAGGGAACGGATATCCTTTAGGAAGTGGTTTAGATATAATAATAAACCACTCCTAATAACTTAAAGTAGTTATAAAGGATTTCTAGCCTCTATAGTAACTAAAACTACCTAATCTTATAATAAATATAATATATAAACGCAAAGCTAATAAGATTTATTTATATAATAATATACCTTCTAATAGGTTAACCCTAGAAGGAGACCTAAAATAGAAAATAAAGAAATAAGAAGAAGTAAAGTTATATTTAGATATATCTAGAAAGTATAGTAAGTATATTACTAGGAGGTTTAGTAAAAACCCTAAGGTTTTAGAATAACCTAGGAATAATTAGATTAGATAGTTAAAGGGGTATAAGAATATTTAATATAAGAAAAAGTTAATGTTTTTAAAGAAATCCTTTATAACTAAGAAGTAGCGCTAGCGTAGGACTTATTAGAATATAGAAAAGTTAACCCACTAGTTACACTACTATAGGTTATAAAGGTTATTAAGTATAAGGCATAGTAAGCTAGTTCTATCCTAATACCTCTTAGGTTATAAGGAAGACTAATTAATCTATTAAAGAAAAAGCTAAAATATAGATATCTAGAGGAAAGCTATAGCTCCTATAGGAATCTATATTTCCTTATTATAAAGAAGGACAGAGGGATTTACCTAATCCTATTAGCTACTAAATATAATAAAGTAATAATATATAACACGCTAATTCCCTAAGGAGCGAAGGCATTTAGTAAGAGCTTTATAATATATAAAATTTTATCTATTATTAATTTACTATTAGGATATAACTAAGTAAAACTAGCGGAAAGGAGTAGGGATATAACTATAATCTTTACTATAATTAAGCTTTTATAACTTTACTACTTACTATAAGGAGCTACTAATTTAGTAGCTTAATTTATTAGAATTATTAGGTAAATCCTATTTAACTTAATCCCTAAAATTTACATACCTTTCCTAGATAATATTATAGTTAAAGGTCTAACTATAATATATAATAAGGAGGAAATTATACCTAGAGTGCGTAAATATATACTAGAATATTTAATTAATATTAATAAAGTTCTAGTTAATATTAAACTCTCTAGCTATATAGCCTTAGTATCTAAATTAAAGTTTTACTAGAAGTTAGTAGAAATTATAGGGTTTATATATAAAATAAATAGATAGAAACTAACTAAGGTAAAGATAATAAAGATCCTAGAATAGATAGTTTACTAAGACCTATCTAAGGTATACTCTTTATTAGACTAATAGGAGTTTACTATATCTAGGTAAAACACTATATATAAAAGGCAAAACTACTAGTAATTTTACTTAGGAAGATAATAGAATAGGTATAGGGGCTAGAATAGTAAGAAGCTATAGATATCTTAAAAAGGTAATAACTATAGCCCTAATTCTTATTTTACTTAATCTAGGACTAGGTTTTAGGAAATAATCCTTATAGTTAATATAAGCTTACTTAGATAGGGGCTATACTACTATAAATAGTTAATAGTAAACGCTACCCTATTTAATATAAAAGTAGTACCTAGACTATTACTAAAGCTAAGTATAATATAACTAAACAAGAATACTAGGTAGTTATCTATATATTATAAAGGCTATGAATTTATCTCTATAGAGTCCCTTTTACGCTAGAGATAGATTTATAAGTCCTTATACACTAGCTTAATAGCGCTATTAATAATATACCTAGAGCCCTTATTATATAGTGAATTAGCTATATACTACTCTTTAACTTTTCTATATAATATATTCCTAGTAAGAAGAACTAAATTATAAACACTTTATTTAGAAAGGGTCCTAGACTATCTAATTAATTAGATTAGGAGGTTAAGGAGGATATTAAAGACTTTATTAATCTATACCTAAATAGCATTAAGATTAAAGAAAACAGTAAGAAAGATTACTTAGCTAAGATACACTAAGTAATTAATTTCTTATTAACCCTCTAGAGACTAATTAATCTTAGTGTAAAAGACTATAGGAAGCTATAAAATAAGACTAAAAAGTTCTTTCTAGAAAATAGATACCTTTAGAAAAGACTAATAGGAATTATAAAGGGACTAGCATTAGTTATTAATATACCTAAGTAATAATATATAATAGTTAAAGTAATTTATAAGGAGCTTAGTTATAAAGGCATTAAGGTGGTTTTCTAAGTAATAAAGCAGTAATATTAGTAAAGGGACTCTAGAATATAACTTAGGAGATGCTAACTTGCTATAAGATATATTAGAAGTTCACGCCCTAGTAACCTTAAGAACTATTAGTACTAGTTACACTAAGGAACCTAATAAGTAAGATTTATATTAACACTTAGTACCTTCTAATTAATTATAGATATAAGTATCTCTTAGAAGTAAGATATAATCTAATAGGTTAGGTAGAGGCTACGCTAGTTAGAAATGTAACTATAGTAGTAATTAGGAAGTTTCTCTTATCTCTAATTAGTAGGTTTAGTCTTTTCTAATTTATAGTCTATAATAAAGGACTTAAAATATAAGGAAATCTTAAAGAAGCACTTATAGATATTAGAATTATAGGTATCTAAATATCTAGGTATAACCTAAAAGTAAACTCCTTATTAAAGCTAAACACTAGTCTCTTATGTTTACCTTAGTAAAATTAGGAGAATTAAATAGTTAATAGGTAAAGCACCTTAATAAAGCCCTTCTTATACACTAGACTACTATTTGCAAATTATATAGGAAGTCTGCCTTTTACTTAATCTATAAATAGAAGCTAATCTTACTACTAGAAGTTAAATTCTAACTTAAAGACTAATTAACTAGGATGCGGTTACTACTAGCTAGGACCTATTTAAAGCTTAAGTGTAAATGCTTAAAAAAGGCAGAGGATATTAGGAAAGCAAAGAAGAAGGTATTTAACTTTAGGAAATAACTTACTAAATAAACTAATAAGAATTAGGCTATCTCTCTAAGGAAAGATTAATTAAAACTAGAAGATCTTATACTAGTGTATAATATTAGAAGAAATATTAATATATCTATAATAAAGAAGCTTATAATAAGATAAAATAGGCCTTTCTAAATTTATAAGTAAGCGCTAATCTCTAGGGCCTACTATTTATAGATACTAAATAGGGTTTACCTTATAAAGATAATCTTAGGGGACTATATTAAGAAGTTTATCCTAGATATAGAAGGTTAGTAGACTTTAACTATAAATAGATAGCTATATGCTTAATAATAAAGCTAAGTAAGAGAAGAAGTTAGTAATTATAACTAAGAAGTCTTAATAATTATACTAGTAGTAGCTTAGCATAATATATTAGATTAAATAGTTAATAATAAAGGAGTAAACTTAGGCCTTAAGGAAAAGGTTAAACTTCTACCTTAAAGAAGTCTATACTAAGGGATTAAGGTATAACTACCTCTCTTAATAGCTAAGTAAAAATAGGAATATAAGGTATACTCTTAGACACACTAATATATATATAGATTAAAGAATATTCCTTTTATTCTCTTTTTTTTTTTTTCTTTCTTTCTTTCTTTACTTACTAAAGATTAAGTAATTAAGGTATAAATCTAATCTTATATTATAAACCTATTTTATTTCCTTTTACCCCCTAGTATTTATAAATAATTTAGAAAAGAAGGTAATATATTAATTACTAAGTAAGAAGAGTTTTTAAAGTTAATAGTATTTAAGTTAAGTAAAAGAGCTTTTACTACCTTAGTAAACTACTCTTTTCCTAAGAAAGGAATAAGAGCTTACTCTTAGGAAGACTTAGTATAATACCTAGAAGTAAAACGCTATTTATAGCTTACTATATAAAATCTATTCTAGATATAGTTACTATATACGCTATTACTAACCCTAGAAAGTAAGATATATCTATAAAAGGAAAGTATATATGCTTATTAAAGAAGGTAATATACTATATATATAAGTTTAAGTAGTGGGTATAGAATATACTATTTAATCTACTAAATATAGACACTAGTAAAGCTTAATAGTATTTAGGCTATTATAATAGGGCATGTAAAAGTACCTATTAGGATAAGCTATCTTAGTAAGTATAAGAACTAGAGAATAATAATTATTTTTAATAGTAAGGGCTAAAGTACTATCTAATTTAATATAGCTTTATATAAATTCCTTTAATAATTTAGTCCCTTTTATAGTCTTAATAAGATAGGAAGGTACTCCTTTAGGGGATTTTTAGAAGGATAAAGAGAAATCTCTATATATAGTAAAACACTACTATTACTAATATTAATCCCACTTTAAACCTAGAAGGTAAAAAGAAACTTATACTATAAAATAGAAGCCATTAGTAATAACTTAAATATAAGATTAAATAATTTATATAAGACTAATATAGTCTTTACTAAAGAAAGATAGGAAAAACTTAGTGTAGTTAGACTAGTCTATAGTCTTTATTACTAAGAGCTTGCCTTTAGGGATACTTATCCTTATAATAGTGATAATATTAGGAAGTTTTTAATAAGTTATATTAAGAAATTTAGCTATAATTAATTAATTAGGAGATAAAGTAAGAAATAGTAAGGCTAGGAATATAAAGAGAAGGAATAGAAAAGGGTTAAAAGTCTTAAGCTATAAGTTAATACCTATAATAGGTATTAATAACTAATAAGTAAATAGCTACCTATAAGTAAATTATAATACTAAAAGTCTAAATTATAGGAGCTACTTAGTCCTTATAGATAGCTACCTTATAATAAATACTAGCTACTAATAGAAAGAGAAGTAAAGGTAACTAATACTACTTACTAATAACTACCCTTAGATTTAGAAAAAGGCATAAAAATAGAGGTTAGGACTATAGGAACTATTTAATCTAACCTACTTCTTACACTAGTATATATCTTCTTAACTCTTAAAACCTTTAACCTTACTATCCCTTACCGCTTTTCTTTTATCCTCCTCTAGCTATATTAAGTTAAAATTAATAAACACTATTTAATCTTAACTAGAAAATAAAGTAGTATAAGGAGTCTATTATAAATAAAGGAGATTATACTAAAGTTAATAGTAACACTATTACCTACTTCCCTTATAGTAAATATCTTACTATATATTATATTTATATTTTAATATATAGGATAGAAAACTCCTTTTAGAGAAGAAAAGGAAGATACTATTAAGATTAATCTAGCTAATCTCTATAAATAGTAGCTATCTCTATTCTACCTATAAAGAGACTAGCTATAGCCTTTATTAAGGTTTAAAGTCTATTAAAATAGTAATAATTTTAATCTAGTAATACTAATTAGACTAGGATAGACTACTATATAATAGTGTAGTTATCTACTAGATATTTATAAATTCCTAAGAAAGGCTTATAAAATACTAAATAAGGACTAGCTTAATTAGTTTAAATTAATAGTAATAGGGAAGATTATAGAGTATAGTCTTAAAGTAATAGTAGTAGTGTTATTATAAATATTTAAGGTTAATAATATAGAAAACTTTAATATAAAAATATTATAATAATTAATTAGTCTAAAGGCTAGAAGGCTTTATACTACCTATTAGCCTATTAATATTAAGTATAGTATTAAATATAACCCTATTAACCTTTACTTAGATATAAGTAATTAATACCTTATTATAGGATTTACTTTCTTTATAAACTACTAGACTACTTTTATATTTAATAAAAGTAAGGATACCTATACTATTTTAATAGTATAGATAAAGGAAAAATAACTTATTTTATAAACTTTATAGGTAAGTAAGGATAGATTATATAACTTATAAACTATCCCTATAATTTTAAGGTAATTATAGTCCTAGTAATAGAGTAGAAAGGAAACTAGGAATATAGGTATATATACCTAGGGTTTCTTCTCTAAATAATTTACTACTAGGTTAGTTACTAAGCACTTAATCTAATTATAGAGGACTAGAACACACTAAATAAGTATAATATTAAGCTTAAATAATTATATACTTTTAGTAGGGATTCTATTATTAGTTAGTGGTTTAAGTTATACCTTAAGGATTAGATAATATCTAATAATATCCTAGACCTAAAATATAGCTATATTAAAGTACTTAAGAGAATTATTAGGGTCCTATAAGATATAGCTATAAATAAGCTTATAATAGGAGATTAGTTACTAAGGAAATTAGTATACTAGAAAGATTTTAACCTTTAATATTTAGTATAAAATATAATAAAGTGCTTAATACTATACTTTATAACCTAGATAGTTAGTAGAGGGTTACCTATTAGTATAGTAGTTATGCCTTAGAAACTTTAGATTACTAATAAGAATTACCTAATTAAATAGTATACTAATATAGTATAAAATAATAATCTCTATATTTAGGACTTTTAGTAGCCTATAGCCTATATTTTTACTAATAACCCTAAGGTTTTTAATATTAGTATATAAGAAATACTATAAGATTAAGAAAGATAAATATAGTAAGAAGCCTAAGATAATCTATCTCTAATTAATATAGAAAAATAGAGATTAAGTAAAAGAAAAAGTTATTAGATAGTATGTATATCTTTATCTATATTATTATCTATTACTAGATATAAGTTAATACTATTATCTTTAGCTATAAAGCTTAAAGTACTCTAATATAGTAAGGAGAATTAAATACCTACTACTATAGGGAAGGCTCTTTAAATATAGTAAGTAGTAATAAACACGCTTTTTAGATAGATATTAGGGATTAGCTAAGGTTACTAAGGATCTATAGAGTTATTAGATAGAAATAAGTATATAACTATAAGACCTTACTTAAATAAGTAAAAGAAAGAATAATTTAATATTCTCTTAGAGATATAGGTTAAGCTATAATAATTAATCTCCTTCTATTCCTTAGAGTATAGAGAGTAATATAAAGAAAAACTATTATATACTTACTAATATTATCTATATATATATCTATAGTGCTACTTAGTTTAGTGCCCTATAGAACGTAGGCTAAGATTATTAAAGCTTACTAGTAAGAAGAGAAGTATGCTTAAGGATTAATTAATTAGTATAAGAACTATAAAAAGAGAGTAACTTAGTAAGAAGCTAAGTAACCTATAGTCTACACTCCCTTACTAATATTACCTACTATATATTCTTAAATACTAAAAATACTAAAGCTCTCTTAGAAGATAAAAACTTAGGTCTTTAGCTAGGGAGGTGTTATATATATATATTTTTTCTTTCTTTTTATTACCTTTTCTTTTCTTATTTAGCTTTTCTTTTTCTTTCTTTTATTACTCTTATTATTATTATAAATTTTCCTTTTTATCTCTTTTACTTTAATACTTCCCTTTACTTTAGGGAGTCCTATTATATAAGATTAATTAGATTAGACTTAAGTATACTAGATTAAATAATACCCTCTCTTTTTAGTATAAGGTATTAGTTACTAACCACACTTATAGGGCACTTTAGTTATTAGTATACACGCTTAGTTAGGGATAACTAGTGTATACCTAGGGAGGTGTTATATGCTATAAGATACGCGCCTAGAAACATGTGATTATAATAATAAGCACTAGGGATTATTAAGATAGATAATATAATAAGGGATAATAATATTAGTTATCTAAGTAAGGGGACTATTTAATCTATAAAGAGACTGCCTATAGCTAGATTCTTTTGTAGTATTTACACGCACTATAAGATTCTTAAATTAACCCTTAAGTTTTACTAAGTTTTATTAAGAAGATACCTAAGCTTATAATAAGATAAACTAAGATTATTTCCCTTATTTAATTAAGATAGCACTTCTAATCTAATAGACTATTTGATCTAGAGTATCTCTATATAACGAGATATCTCACTTTAAAAGTAATAAGTTAGTTTATATAGGCGTCTAGTTTTTATAGCTATAAGTTAATTTTTACTTTTCCTATATAAATGAATTTTATAGAAAATAAAAATAGCTTATAAAACCCTCCTAGTAACCCCTTCTATTAATATAGTTAGTAAGTCTATAAGGGGACTTAAAATATTCTCTTATTACTTATTAGACTGTCTAAACGCTAGAAATTAACTATATTTAACTATCTAAGCTCTTAAAGTGAATAATCTATTGTAATCTAGTTATCTATAGGTCGCTACGCCCTTTATTATGCTAGCTATTTAGGAATCTATTAGAGAGGTCTTCCTATCCCTTTAATATCTTCCCCTTCTAATTCTTAATAGGTTATAAGCCTAGAAGACCTATAGATTTACTTTATTACACTGCGTTATTCCACTATAATTACTAGATTTTTAGCTATTAGTTGTAGTTTTACTACACTATAGGCTCTTAGATTACAAAGGAAATCCGCTAGAATTTAAAGCTTTTATTTACTAGCTCCACGTATTATAACATTAGACCTTTAGTGTTAAATTCATTACAAGCCGCACCTATAACCACTAGTTACAACCATAACCACCTATTTTACAAATAGATTTTTAGTGATTCTATTTACTATTACAACCGTTATTAATATTATTTACGCTGTAAATACGCTGCACTGCCCTTAATATCACATTAGACTTCTAGTATATCTATACTAGGCTTTTTAACCTATTATATTACGTTGTATTACACTTAATTACGTTGCGTTACACTGCACGTTCTATAATATTACTTATATTCCTATCTATAGCCTTTAGTGTTAAGAAATTTTCCCTAAGAATTTTTACCAGCCTATTTTTATTTGTGTATACGCTAGACCCACTTTTTAACCTTAAAGGCTACCCTTTTAAATAGCCTTACTATTTATTTTATATGCGTAAGCAGATTTATAACGTAAGTAATTTCTAGCACGCGTTATTTATAATAGGAAGAAATTTAGAGATTATACATAGAAAATCTTTTAAGATTTTAGAAGATAGCACTACCTAATCTTAAGGGTAAGGGCCTTACTATAGGCCCTTCTAGCCCCCCTAGGGACCCTAATTAGATGGATATAGAAGGTTAACCTTTAGCTACCTAGGCTAGTGCTTTGTAATAATAGATATAAAGCTAAATTAAGTAATAAGGCAAGACCTTAACTAATTTTATTAGGCATAGCGAAGATAATTATATTATAAATAAGGCTAGTATTAATAATCTTCTAAGTTACTTAACGCAAACTATATTAGCTATATAAGGTCTTTAGGCCTTTTCTAGACCTAAGGAAGAAAATACTAAGGTTCCTAGAGAAGACCTAGCTACTAAATCTTCTATACTACCTTCTAGTAACCTTTAAGCTACTTTTAATAGAAGCACTATAAAGGAACTAAATAAGAAAGTACATTTTATTCTAGAGGAGCTAAGCTAAAAGGCCCTAAAAACTATAATTAGTAAAAGTAAGCCCTAAACATTTAATTTAGAGCCCTAGGATTACCTAAATTTCTAGATAATCTAAGCATAGCAAGCTAGCTAGCTAACTCTAATTAAGCTATTCTTTTAATAATATTAAGAGATAGCTACTAATTAGGACCTTAAGTAGCTATATATTAGTAAATATCCCCTAAAGAAGCCTATAAAGTCCTTATTAGGTAGTATTTATAGAGTGCTAAAATCTAGTGTAGTACGCTATATACTAGCTACTATTCCCTAAATCCTTTATATTATAAGGGATCTTTAGAGGCTTTTAATGCTAATTTTAATAATTTACTAGCTAGATTATAACTTTATAATGTAAAGATCACACCTATTAATTAAGTAAATTATTATATTAATACATTAAAGCAGACCTTTCCTAGTTAGGCTAAGAGATAAAGATTTACTATTAGAGCTTCTAGGGCATAAGGACTGCTTATAAATACCCTAAATTTACAGTTCCTTATAGCAGACTTATTAGAAGAACAAAGAGATAAAACCTCCCCTATAGCTAAGGCTCCTAGTTATAAGGCTTCTAATAATAATAAGGAAATTCTAAGGACTAGGAAAAGTTATCTAATCCTACCCCTAAGAAGGACTCTAACGCTAAGAAAGAGCAGGATAAGAAGGATTTAAACCCTTCTAAAGCCTCTAAAAGAAGAAGAAGAAGAGTAGTAATAATAGGGCTAAAGAAAAAGGAAAAGAAGCTGCTTTTGCTTTAGGCTATAGCCTAGCTATAGGATATGTTAAAGAATTAGATTCTAGCGAATCTAGCGATAATAGTAGTAATTCTAAATCTAATTTAGATACTTCTAGTAATACTAGTAACACTACTAGCAAGCCCACTTTAAGCTACTCTAATAATATAGTTAAAAACTCCCTTTTATATAATATAGGTTCTTCTTATTATATTTATAATAATAGGGCTTTCTTTAGGACTTTAAGCCCCTTAAGAATAGTAATATTAGCCCTATATCTATAGCTAGAGGACCTAGTTATCCTAAAGGTAGAGAAACCACTGTCTTTAACATTCTAGTTAAGAAAAATCCACTAGAATATAGGCCTTTAGCTTTGCTAGATACCCTATATTTCCTAAGCATAGATACTAACCTAGTTAGTGGTTTAACTCACTATCTTTCCGGGGTTATCTTATGAAAGACTAGCTATTCCTAGCTAATAAAAGTCCCTGTAGGTTATTAGAACCTACTAAACATAGCTTCTTTTTGTAGATTAAAGGGCAAGTAACCCCTAAGATTTACAAGCATTTAACTTACCTCTCCTTTATAGGCTCTTGAAGTTACACTAAATATTAAGCCTATAAGACTTATATAGGTTCTCCTACCATATAGAGGTTTAAATTCTACAGTAGCCTACCCTAGATCCTAAGGAATATTAATAAATCAAAGAAATTAACTTTAAAGAAGAAGATTTAGCCCTATATCTCACTAAAGCTCCTAGTTAGGCATCTTCTATAGGGGATTTAGAAGGTCTATATCCTAATATATTAGATAATAATAGTGGCTATCTAGAATCCCCTAAGGCCTGTAATTCTTAAGAAGCTTAGTAAGATAGGAGTTAGGGATAATAGCCCTAAAAAGCAGCTAGATTCTAGTTATAAGAAATTACTAGATTTAGCCCTTCTTTAGCATATTTAACTCGGATATATAGGGCTTCCCTACTAAAGAAATTATTAAAATTAGCTAAAGGGATCCCTAATTTTTCCGCTATTAAAGAAAAGGATTTTAACTGCTTAGCCTATACGTAAACTAAGGCTATTAGAAGACCTAGTAAAAGACCTATTTAGGACCCCCTAGAGGTTTAGATATTCTAGAGGGAGATATAGTTAAAATTAAACCTATACTATATAATAAGAAGGCCCTAGTCGTTATTCTTATTAATTAAAAATCCCAGTATAAGTAGTGCTTTTTATTAGCTAATAAAGAAGGTTAAACCCTTTATAATACTATAAAGGGCTTCTTTAAGGCCCTAAAAACCAATATAACGTGTATTTTAGGCACCTTTACTTTAATAGAGGTACTAAAATTAATAATAACCTTTAGTTATAGTTATCTTCTAAAGAAACTTATTTTAGCACCTCTTACCCCTATATTTAAAAATAGAATAGGCTAGTTAAGAGGGCTATTAGGGTTATCCTTAACTAACTTAGGGCTACTCTTTAGTAGTCTAAGTTACCCTTTATCTATAGTCTTATATCCTACTAGCTATAGTGGATTTAGTTAATATCACTACTAATATAACTAAGCCCTTAACCCTAAGTAGCTATATCTAGCTAACTTAGAACCTAAGACTACCTATAAACCTAATTTTTCTAAGATTAGGGCTATAGGGTCTTATTATAGGGTTCTAATACCTCTAGAGTAAAGATCTAAGCTATAAAAGCTAGCCCCTAGGACTATCCCTAGTTAGTTACTAGCTACTCTAGGTTCTAATGTCTATCTTATTTATATTCCCTCTAAAAGTTAGTTATAAAGACTAGCTTTATTAAAATTATAGAGGATATAGGCTCTATAAGGACCCTTTAGCCTTTAGGGAGTTATCCTTTAGAGGGAGAAATTAATAATCTTCGTAATCCCTTATAAGATAATCTAGAGGTTTAGGATAATCTAAAGCCTAAAAATCTAGTAGCCCTAGAGAGCCCTAGCCCTATAGCCCCTAATAAGGCACCTATAGGAAATCTATTAGTTAATTCTAATACTATAGATATTAATGATTTTAATATAACCTCTTTTAATAAGAAGTTATGCTTTAAGGCTTAGGAAAAGGCTAAATTGTCCACTAAGAATAATAATAACTTAGATACCCCTAAGACCTAGAAATAAGCTTTAAAAAGCAAGGATAGTTAAAAATAGATAGATACTACTTTTAGCAAATTTAAGTAGCTTTTAACTACTAGAACCTTTAAATTTATAGGGATAGAATAAGTCCCTAAGGGCTAGAAGATTCTAAAGAATAGGCTTATTTATAAGCTTAAAAGGATAAAGAAAATAATCCTTTAAAATACAAGGCCTATCTTATTACTAAAGGCTTTATATAGATAGAAGGTTAAGATTATCTTAAGACCTATACTACTATAAGTATCCCTCCTAGTTAGCAAATATTATTAGCTCTAGTAGCTTCTAATAACTAGGAAGTTAAATAAATTAATTTTATAGGGACTTTTTAAATAGTATACTAAAGGAAGCTATTTATATATAAATCCTAGATAGATTTACTAAATTTGCTAAAGCTATGCCTAAATTAGCTAAATTACTTAAGAAGTATAGCTATAAACCCTCTTAAAAGCAGGTTATTTTCCTTTAAAAAGCTTTATATAGATTAAAACAAAGCTCTAGAGAGTAGTAGCAGGCTTTAAAGGATCTTCTTCGCAAGCATAGCTTCCACCCTTAATATCTAACCTAGCTGTCTTTTATAACCTAACTATATCTATATATATAGCAACTTATGTGGATAACTGCCTTCTAATAGGACCAGACCTTAACTATATTAATAGATTAAAGAAGCTTTTATATAAAGCCCTTCCTATAGAAGACCGTGGACTAGCCGGATTTTTCCTAGGCGTTTAAATTACTAAAAATTAAAAGAAAGGGACTATTACTATTCACTAGTCCTAGTACATTTTTAAAGCCCTAGAAAGGTTTAATTTAAAGGATACTAAGCCTATTTAAATTCCCTTATAACCTAGAATTATAAAATAAGCAATAACTAAACCTCTTTTACCCCCAATCACAAGCTATATTAGAGTATAGTAGGGACTATTATATACCTAATGCTTCTAACTAGGCTTAATATTTCTTTTCTAGTTTAGTGGCTTTCTACAGCTCTATCTAAGCTATTTATAGAGCACTTAAATACTTCTAAACACTTACTTAGATTTCTATCTAGCACTATAGGTTATTCTATAACCTACTTTTTAGATTCTATAATAGTGACTTTGCTAGAGATAGGACCTCTTTAAAATTAACCTATGCTTATCTTTTTAAGCTAGTAGAAGGCCCTATTAGCTAGAAATCGAAGAAATTAACTACAATAGCTTTATTAACCTTAGAGGCTAAATCTAATGCCCTATATAAAGCTATTAGGGAGCTTAAGTGGCTTTATAACCTTTTAAGGAAATAAAGCTACCTATAGCCCTCTAGTCCTAATTTTTAGTAATAACTAAGGAGCTATTACTACCGCTAATAACCCTACTCTTTATAGTAGAATTAAGCATATCCTACTAAAATTTAACTATACTAGAGAAAAGGTACAGAAGGGTATAGCTAAGGTTATCTATATTAACACTAAAGATATACCTGTAGATAGCTTAACTAAGCCCCTGCCTAATAATGAATTTTAATAATTTATTAAATTACTAGGCCTTATAAACACAAGGACCTAGATATAACTATAAAATTAACAAAATAGTCGAAAAATAATAAATTAATAAAAACACTAGAAATCTAGTTAAAAAGTTATTAGATTTATAGTTAAAAAGTTAATTAAATTTATTAGAATTTATAGATAACTTAGATATCTATTAAAGAGCTAAGTTATTAGGCATTAAATTAGTTACCTTATACTTTTCTAGAGGGGTGTTAAAATAATGCTATTTATAGCACTATTGTATAGGCCTACTAGTTACCTAGTTACGTTGCTATATACTAGGCTATAGCGTTAGTTATAGTGTTAGTTATAGCGTTAGTTATAGCGTTAGTTGCCACACAACTTACATTACCACTAAAGCAAAGCTATAGTATAAATAACTAAGCGAACTAGGTTACCCTAAAAGGAAGCTAAAATTAACTATAACTAGGGAACTAGTAGTTATATAAAAGGCTAATATATACTATTTAAATCCTTAAATTTTACTAGATTTAATAGTGGTTTTTATTTATAGGGTATACTTTAAAAGTAATAAGTTAGTTTACATAGGCGTCTAGTTTATATAGTTATAAGTTAATTTTTTACTTTTCCTATATAAATGAATTTTATAAAAATAAAAATAGCTTATAAAACCCTCCTAGTAACCCCTTCTATTAATACGGTTAGTAAGTCTATAAGGGGACCTGAAATATCCTCTTATTGCTTATTAGACTGTCCGTACGCTAGAAATTAACTATATTTAATTATCTAAGCTCTTAAAGTGAATAATCTATTGTAATCTAGTTATCTATAGGTCGCTGCGCCCTTCATTGTGCTAGCTATCTAGGAATCTATTAGGGAGGTCTTCCTATCCCTCTAATATCTTCCCCTTCCAATTCTCAATAATTATAAACATGTTTCTAGTTAAATAAATTAGTATAATATAATTAAAAAAGAGTAAAAAGGATAAAAACCTAACTATTATAGGCCTTTTAGTCCTCTTTTTATATTATTAAGATATTTATATATCTTAGTAATTAAAAGTGAGACTAGACCTAAAGTATTATACTCCTGGCTTTAAAGTATCATAGAAGGCTTATAGAAAACCTCTAATATACTACTAAAGGCAGCTAAATTAGCCTCTTCTTATGTTATAGGCATGGCATCCTTAAGGGCAGCAATATTAGTTTCCTATTAAGATGAATAATAGCTTCTTTAAGCTCTAAAGAAGTATTAATTATCTTATAAGTTGAATTTGACTGTGTTTTATTGGCTATAAATATAATAGATTAGTATTAAGTATAATATAATAAGAAATAAAGCCTTACCTAAAGGAATTTTTATAATATTACAATTCTTAGCTAAGTTACCTTGTTTTTTTGCTTTTCTAAGGCATTTTAACTAAGTTTTATATAAAGCTTATGTTAGAACACGCATGATATTAACCGCGCTTGGCAGCCGTAATTGTGTGGTTAGCAAAGTGGTTAGCCCGCAGGCGCGCAAGGGCCTCACACGTGACCTATAATGCGGGCCTATGATAGGGCAGGGCTTGTGGTCACGTGACTCACACAGCCCCCTTTGCGTTTTATATCTTATAAGAAGTGCTTACTCTTTTACCCTCTCTTTTCCCTCTTTCCTCTATAGCTTAGAATAGATAATTAATAATAATACTATTCTTAAGGCTTATAATAATAATAACCTAATATCAGGCACCCTATGTAACTAATACTAATTAATGGTTATCTTTATAGATAACCACTCCTAAACGCACGCGAAAAACCGCTAGATTAGTAAGGCTAATAATAAAAGAGACTCTCTAGGAAGTAATATAATCTAGCCTCTTTTATTAAAGTATAAGAGTAACCTAATTACTAAGATCCTTAATTATACTAAGGAAGAAGTTTATTCTAATCCCTTTATTAAAGTATATAAGTAGCTAGTAATAAATAAAAGCCTAAACCTTAAAGAAGAGTTTAAGTCTAGTAATAAAGTCTATTTTATTATTCTTTTTCTTAGTGTATTCTATTATATAAAGTTAACTACCTAGCCTTATAATCTATTATAAATCCCTCTCTTTAAAAGTAAAACTTTCTTACTACCCTCCCTTACCTAAAAATATAATTTTTCCTTATTCCCTTTCTCTCTAAAAACTATAAGTTATAATAGTTAATAGGATAGAATAAGTATAAGCCCTTAAGAGTTAAGAAGGCTCTAAGTAAGGGAAAGCTTTATAGAAGTAACTAAATAGCCTAAAGGAAGTAAAATAAATATCCTTCCTCTCCTATATATCCTATAGCACTTCTATAAGTATATTATAGAAGATTTATTCTATAAGTCTAAGAACTTTAATAATAAAGAAGATAAAATACCTAAAGTCCTTATAACCTATATCCTTATTAAGGTTATAGACTATAAGATAAGAAAGGTAACTAGAAGGATACTCTTTATAGAATTTACCTAAGATTTCTATAACTAAACCTAAGAAATATTCCTTTAAACACTACCTCTAGTACTAAGGTATCTATAGGATTACCTTATTAAAAATAAGGTATATATAATAATTAACTAGACTACTACTATAGTAAGAAACCTCTAAGAAGTTATTAACTAATAAGAATTTTAGTTATAAGAAGAAGTAAAAGATACTTAAAAGAAGTATATAGAATTCTAAAGAAAGCTTAAGGAAGATAATAACTTCCTAGATAACCTCTTTAATAAAGGTAATATCTAAGAATAATAAATCTTAAGAGCCCTTAATCTCTTTACTAAGGCTTACTAAGTATTACCCTATTAAGGTAACTATATAGCTATAGGTATAATCTCCCCTAAGAGAGTATATATTAATATATTAAAGGTCCCCCTCTAGGCATTATATCCTATATCCTAACCCTATTAGGGTAGTACTAGTAAGCCCTAATTCCCTTCCCTAGTATAAAGAAGCTACTATCCTTACCTCTATCCCTATTAACTAACTAATATAACCCTTAAGACTATTACTAAAGTAAATTATTAATCTAGCTAAGATATATACACTAGAATAATAATATAGTGTAAATAACTATAATATCTTTAAATTAAAGCTTTAAATATTTTAAAGGAAATATAAGATCCTAGATATTAGACTAGAATAAGTAAGCTATATATTTAAGGCTATGCTTAAGGGTAAAGCTCTAAGGTATTACTTAGATAATCTCTTAAAACCTAGATAACCTTAAGACTTACTAAGCCTTATTACCTAAATAAGATAGAGGTTTAAAACTAAGAATATAAGGTAGTAATACCTTCTAGAATAGTATAATATCTCCTTATAAAAGGTAATTAATAAGAATAAGGAAAAGTTAAAGACTAAATACTTTAATAATCTTATTAAGAAGTTTACTACCCTCTAAAAAGCTATCCCTAATATTAGCTAGATAAAGTAAGTACTCTGAAATTAAATTATATATACCTATAGTAAGATCCCTAAATATAAAAGCTATATTACTAACCCCCTAATAGCCTATAAGAGTTCAATAAGTAAGAATAATAATTTACCTTATTAAAGAGAAATCTAGTAATTAGCACTAATTCCTAGTGAAGCTAATACCTAGAGTAATTCTAAACTAACTAATAATATAATAATAAGGGTTAAGAGTTAAGACACTCTTTATTAAGGTCTAGAAGTATAAGACCTCCCCTTTATATAAAGAAATACTATATTTATAGTAAGGAGGGATACTAGTTAATAAAGCACTCTAAGGAAGACTATAAGAAAGTATATTAATACTTTAAGAGTTACTACCTTATTAACTCTTTAAAATCTTTACTACTAGTATATAATATATTCCTTACTTAGTATAAGGGAGACCCTAAACCTAATAATACCCTAAGGATCCTAGAAAATAATAAGGTTACCTAATATATATAGGGCCTTAGGTTTAATAATGCTTAAGAGGGTAAAGATAGCTTAATTCCTATAAGCCTCTTTATATAAGGCATAACCTTTAATAGCTAGAAGGTAGTTAAAATTCTTATAAATTAGGTAATGCCATATAGCCTAAGTAAGAAAAGCCTTTTTAATAATAAATTATCTAATTAGCCCCTATATATTTATACTTAGGGATTATTCTTCTTCTAAGAACTTCTAAGGCATTATACTAGATACTAGAGCCACTAAGTACTTAATAGTAAGCTACCTATAATTTATAGTATTATAATATATAATACTAAGGATCTAACTTAATAAATTAAGGGTAGGTAAAGTAGTTATTAGGTTTAGAGGAGGCATATTAATTATCTTAATTTAATTAGTTTATATACCTACTCCCTTTAGTAATATTACCTTTTATATAATTACTATAAGTATACCTTTCTTAATATGCCTTAGGGATATAGGCTAGTTAAAGATTAACTTTATTATTACTAAGAATATACTATAGTAAGGGAATATTAAAGTCCCCTTATATATAAATAGGGGTATATATAGATATTACGAGGGTAAAATAAGAAGTTAATAGCATAGAACTACTTTACTAAAGTTAAATTATAGCGCTTATATTACTAATTTAGTTATCCTTTGTCTAATAACTCTATAATCTTCTATATAAATTAGGGTATAAGATTAATCTTAAAGCTATTAAGGAGCTAATAAAGGTATGCTACTAATATTAGATAAATGCTAATAGCCCCACTACTTTAAATTTACTCTCTAGGATAAATATATACTTAATTTTAAAGTAATTATTGAGAATTGGAAGGAAGGTATTAGAGGGATAGGAAGACCTCCCTAATAGATTCCTAGATAGCTAGCGCAATGAAGGGCGCAACGACCTATAGATAACTAGATCACGATAGATTATTCAATATAGAAGGCTTAGATAGTTAAATATAGTTGATTCCTAATATACGGACAGTCTAACAAGCAATAAGAGAATATTTTAAGTCCCCTTATAGACTTACTAACTGTATTAATAGAAGGGGTTACTAGGAGGGTTTTGTAAGCTATTTTTATTTTCTATAAAATTCATTTATATAGGAAAAGTAAAAATCAACTCATAGCCATATAAACTAGACGCCTATATAGACTAACTTATTACTTTTAAAGTGTACCCTATAAATAAAAACCACTATTAAATCTAGTAAAATTTAAGGATTTAAATAGTATATATTAGCCTTTATATAACTACTAGTTCCCTAGTTATAGTTAATTTTAGCTTCCTTTTAGGGTAACCTAGTTCGCTTAGTTATACATGCCATAGCTTTGCTTTAGTGGCAACGCAAGTTATGTGGCAACTAACGCCATAACTAACGCTACAACTAACACTGCAACTAACGCTGCAGCCTAGGTTATAGCAACGCAACTAGGCAACTAGTGGGCGTATAAAATAGTGCTATAAATAGCATTATTTTAGCAGTAATAGTAAATATTATATACCTTAATAGTTACTACCCTACCCTTTATGTTATTAATATAGCTATAGCATTTAATATAGTGAGATTCCTTAAAGATATCTTAGCTAGGATAATATAGGAGGCCCTTAGAGTATACTAGATTAATACATACTAAGGACCCCTAATTAGATTATTACTAATACTAGTACTAACTTCTGCGGTAAGGAATTCTAATAATTTCTAGTATTAATATTAATCTCTATTAAGGAGGTTCTTATTAAAGCATACTATAGTATTAGTAAGGTTAAGAGATATTATAGGCCTCTCCGAAGAGCCTATAATATTATCTAACGTAAATGCCTAATAACCCCTAAGCCTATAGCCCTATAAATAGCTATTAAAGCCCTTAATAATACTATAAGCCCTAATAGCCTTATTCTAACCCTCCTTATATTTAGTACTTACCTATAGATAATAAGTAAATCCCTCTATCCCTAGAGATATTATAATATATAATTATAGTGTAAAAGGCTATAAAGAAGATTAAGTAGCTATATACTATCTAGAAGGTTACTAAAGCCCTTATAATAAGGAATAGCCTAGATATATTAGTAATCCTTAACCTCCTGCTTAGATTACTAGTCTAAGTATAGCTTAAAGGTAAAGAATAGTAAGGCCTATATAATCTCTTTACTATTAATAGAGAAACCTATACGCTTAACCTCCTAAGAGGCCCTAAGACTTTTAGGTTAACCTCTATAAGACCTTATTATAAGGACCCTTATAGGGAAAGCCCTCTACCCCTAATATAAAGTAATATTATAATAAAGGCAGAGGGAGGGCTACTAGAGACTAGGGATAAATATAAGGCCCTAGGACTAAAGATCCTACTAAAGCAAAGGCCTAGAAGACCCTATAAGAACCCTCTAGCTATTATAAATAAGACTAATATTATAACCTTTATATTAGTAAAGTAGGAGACTAACCTTAACCTTATAATCTAGTTATATAAGGAAGGCATTATTATAACCCTAGGGAAGCTATTTAAGCTCTTTACTAAGACTAAGATTAATGCTTTAATTAAGTAAGGTATCTTTAAATTTATTATATTTAATAAAGAGAAGTATTATAGCTTAAGAATCTTTAATACTTATATTATTAATAAGGTAAAAGGAAAGATAAGTTAACTATATAAGAAGTTAAGACTTATAATCTAAGGATTTAGGGATAAGGAGAAGTAATTAATCTTAATATAGGCTCTAATAATCTAACAGGCTAGTTAATAACTTATACTTATAATAGCTCCTTTCTTACTTATAAAAGGATACCTCCTATAGCTTTATAATATTATATAAGCTTATATCTAGTTACACATAGCCTTAAGCTAAGTAATTCTTACTAGGCTCCTAATCTAAATCCACTACTAGCACCCTAAAGGTATAATTATAATTATTATTAAGCCTCTCTATAGTATTATAGAAGCTAGAATACACTAGTAGGTAATATATTATAAGTATTATAGAGAGAAGCTCTAGATAGAGACTTCTATATATAACCTATACTTACTTATAATAATAAAAGAGAGCCTAGAATTCGCTTATATAGGTATGTAAACTAATAATACCCTTAGGTTATTAGATAAGGAGTTCTCTAAGAAGGAAGAAGCTTAACTAGCTACTACTACCTTTACTATAAAGCTAAAGTAATTCCTTAGGGATAATAACCCACTTACCTTTAATAGAGGAATTATTACCCTAAGTAATAGGAGCATTATATTATAATAGAAAGAGCAGAGTAATAAGCTTAAATTAATCCTATTAACTAATTTAGAGTAAAAGTATATTAAGTAGTGGGCTTAAGGTGCTTATATTGCTTTAATTTACTAACTAGATGTAAGAACCTAGAAGGTGTGCTAGAATTCCCCAATAGACCAAAAGATCCGTTAATGCTAGCCATTACTAACATTGCACCTTACACTTGCTTAAGAGGCCTGCCTGTGGGTGTTAGCCATACGGCCCCTTGCTCGTACCTGTTACACCTTGCATCGCAGCGCCTTATAATTATCCCCCTCTTCTAGAAGCTCGGCCTAAGCGCTATGCACGTGATACTGTCTCCTAGAAGTTAGGTGGGCCCGGTTACCATGGCCCCTAGGATAATCCCACAAATGCGAACCCCAAGGCCTAGCTTGCCATATACAAGCCTGCCCTGTGAGCCTAACGTAAGCTGCCTAGCCTAGAATTCACCCCACACAGGAATCGAACCTATAACCTAGCGCAATTAGAAGACCCGTAATGGCTAGCATAATTGTAAGAACCTAGAAGGTGTGCTAGAATTCCCTAATAGACCAAAAGATCCGTCAATGCTAGCCGTTGCTAACATTGCACCTTACACTTGCTTAAGAGGCCTACCTGCGGGTGTTAGCTATACGGCCCCTTGCTCGTACCTGTTGCACCTTGCATCGCAGCGCCTTATACTAGAAGCCTGCTTAAACCTTTTAGTTACTGCGTAATACTAGGAACTAATAGTTAAGAATATTAAAGCCCTTAACTACTAAATCTAGTAGTAAATAGACTACCTAGAGAGAGGCCTAACCTTTATTCTAATTAACCTTACTAAAGCAAAGATCTATGCCTTTATAAATAGATTATTTACTAATAACTAGGACCTTATATTATAGCTAGGATATATACTAATCCTAGCTAATAAAGATAATAAGGATAGTGAGTTTATAATTAAAGGTAATATTATACACTTTAGCTTAACTAAGAGTAAGAGAGTTACGCAAAGTATGCTTACCTTAGAGGTCTATAGTATAGTTATAGGCGTTAATATAGCTTATGTAATTATAATAATAATTAGATTAATTACAGGTTAACTAAAGCTTCCTATAATCCTAGTTATAGTGTATATAGATTTATACTCTCTATATAAATACCTTATTAAGCTTAGTACTACTAAGAAGAAGCACCTAATAATTAATATTATAGCCTTATAGTAATTATATAAGCGCTATAAGCTCTGCGAGATCTATTAGATTAATAGAAGTAATAACTTAGCTAATGCCTTTATAAAGATATTACTAAATAAGCCCCTAAGTAATTTATCTTAAGTAACTAAATAATAGTCTAAATAGAAAGGTAAGTTACCTACATAAAGGATAGTTACTATAGATAATATCCCTAGGACTTAGTCCTAATACTATAGGAGAATATAAAATTATCCTAGGGAGGAAAAAGAGAAGGGACTATAACTCTTATTAGGTTTCCTAATTCTAATAGGAGCTACACTTATTATTACTCCTAACCTAATAAGAGTTAAAGGAAGACCTATAGTAGTCTCTTTAATCTTTATATAATATATATAGAGTATAGAGGAGGAAAGACTATTATAGTAAATAACACTATAGTAGTAAGAGAAGGATTAGTGTGTGGCTAGATTAATTTTATTTATTAGATTAAGGGGAGGTAGAGGAGGCTCTCTTATTTTAATTTAAGGGCCCTAGATTATAGGTTAGGTTTTTCTTCCTTTTACTTACTATACCTATATAAGTATCTTTATTCTTTTATTTCCTATATCCCTAATTAACTATAATATAGTCTATTATTTCCTTTCTTCTTTTCTATTAATATTATATATTAATAGTTATATTAAAAAGAGAGAGTTTCTAGTATTAAAACACATATAATATTAACCGCACTTAGTAGCTGTAATTATGTGATTAGTAAAGTGATTAGCCCGCAGGCACATAAGGGCCTCACACGTACCCTATAATGCGCCTATAATAGGGCAGGGCTTATGGTCACGTGACTTACATAGCCCCTTTGCGTTTTATATCTTACGAGAAGTGCTTAATCTTTTGCCCTCTCTTTCCCCTCTTTCCTTTGTAGCTTAGAATAGATAATTAACAACGATACTATTCTTAAGGCTCACAATAACAACAACCTGATATTAGGCACCCTGTGTAACTAACAGCTTAGTTATTCTTAATAAGAATAGTAATCCTTTTAACCTTTCCTAGTATACCTATAATTAATATTGGTATTATTATATTAAAAATAGTAAATAATAGTAAATTAATTACTTACTATTTGCTAAGGATTTAAATTATTAAAAATTAGGATCTCCTTGGATATACAAAGTTTCTTCCGTAAAATAGTAAAGATATTTACTATTCTTAAAACTTTCTAAGTCTTCCTTAGAAGATGTAGATTTAATAAAATTTGTAATAATATCCTTAGCTATAATATTTAGAACATAAGCTATACATTAGATATTATATGGTTTGATACTAATACTATTATAACTCATATCAATATAAGAAGTTATAAAAGTATTATTATTAGAATCATTATCCCTAGTAAAACTATATATAATATAATAATATTAGTATTTATTTAAAGAAATAACTTACCTAAGAATATCCTTAGGCTCTAAGTAATAATCTTTAATAGGATTATTAAAGCATTAGTGAATATAAGCTCTAGTATGAGAATTTGATAGATATTCAAATTCTATAAGTAAAATAATTAGTAGATAATTAGTAAATAATAGAAATAATGATAATTAAAAGACTTACTAATTAGCCTATACTTAAGCTTGAAATTTAGACTAAGCTAGCTTATAATAACGCCTAGATAAGACTTTAAATTAAACGAAGTCCATATATCTAGTTAAACTGAAATTAAACCTGAATGTTTAATTTAATATTAGATTTATTAAAGGATTTTTGCTTAGAAGAATAATACATAGTATTTATTCTATGTATTATTGTGAAGTGGCTTAGTAAAGAAGGTAAATTATTATTCCTATCTATAATATATAAATTAGCTTAAATAATTAATAACCATAAAAGATTTTAAAGGAAAAGGAATAACTTACCTAGAATAATAATTTAGCAAATTTTTAAAGGATTTACCATTAATTATAGCAAAAGAAAGGTTATTTTCTAGTATAAATTTAATAACTAGAATAACTGCTTCTTTAGATAAAAATTCCTCTAAAATAGTATGATTTTGAGGTCTTTTGTTAAAAAAAAAGAGGTTAAGGAAGATTAATTAGTAGGAGTAGATACTACTGGAATTTCAGGTACTAAATATAATGCTTAGTATATAATTAATAGAATAAATAGAATAAATAGAATAAATAGAATAAATAGAATACATAGAATAAATAGAATACATAGAATAAATAGAATACATAGAATACATAGAATACATAGAATACATAGAATACATAGAATACATAGAATACATAGAATAAATAGAATACATAGAATAAATAGAATAAATAGAATACATAGAATACATAGAATACATAGAATACATAGAATAAATAGAATACATAGAATATATAGAATAAATAGAATAAATAGAATACATAGAATAAATAGAATACATAGAATACATAGAATAAATAGAATAAATAGAATAAATAGAATAAATAGAATAAATAGAATAAATAGAATAAATAGAATAAATAGAATAAATAGAATAAATAGAATAAATAGAATAAATAGAATAAATAGAATAAATAGAATAAATAGAATAAATAGAATAAATAGAATAAATAGAATGAATAGAATAAATAGAATAAATAGAATACATAGAATACATAGAATAAAATAGAATAAATAGAATAAAATAGAATAAAAGACTTACTAATAATCTTTTAGGTTGTTTTTCTTCTAATTTAGAAGTAGTAATTTCTAGATGTTTAATTCAATAGTGTTAAACACTATTAGAAGCTTAGAATCTTTTGCTTTATCCTAAAAGTAAAAGTGCATTTAGATTGCGTATAAAAGCATATAATTTCCCTTTCTTTATTATATTTAATATTAGATAACTGATAATTAAATAAATTGTGAGTAAAAATGTATGCTTTTAAAGAGAATTCGTAATCTTGTTAATTTTCAAGGGTTTTCTTATATAATCCTTGAAGATTACTTTCTTAAGAAGGCTTTAAAGCTAGGCTAGCCTAGCTAGGCCTAGAAGGTAAGCTAGGCCTAGAAGGTAAGCTAGGCCTAGAAGGGCTAGGCATGCTAGTATTAGAATCATTATCTAACAGGCAAAAGAGGAATCCATAGTGAAGTGGGTCTTTTTTCTGATTTTCTGATTTTCTGATTTTTTCCGAATTTTCCGAATTTTCTAATTTTTCTAAATTTTACTAAATTTTACTAATTTTTTTGATTTTCTAATTTTTAAGGTTAAATTTTTAGATTTTCCTACCATTTCCTAATTTTTCTGATTTTTCTGATTTTTTTTACGTGTTTTTATAGGTTGTTTAAGTTAGCTAACCTAATGGAGTACTAGTACTAGCTATATTTATATAGCTACCTAGAGTATACAATATATATATATATATAGGTTATTTAAGAAGCAAAAAGATTATAAAAATAAGGGTAAGCATAATAAGTAGTAAATTAACTAGCCTAAATATGTAAAGGTTTTTCTAGATATTTTTTAGATTTACTAAAGTAAAAGAGAAGAGACAAGAAAGAAAGAAAAGAGAAAGCAAGGAAATACCTCTCTTTAAAAATTTTTCACTAAGCTAAGCGTGTGGGTCATAAATAACGCAATTAACTACACTATGCTATTAGACCTGTCAAGACCCACCAAAGACCCATATAGGACCCACATAGGACCCACTTTTTAGGTTTACTCTAAAAATTCTAAATAGTATGCCTATAGCTTTTAAATCTAGTAAATCTAGCTAATTTATCGTTTTTTTAAATTTTACTAAGAAATAATTAATTTTTGTTTATAGAAAATAATTTCTATATATATAAGTATTAGTTTTAAGTATATTAAGTGTTTAATAAGTATCTTAAACTAAATATATTATATATTTCTTAGATTACCTAATATATTGAAGAACTATAAATTTATTATAATTAAATATTATTTTAAATATTAAAATATAATTTTATATAATTAACATTATACTTAAAAGCTTTTATAATAAATAAAGTCTTTTTAAAAATAATATTGCTTTTATAATATTACTAATTATATAGTCTTACTAATATATTTAAAAATTTTCCTTCTAAATTACATAGTTTTAATTCTAAATTTTATAAAAGAAACAAAAATATTATAAAAGTTTAAAATAAATTATATTAATTCTAGAAAATACACATTATTTTGAACCTTAGGTATATTAATAATATAAAAGGAAAGCTATATAAAGATTTTGATATAGTTTCCTAGTATACTTATTTGAATTTATAATATATTATTTAATATTATTTCTAAAAGTTTTTATAGGGTAAATTTTAGTAAAAAGAATACTTAGGCTAAATAATTTAATATTAATATTTAGAAATTAGATTTATTAGTACTATAATATCTTAGAATATAGAAAAAGATCGGAAAATTATAATAGTGCTTATAGCTATGCTACATGTACCCTATAGCCTTAAGTATAGCTAATAATTTAAAACTAAGGAAATTTAATTAATTTATAGTAAATATAATAAAAAGAATATAAGAAAAAGGTTAATGTTAAGTTAATAGAGAAAATCTAAATAATATTATAAGATATTAATATACCCCACTTTCTTTTCCCCTAACATTACACATTACATCCAAACCCCGAATATTACATTACATTACATTACATTACATGCTCTGCTAGTAATAGCTCTTCTAGCTATAGTAATAGATAGTTAAGTAATAATAGTAAAGATAGTGCTAGTAACTAAGTGCTTTAGTTACTCTAAGTACTATAAATAGGATATTTTTACTATACTTCTATATACTATATAACTTACTTTAGCTACTTTTATTAATACTCTTAGAGGACTTACTTAGTTACTTTTACCCTTTACTTCTCCTACTAGGCTTACTAGTATTTAGTTTTCTTTTATTTCTTTTTTCCTTAGAAAGTAATAAACCCTTAGAAAGTAATAGCTATCTATAACTATACTCAGGTATATTTACCTCTAGAGGTAGGTTTAAAGGTATAGTATAGAAAAATAGTTATTAGTTATAAGTATTAAAAATATAAATATTTTCTTGAAGAGAAAGAAAAGAATAAAGAGTAGGAAACCTTAGGTAAAAAGGCTAAAAGTATATATATATAGCTCTCTCTAAAATCTTTACTACTCTTATAAGCTTACTTAAAGATTTTACCCTTACCTTAATAATACTACTATACTTATAGTAAGAGGTAGAAATTCTTTAGAATTACTAGGACCTTACTATATATAAGGGACCCACTCTCTCTTTTAATTAGTAAATAATATCTTTAATACCCCTATTACCTTATACTAGTCCTAGTAAAGTGATTTTTTTTACTATAAGAGGGCAATAGGCATATATATATAATACCACTAGCTTATAGTAGTTTATTATATCCGTTATAATTTTTCTACTAGGAGGCTATTACTTCCTTTAGACCTTAAGGTCTTGTTTAGTTTAATTATAGCTAAAGGTAAAGCTACTAAAGGGATGCATATAGTGTAATTAGTTATATAGGAAAGACTAGGGTAATTTAGTCCTATAACCTTATTTACTAGTGTACTAGTTAATAATAATAACAGATATATTTAATTAATAATAAGATAAATAACTAAGGGAGGGTTCTATTAAAGGTGTAATACTATAAGGAATAAAAGGAGGGCTCTACTATTATTACTTATGTGGCCTTACTATTAGTAAGGCTACATAGCTAATTATAGCGTAGTATTCTTAGGTATAGTTAAGTCCTCACTCTTTCTATATACCTAGACTACTTAACTTACTTTTCCCTATAGTTAAATTATAGTGTAGCACTTATAGGTGTAATTAGGTTCTTACTCTTTCTATGTACCTAGACTACTTAACTTACTTTTCCCTTAGTTAACCTAATATTAACCTAGATATTATTATAAGTTACATTACGCACTACCGCCGCACTATAAGCCTTATATATAGTAAGGCTATAGTAGCTATAATGAATTACTTTTTCCTACTTCCCCTAGCTAGATTCCTTCCTTCTTTCTTTTCTAATTTATTTATTCTAAATAACCTTATTAAATTTAACCCTTCCATTACACTAGTGCATTACCCTTAGTAAAACTAACACTTATAGTAGTTTATTATATTCTTTATGATTTTTTTACTAGTAGCTATATTACTTATAGTAAGAGGTAGAAATTCTTTAGAATTACTAGGACCTTACTATACATAAGGGACCCACTCCTTTTTTTAATTAGTAAATAATATCTTTAATACCCCTATTACCTTATACTAGTCCTAAAAAGCTTTTTTTTTCTGCTATAAGCCACCTTACTATGCACGCAAAATCCCTGCGCGCCCGCGCCACTGCCCGCCTAAGCCTACCCCTATGCCCCCGCGGATATAAAATTACTATATAATAAAATTACTATATAATTTTAAAGTTAGTAACCTTATATAGGAGAAAATTAATTAGGAGAATAAGCTAAAGGGGAAATTCTATAAGACCTAAGGAAAGCTTTTAACTATAAGAAAAAGTTATTATTAGTATTATATAAGATTAAACCTATAGGTAAAGGACTAGGTTAAATAATTTATATTAATAATTTAAAGATATTTATCCTATACTAGGAAAGATTATAACCTCTAAGGCTAAATACATAGGATATAGCTAATTAGGAACTAGAGAATAAGGCATAGAATTATTAAGGGATAGAAAATAATAATTGAGAATAAAAATAGCTTATAGTGTTTTAGTAAACTAATTATAGTATTATATTTAACACTATCTTTGAAATAGGCTAGTCTGTTAAGGTAGAGAATGGCTTAGGTAATAAATAAATATAGATATATAGGGCTAGACTAGCTGGAGACCTAAGACAAGACAACTATCATTATCCACCTAATCATTTTGGTACTGCTTCAGGTCTCCGTGACGACATAATAAATATTAATAGTTTTGACAGTGCATACATAGCCACGCGTGTTTCTACCAAGATCTAGCTGCTCCGGCACTCACAAACTTGGAAAATAATATCGCAACATGTTATTTTCTTGTCTTAAGGCATAATAAGAACATCATCAAATGACGGCCACAGTACACGTTTCACCACACTTAAACAGGGCAGAGACAGAATATGAAGATGCATGCCATGAGGAGAGTTTGATGGTTTTGTCTTCTCGTCGACATAAGCGACATACGGAAGCTTTCATGAAGCAGCGCACGACGCGAAGAGTCAATTACAGCTTATTGCGCAAAGGTTGCCCGTACTAATGAATTATGAATTTCGCCGACGCCGTCGCTGTCTCTGAGCTGATGCACATTTGACACACAGTACCAGATGAAATGAGTAGTTATTTTTCGCGCGCTTTTGGAGGGATATTCACAAAGCTCGCAGCCGCTTTGGCTGTCGTTTCTCTGTACTGTCTACTGACTCGCGAGATGGTTTATTCGCTCGCTGAATTTGTCGTATTTTGCGTTGGGGACTTAATGTTGACATGTGGAAGTCAATAATTAAGATCCGACGGAGCTCAGTGTTCCAGAGGACATTTTCGCGTCGAAGGTCCCCATGAATGACGCCTAGCCGGCGAATTTCCTTTACTGACAGCTTTAGTTCTCCCGAAAGCTCTGATCCCGCCCCGATCTCTTCCGGGCTCTCACCTCCCAGCCCATGACTAACATATGACGGATTTCTCCTGCCCCGTGAAGAAAATAGACCTTTGATAGGTTTATTGTCCCAAGAAAGACAGGCACCGCAGATCCTTGGGCTTTTTGTAATATCCGGTATGCGTCTGCCTCACGAGAAACTTCTGGCCACCAATCTGTGGTCGTTCCTTTCCCGACTACAGTGTAGCCGTAAGTAGCATATGTTAGCTTAAACGGCGCGCCAGATCTCCCGCAACACCCAAACGGCGTGCAATTTCGATCGAGATCCCGGTCTAGTTGCTCCTTTAGGGAACGCACTAGCTGCTCCGCGGTGATGGGGTGTGTTGTGGTCTTTTCATTTTGTTGATGAAGTCTTACATTTGGACACTGATCATCCAGAGCGCCTCCATGCTGTAGGCCAAGCAAACAACGCAGCGTGCAAAATTTAGCGTCGTGTTGTCTTGAAGAGTAGTCTTTACCACCCTGAACACTTCGTTGATGGGATGGTGATTGTGCAGACAGGAGACTTGACTAATGCCACGCTTGCGCTGTGACACTGCTGCATTCGTGTCTGATCCTGAAGAATCCGGCGATTCTGCACGCTGCTGCCGAGCTTCCGGTGACGCACAAGAAGCCCGGGATCTCATTGGCACGCGTCGACCTTCCGCCGTTGGTGAATCCATTGATGGAGGTGAGGATGGCTGGCACTCTGAACTGGCATCCGGGCTCCCGTGGTCGGCATCAGGACTGTCAGAGGGAAGAGAATCGTCACCCTGTTCGGCTTGCCGGATCTGAGAACCCATTTGGTTGAAGCTAGTCTGCCACGTACGGAGCTTCTCTCGCGCCTCGGTTCGCCACTTTTGATTGCGTATGGGACAGCCAAAGCCCATCAAGAAGAGGCATAGCCTCCTAGCAATAATTGTCTTCGGTTCCAGCAGATTGCGATCGTCTAGGTCTACTTCTCTGTTTGAGTCGTACAGATAGTAGTGTAAAGTGCTAGGATCCTCTGCAGGAACCCAGAGATGAATGTCGCAGAAACCGTTGGTCAAGTATGAGAACTCTATGCCCTCCTGTATCATCACATGGTATTGCTGAACAATGGCGGAGCAGACGAGCCGCTCTGCGTTCCATCTTGGCTTTTCTTCGTCGCCTGTAGGAATTTTTTCGGATCCAACCATTTCATCCCACACGTTCATTGGCCTCAGTCCCAAATGGATCGTTTCAGTTGAGAGTTTGTGCGGTGACTTGTATTCCCCGAAATAATGAGGATGCTCGTGTCATCGTTGACAATATGGATGCAGAATTCGTCAGGTTTTGACCAGTGGATGTGCGATGGCTGGCTTGCTGCGGCTTCAGCATGGTAATTCTTCTCCAAGCAATTTGTATGATTTTCAAACCGGACCCCTTTCCCAATTTTGAACTCTCCTTGAGCAGCGGGTATTTCGGATAACGCGGCTATTATGTCCGCAACATGATGGTCTACGGCAAATCGCTCGTACATCTCTAGTCCTTGTTCACTGCTAATGGGATGGCTCGTAAGCCGTCGGGACAGCCCTTCTAATTCGATTCGTGATGGGAACACGCATAGCGCGTGCCCTTCTGCTGGCTGTAGGTAGCGGTAAACAGAGTCGTATACTTTCTGTTGCAGAGCGGGACAGCCCACCCAAGGTGTTATTCGCTTCGGGCAGTATTTCCCTTGGGAAGTGGTATCGATCCCGCGGTTGAGCAAGATGGTTCAGCGGCTTTCAACGGTAGCGACAGTAGCTTGTGGCACTGGTGCAGCAGTTCGACGAAAGTGGTCCTTCGGCTTTGGTCTCTCTGCTGTTCCTCTGCCCGTCTCTGCTGTTCCTCTGCCCGTCTCTGCTGTTCCTCTGCCCGTCTCTGCTGTTCCTCTGCCCGTCTCTGCTGTTCCTCTGCCCGTCTCTGCCGTTCCTCTGCTAGCTCGCGTCTCCTTTTCTCCTGCTCAAAGAGCTCTTTGTAATATTCGAGTCGTTGCTAGACATTGAGACAAGTGAAAGTGGTGGAGCGGGTGTGCGTGCTAAACCTCTAATAGATAGCTAAAAAGTACTAGGACTCCCTAGACTAGAAGCGTGGTGGTTAGTGTGTGTCTGCACGAGTTGCCAGTAAATCTCAGCTCTGGCAAAGTGTTGGTTTACCAAGGTAATGCACTAGTGCGGTCAAAGGGGTCTGTATTCAATGTGTTGTTGTAAGGATTAAGAACTAGCTAAGGGGCTGCGTGGCTGCAGAGGTTGAAGGGGATCGCGAGTCACGTGTGTGCCTCGCGTACATATGCAGCTAATCATAGCGTAGCACCTATGCACATGCTCCACTTTCCTTATAGTTAACCTAATATTAACCTAGGGTGTGATCCAAGTTAGCGCAGTCGTTTAAAATTTGGCGCAGTCATTTAAAATTTATTATTTTTAGACTTACTGTCGCTTCCTCCGGGTCTTCGTCGGGTCATCATGAGAGATGTGGGGCGACCGAATTGATGCACGCGATGCGATTGGTCGCATCGCGCACTGCCGCCCCACTGCAGCCCCACATGTGGCGAGGCCACGTAAGCAACCCCGCACGAGGCCTCTCTCTTCTAGCTAGATTCCTGTAAGGGCTTAGGCTTTGCCTAAGCATTAGTTGCAACGTAGACATCAGGGGCTGATAGGAAGCGACAAGGGGACGGAAGGTCTGGAAATAAGGAATAGAAAAAGAGGGATAGAAGGATTAGAGATAAGGCTATTAAGGAAGATAGTAAGGGATAGGAAGAGGATAGACAGGATAGCTAAGGAGTATAAGGAGGGTATAGTATAAATAGGTTTCCTACCTCCTTTTCTTCCCTCCTTAAGCTTCTTAATATTATATTAATGCCTAATAATAGCTACCTAGGGGCTAGTTTATTATATTTTAGAAGCTTCCTTTAGTTTTAAGAAAAGACTACTAAAAATAATAAACTATATAATAAACTCTCTTTAACTATAGGACTTACCTAGCTAAGGGACTCTAACTCCCTATTAGACACTACACTATTACTAGGGGCTTATAATACCTAATTTAAAATACTTTAACTAATATTAGAATAGTAAGCTAGAGTAATTAACTCTTTATAATAAAATATATACATAAACCTAGAGTTTATACCTTAAGCTACTACTATACTAGATACTCCTATATAACTAATAGTCCCTAATATAATTCTAATTTAGCAAAACTAATTCTAATAGGTAACCTATATAGTAATAAAAATATATTTACTACTTAGAGGTTCTTAATATAATATAAGCTAGATATATATAAGGACTTTATTAGGAATAATAAGGACTAATAGATATTTATTTAGTAAAACTTAGTGCCTAGGGTCTAGGCCTATATTACTATATTTTTAAGGTAGGAGAATTAAGTAGCTATAACCTAGATACTTTCCTTTACTACCTAGAAACCCTATATATAAACGCCTATAAATAGGAAATAGCTCTTATAGAACTGTGAGAACAAAGGGATAGCTAGGCAAGAGGTAGGGGGCTCTAGTATATTAACTAAAGCTTGCTAGGTCTAAGTGTGTTATGCGTGCGAGTCGCTAGGTTATAGTTAGTGGCTTGCTAGTGTTACGTGGACCTAGTCCTATAGCATAGTGTGCTTATAGGGTATACTTATATATTATAAGTAAGGCCTTATAATTACCCCCTTACTTCTAGGTAGGCTCCTAAATAGCTTAGGTATTACTAGTTAATATACAGCTATTTACTAACTAATAGTAATAAAAATATTACTAAATAAAAATATTATAATAAAAGAGATATTTATTTATTTATGTACGCTAGCTAGCCCTATCTAGCTAGTTCTAGTACTCCTGCTAGTTAGTTAAAGGGAAAACCTTTAGAAGGATAAAAACCCCTTATATCTTTATGTAGTCTAGCGCTAGCCCTAAGTTAGGTTAGCGCCGCTATTAGTATAGCCTATTATAGGTATTTATTACTAGCTTACACTAGCCTTATCCCTTTATTTAAGTATTTTAGATAGAAGCACCTCTATCCTACCCCCTTAGCTTAGGTCCTAGCCCTTCTCTAGTCCTATTCTAGTCTAACTAGATTTATTCTTTATAAAGTAAATTTAGATATAGCATAATAATTTATATTTTTCTTACTTTTTATTACTTTATTACTAATACCCTTATTACCCTACTTTTTAGCTAATTTTACCTCTCTCCTAGCTTAGTCTAGTTATAAAGTTAGAGTACCTAGTTTTTTAAAATTACTAGAGGGAAAGGGCAGAGTCTATCTAGGTCTGCCTTAGTTTTAGCGCTGTTTTGTATTTAGGGTTTCTGTCTATTTGCGATATCTATGTATTATCTTCACATTCGCGAAGATAACTTATAGCCCCCGCCCTAGGAATTATAAGAGGAGTTCTTCCTACCTTGGGATCCTGACCTCTTTCCTTCCTCTTACATCACACTTTCTTGTAGGTTCTTTTCCTCTTTTTCTCTTAAGAACCAATGGGCCCTGAATAAAAGAGATAATAATCTATTCCCTAGTAATATAGGTAGTGCTTATATATAATTTTACTTATACTTAGCTACTATATTATATACTCTTCCCTTTTATATTACTAGTCTAACTTCCTATATTCTATTATAACTTTAATTACCCTAACTTTTTACTTTATACTTATTACCTCTTTATTACTATAATAGAGATAATTTACTTTTACCTTTATTTATATATATACTATCTTTAGACTAGGTATATAGACTTTAAGAAAAACCTACTAATTAAGGTTATTTTACTAGTAATTATATATAGTTTCCCTAGTCTTTAGTTACTATAGTAGCTAAAGGAAAATAATCTAAGTATTATATTTAGTATAATAAGTATAGGGATATATATAAGATAGTAAGTCCCCTATTATTCTCCTATTCTATAGTCCTAAATTACTACCTTTTCTATACTAGGCTATATTAACTATAGCTAGTAATTTTACTAACCTTATAGTTATTTTTAAATAGGTTTAGACCCTTATAAACACTACTATTACTATAGTAAATAAGGAGAGTACCCTTATTTTTTTAGAGGTAATATACTATAGTTTTACTAAGTATATTATTAATTTAATTATAGGATTTAATTACGCTAATATAGCGCACTATATTACCTTTAGGCTAACTAGTGCTATAAAGGCACACTAGGTCTATTAATTCCTACCCCTTTACCTATTCTTTACTTATATTTTTATATAGGTTACCTCTATTTTATACTAGAATTATCTAGTGTCTTAGTAGTAGCTATAAGTTACTATAGTAGTTACTATACTTACTCCCTTTCTCTAGTATATATATAGCTTTTAGTTATGTTTTTACTAGGTTTTTACTAACTCTTTTATAGGAAGATCCTAAGGATATAATAGCTACCTAGAAGGTAAAAATAGTTCTTTACCTCTATCTATTAGAACTAGGCTATGTAGCCTAGGCTATAGTAGTATACTACTTTTTCTATACTATAAGTAAAGTAATTTAGGCTAATAAGAATAAGGTAAAGTTTACCTTTAATAATAATATAGTTATCTCTTATATAAGCGCTATAATAGAGAGCTTTCCCTTATTTTACCTATACTTTAGGTGCCTTTTCTTTTATTTTTAGTAGTATAACCTAGACTTTTAGTTAGGATTTTAATAGTAGCTAATAATACCTAGCCTTTTTTATAACAAGTTTATCTTCTTTTACCTGTAATTTACTTATATTTCTTTACCTTCCTTACCTCCTTTACTTAGTAGTAGCTAATAATACCTAGCCTTTTCTATAGTAAGTTTATCTCCTTTTACCTATAATTTACTTATATTTTTCTACCTTTCTTACTTACTTTACTTTAGTAAAACACCTAAATAGCGTATTAGGCACTCTCTATATCTTCTATAGGTATCTATTAGTTATACTTACTAGGCTATCCTTTTTATTTTATAATGTACTTATTACCTTTATAGGTCTTTCTATAATCCTTAACCTCTTTAACCTTATACTTATTATCTTTATCTTTAAGGTCTAGTATTAGTATTTCCTTATTTATAGTGTCTTTTTAGTAATTCTATAGTTCTAGTAGGCTTATATAGAATATATTATATAGTTAGCTATACTTATTAGGTAGCGCTAGCTAGTATGCTTATTCTCCTATAGTATTAAGTACCTAAAATAGTCTAATGAATCTAGGGTTAGCTTTTATTTTACCTCCTTAATCCTAATATTCTTTACTAATAGTAGTACTAGGTCTCCTCTTTTTAAGGTTAGTAGCTAGTAGCGTTAATTATAGTATTTTGCCTACGCTTTAGTGGCTCTTGCCTAGTTTTACTTTTAACTAATCTCTAACTTTATATAGCTTTATAATACACGCGTAGGCTTCTAGTACCTCTTCCTCCTTAATCTTGCCCTTAAGAGCTAAATGAAACTTAGGCGAGTAGCCTATAAGCATGTAATTTAGAGAGTAGCCTATATATATATATATTGTATACTCTAGCTAGCTCTATAGATATGGCTAGTACTAGTACTCCATCAGGTTAGTTAACAGGAAAACCCTTCAATAGGAAGAAAACCCCATTGCATCTGTTAGCGGTCTGGCGCTAGCCCTGCTGCGGGTCTGCGCCGCAGAGAGTAGCCTATAGTTTTATTAACTATATTATTATAGGTAAACTAGGCTATAAGGAGTAGCTTTACCTATATTTACTAATTCTCCTTAGTAAAACATTAGAGGTAATATTTAAGCACTTAATTTATCGTCTCTATTTACCTATTAGTTTAGGGGTAAACGCTATAAAAGCCTATACCTTATATAGGATAAGTAGTATAGTTCTAACTAGAATTAGCTTATAAAGACTAAACCCCTATCTAATACTATGCCTTCTAGTGGCCTAAATTATAGCTTAATCTCTTTATAAAAACCTCTACTAACTTAGCTATATTAATTATAGTTACCACTAGGAGGAATATAGAGTACTTAGTAAATTAGTCTATAATTACTAGGATTATATTAGTTTCTTACTCTCCTAACTATATAGGTAATAGCCCTATAATAAAGTCTATTAAGATCTTTGCCTATAGTTACCCTAGTATTAGTAAGGACTTAAGGGTGCTATATAGGGGATGCCTTCTAGCTACTATCTGTTAGTATACCCTATAACTTAGGATATAGTCTATTATAGACTTACTTATTACTAGCCACTAGAAGTAGCGCTTTAATAGCTTAAGAGTGCGTTTAATCCTAAAGTAACCCACTAGTGAATTATTATAGTATAGCTATATAAGCTCTATTTATAAGATAGGCTCCTATGGAATAACTATCTAGTCTTTATATATTAGGAGGCCCCTTATACTATATAACTATAGACTAGCTTTTCCCTTCCCTTTTACTAGGAGTTAATCTTACTATTCCGCTATTATAGATCTAGGTCTTAATCCTATGCCTTCTGTAGGAATTATGCTAATAGTTTATTTAGCCTAGATTAGTAGGGATTTAGTAATATAGTAGCCCCCTAAATCTCTTATATACTAATATCTTAGACACACACTACCTTCTCCTTAAAATTACCCTTATCTAGCTAATCTTTTACTAAATTTATAGTAGCTAACTAGCCTTTACCTAGGCTACTTTAGCCTCTATAGTTCTCTTACTAATAACTAGGATATTTTCCTTCCCTAAAGGTATCTTACTAGGCCACTCTCTCTCTAAGACTAGGATATTTTCCTTCCTAAAGGCATCTTCCTATATCTTCTTTAATATATTAGGATCTCTTCTCTTACTATTTCTTTAGTAACTACTAGTTTCTTCTAAAGTTCTAGTAAAAGCGCTCTATTTATTAGGGGTTTACCTTTATAGTTAGACGTTCTTAATAGTATATTTATAGGGTTACTCTTCCTAGTCTATATTTAATTATAAAGTAAAAGGGGTAAAGGAATATATACTATCTTACTTACCTTCTATTTAACTTCTACTGCCTTATAAAGGTTTATAGGTTATAGTAGTTAGATAGGCCCTTTACTAGTGTTTCTACCCCTTAATATAGTATTACTAGTGTTTAAATAACTCTACTATAGTTAGTAACTCTTAATTAGCTATACTATAGTTATGCTTAGTATTAGTAAACTTCCTTAACTAAAAGGCTACTAGATACTAGTAACCCTTATTATCTTATTAAGATGAGATTCCTACTATTATAAAGACTAAAGTATTTATCTTAATATACACTAGTTAACTTAGGTTATAATAACAGAGGAGAGATACTTACTAAAAGGTATCTTTTAGCTAGTTAAACGCTAGCTACTCCTTTTCTCTAAATATAAACCTTCTAGTCTAAATGCTATTTTAACTGCCTTTTTTAGCGCGTAAAGGGTGCTATAATCCTAGAGTATTTATAAATAAACTTTAGTAAAAGTTATAGAATTTAAGGAAAGACTATATATCCTTAAAGCTTATAAGTTCCTTTTACTCTTAGATTATATTAACCCTATAAGTATCTATTAAGATACTATTAACTAATAGGATAAACCCTAGGAAATCTATAGACTCCTAGTAAAAGGAACACTTTAAGGGTTTTATATATAGCTTTACTAACCTTATATGCTCTAAGACCTTCTTAATATATATAGTATACTTCTCTATATTTTTAAAAAGATAAGGATATTATCTAGATACACTATATAAATAGTATTAACTAGCCTATATAGCGCTTTATAAATATAGCTCTAGAAAGTAGCTAGGGCATTAGTTAACCTAAAAGGCATTATAAGGTATTTATAGTGCCTATAGTAGATGCGGAATGTAATCTTTTATTTATTACCCTCTTTAATGCGAATTTAAAAGTAAGTATTTTTAATATTAGCAGGGTATACTTTGTTTTACTATGTAAAGCAGGGTTATTAACGGTTATAATAGCGCCTTAGTTATCACTAAAAATCGGAACTAGAGGGGCTATAGGTGTTATGGACTAGCCCCTAGGCGACTACGATAGGGCGTTGGAATAATATTAAGAAACTTAAGGAAAGGAAAGAGGAAGGTAGGAAACCTATCCTCACTAGAGCCCCTTATACCCCTAGCTGCCTTATATTAGCCTCCTTTTCTATGTCCTTACCTGCTTAGGACTATCCTTACTTATGTGTACTATAGTAAATACTTAGGCAAAGCCTAAGCCCTTATATATACCCTTACTCCTCCCCTCCTACTACCCTTAACTATAGTTATTATAGGTATTTACCCCCTTAATATATTATAGGGACCTATTATTTTAATATTAGGTCTAGGTAGGGTATATAATGCGTTCTCTTAGCCCTATATTATTATTATGTTAATAGTAGCCCTGCCCCTACTAGGGCATAACTTATCCTCTACTAGCGTAAAAACCCTTACTTACTACCTACTATTTATTTTTATTATATAACCTTACTTTCCTTATATAAAATTTTTCTAAAATATTATAGTGCTATTACTCCTTCCTATCCTATTATTAAAAATACCCTTTACTTACCTATTAGACTTTTACTAGATATAGCCTAATATAGTAACCCTTATAGTATTCCCTATATACTCTAGCTACCCTTACTATACTACCTACCTAATCTATTAGTAAGTTCCTTATTAAGGGAAACTTAGATAATAAGGAGTATACTACTCCCTAAGTAGTCTTCTAGCCCTATAGGCTATATATTAAAAGGTGCCTTACTATAGGCATATTAGACTACTACCCTCCTAAAAGTAGTTAGTCCTACCCCTATATTAGTAAAATTACGTAACCTATATCTAGTTAACTAGGCTTCTATTAGCTAACCCCTAGCTCTAATATTATTTAAAAGACCTTAAGGCTATAATTACCTTAGGGATATATATTATTATACCTAGCATTATAAGGACTATAATAACTAAGAAGAAAATACTAGTGCTATCCTAAGGCTTCTATACTCTTATTAGTTAATAGAATGCCCTTTAAACTAGGCCTAATTTAATCTAGCACTAGTTTATTTAGCCCTTAGGCTACCTCCTCCTCTAACTCCCTTACTATAAATATAACTAGGCTTAAAGTTATCCCTTTAGTAGTAGTAGCCTTATAGGTAGCTATAGTATAGGAAACTCTATATAGTAAGTTATAGGCATTCTATTCTAATAGAACTAGTAGATTATAGGTAGTTTAAACTCTATATATTAAGAATATTATAACTAGTCTATATACCTCCTTAAGGCTCTCTTACCCTACTACTATAGTAGTAATTAGGCTATTAATATATTAAGTCTAAGGATAAATTACCCTCTTACCGCTACTAGGAACGCTCCTAACTTAGGACTAGGTTAGGTCTAACTAACTATTATGCTAATTATGCCCTAGGTAGTAAGTATTCTATAGTAATAAATACTACCTAATATCCACTCCTTACTAGAGGTTAACCTAGAGATAGGCTACCCTAGCCTATACTTACTTTATGTTTACTAATTACTATTTTACTCTTACTATCTAGAACTATAGTAGTAGCTATTCTATTTACTATAACACTATCTGCGTCCCTACTAGATATAAGGCAATGCTAATTAATATCCTATCTAATAGTAATAATAACCTATCTAATAGTATAGGTAACCCTTATACTATAGGGGATAAAGGATTCTAAGTTTATTTTAGTAGCTAAAATAAGTTAATAGAGTATAGATTAGGCATACCTTATATACTATTAGAAGTCTCTATAGGTAAATAAGTAGTTTATAATTAATTTAGTCTATTATTATATTATATATCTCCTACTTTACTTTAAACTTATTAAGGGCTTATATCTATATTATACTCTCTAGCGGTTCCTATATTAGCTATATATAACTTACTTACTTAACTAGTATATTATATCTCCTACCCTAGCCTATAGTATTCTAGGCTACTAAGATCTATTTAACTTAATATTCCTCTATAAGTTTATTATTATCCTTTACTAGGACCTATTCTAGCCCTAGGTAAGAGTCCTAGAGTCTCTAGCTAGGGAGAGGGTTCTCTATAGCCTATTTAATAAGGTTTATATAGAAAACTAGGTAAATACCCCTTAGGATATCTAACTATACTATAAGTAATGTTAGTACTTCTATAACTATATACTTTACTATAACTTAATTAAGTTTTTATAAGGGGTAGTTAGTCTTAATATTCTTAAGTAAAAGCTATACCTTATCCCTAACTTAAAACTATTTTACTAGCTATTAAGAAGCTAATATAGTATCCTACTATCTTTATTAAATATAGGCTATTATAGCTTATACTAGGTAAGTACCCTCTTATAGGTGCTTAAGGAATTATATAGCTTATCCCTTAGGTATTATTATAGAGGTAAACTAGTCTAGTTATAACTAGATTAACTCTAAGTTATAGCTATATAGTAACTTATTTAGGCTAACTCCTATTATAAAAGAGAACCTATTATTAATTATAAGCTAGTAAGCTACTAGATACTCTAGCTAATTAAACTATAAGAAGGAGACTATAATATATAATATTACCTATACCTCCTAGTTTACTTACTCTATACTACTATTAGTCTATAGGTAGTATAATATAGAAAGTAGCTAGTCTATCCCTATATAGGAGTATAATATTATTTAAAATTTTCCTAGCTAGTCTAACCCTTAATCTATAATAATAGATTAGGGAAATCCTTAAAACCTTTACTAGACTATCTTAAACTATTTTATATACTCCTTAGCCCTAATAGAGGTTATAGCTTCTAACTATATAAACTTTAAGAGTCTATCTATAATAACTATAAGGTACTATAGCCTCTCTAGGGATATTACTAGTAAGTTTATTATAAAGTTAATAGAAATCTAAGACTAAAACTAATTAGGGATAGGTAAAGGCTTTAGTAAGCCCTAATACTATTAATAACTCTTATAATTACTAAAGTAGTAATAGTTATAAATAAGCTAAGTAATATCCTATAATATCCTATCCTAATAGAATTACTATTATAAAATTTAAAATATAGTGTTATAACCTAGGTGCCTTACTACTAGTAAGTTATAGTATTATTATATAAGGGTTATTATAAGGGTTCCTAAGCTAGAACCTAAGTATAGCCCCTAAACTAAAGCGCCCTATATATACTTATAGAATAGTCTATAACCTATTCCCTTATTAGTGCCTTAGGGGAAACTTTTAACCCCTTCCTAAATAGTCCTTAATTAAATACTATATATAGGATCTAATATAATAGCTTAGTTCTATAGGGTCTAAAGGTACTTAGTTATAAAAAGAGCCTTCCTTACTAGTAGTAGTAGTGTATATATAAGGTATAGCACTAGGCTAGTGCTATCCCTCTACACCTCTAGTAATAGTAAGAGTTATATAATAGTAATAGGCTATAGAATATGCCCTATCCTTAAAGCTAATCTATTCTAGTCCTATTCCCTCTAGGAAAGGGCATCTAGGTATTAAGCTTATATACTAGGCCTATAATAAAGGTAAAAGTTAAATAATATAAGTATATCCACTTACTAAGCCTATCTCTCTAATATTAACTAAGGGGTTATAAAGTATTCTAAGTTCTTATAATTTATATAGATAATAAATAGATAAGATATGCCCTAAAGCTCTACTAACTACGCCTTAAGGTAAGAGATAATAGTAAGTAGTTCCTTATTATAAATTATATAGTTCTTTTATAAAGGTATAAGACTAGTAAAATAGTAAGTAACTAGGTATAAGACGCTATTAGGACCTTATTATAAGAAGCACTTGCTAAGGGCTTTACCTAAATAATTAGCTTCTACTACTATTAGGTAGTCTAGGTCCTATTATACTAGCACTAGGTATATAATAAAGGTATCTTTTAACTTCTTAAAGGCCTTATTCTCCTTAGATCCCTATTAGAAAGGAATATTCCTCTTAGTAAGTTATATTAGTAAGGCTACTATCTCTAAAAAGTTACTAATAAAATTATAGTAAAAATTTGTAAATCCTAGGAAGCTATAAACCCCACATAGTTTTATAGGTACTGCCTATTCCCTTATAGCTATGACCTTTATATAATCTAGGTAAATTAAGCGTCCTACTGTAATAATATATCCTAGGTACTAAACCTCTTTTATAGTAAATATAGATTTATTAAGGTTAAGGTATAAGTTTATAGCCCTTAAGTAGCTAAGAACTAACTAGACCTTAGCTATATAATCCTTCCTTAATCCCCTAAGTAAACTAGGATATTATTAAGGTAAGCTATAATAAAGTCCTCTAATATATCCCCTAAGGATTTATTAATATAGCGCTAGAAGGTTACTAGTACACTAGCTAAGCTAAAGGGATAGACTAGCTATTTAAATAGGCTAAACCTTATATAGAACACTATAAGGTACTCCTTACCCTTAGCTATCTATAGTTTATAAAACACTATATAAATATTTATCTTTATAAACTAATATGCCTAGGATAGGGAGTATAATATCTTTTTAATTAGTAAGAGAGGGTAATAGTCCTATACTATTATCTTATTAAGAGTATAATAGTCTACATAAAAACGCTATCTCTTATTTGCCTTTTTAATAAGGAGAATAGGAGCTATAGCTAATAAGAAGCTAGTATAAATCTAACCCTTATCTATTAAGTCTATAATTTAGTATTAAACCTCTAAGAGCTAATCCTATAGTATATTATATAATAGTCCCTATAAGAGTGTTAGTTTAGACCTATCTAGGTTCTTATATATATATATATAGTAGTTAAGAGAACCCTATAAGGGGGTAAACTATTAGCCTTAGCCTTATTAAAGAGATCCGCAAAGTTCTCTAACTCCTTAGGTAGCGTTAATATATTAGGACTAGCTAGCTCTATCTTAGGTGCTATAATTTATAGTACTATTATTATCTCCTTTAAGCTTATAGTAATAAACCTTATAGTAGTGTCCTTATTCTATTATACCCTATAAGCCTTAGTAGCATAAAGGGATCTAATAATTCCCTATACTAGTGCCTTTACTACCTAAGTAAAGGCCTTAGAGATATAAAGGCCCTTTATAGCTTTAATAACTAGTTATTATTTTACTATGTAAATTACTATATTACACTACTCTAACTAAGGTATTCTAAATATTATATCCTAAGTAAGACCTAGGATAATATATAAGTATATAAATAACTCCTAGCTATTTATATTAATTCTAGTATATACTATATAGATTATAAAAGAGGTATTTTCCTTAACTTACTTCCCTTTCCTTTCTATTTTTACTATAGTGTAAATATACCTCTATTTTAGTAACTATATAAGCTCTAGGCTAAGCTATCTTACTACTAATTTACTTATAGCACTATAGTAATTATAACTATAATTAACTTAGATATTAATAAAATAATATATATTAAAAAGTATAGAAATTAAGAATAGTAGTTAGTTTATATATTATACTATACCCTATTTTATCTCTATATAGTAGTTATAATTATCCTATATTATAGTAGTTAACTAGCCTATTTACCCTTATATAAGACTTTACTTATAGGCTACTTATTTTCTATAGGGGAATATTTACTTCCTTATTTATGCTTTCCTTATCTACCCTAGATATATTAATGCTAACCTATAGGTAATAGGGTAGGAGAAAAGTACACTCCTAGATAAAGTAGTTCTTAGACTTATATTAGAGGTAGTATCTCTCTTAATAGTATCTAGCTAAAACTACTTCTAATACTTATTTTACCTATTATATATTTATAGTAGTCTTTATCTCCTTCTTCTTTTTAGCTAGCTTATTTTACTTCCCTAGTTAGGTCCTTACTATATAAACCCCTATTATTAGAGTATTACCCTTATAGTTAGTTAGGGTTAAGGACTTAGCCTATTAAAGTTTATATTAGGTCTAATACTTATCCTCTAGGTAAGGGCCTTAATATTAACTATAATTTTATAATACTATATAATAGCTATATACTAATTAAGATAGCTAATACCCTAACCTATACTAATCTCTCTTAAATACTTATTAAGCGTGTGTTAAAGCTTTACTAGTTTTATATTATCCCCTAGCATTCCCTTCTTACTATTAAGAGCTTTTCTATAAAGTAAATAAAGAATATAGAAAATACCTCCCTAGCCCTTATTTTATCTAGTTAAGCTCTATAAGGGCTATCTCTTACCTATATAGGTTAGAGAATATAGTCCTAAGGTATTCTAGGAAGTCTATAGGATTAAAAGTAATAGAGCTACTAGACTTAAAGTATATAGTTACCTAGGACTATACCTTAGAGAAGAGATTCTAGTAAATAAATATCTATCTATTCTTATTAGTACTAATAAAGTCCTTATTTACCTATAACTTATACTCTATTAAGAGCCTCTATATAGTAAATAAAGCCTTATTACTATTATATAGGTTACCTATAGGGATTAGTTTCTATTTTATTTTAGGTATAGTAAGGGCTAAATTAGGGAGGGAAGTAGTATAGGGTTAACTATTAGAGCACTAGGCTAGGCTATAGGGGTAATTAAGTTAAGGGTCCTATATAATTTATATTTACTTACTCCTAGAGGTATATAATCTCTATTATTTACTTACTTAGTATAAGTTAAAGCGTTTTAAATTAGGCTTACTAAGCTACCTATAGTACTATAGTATTAGATAGAGGAGTAACTATCCCTAACTAGGATAATCCTATAGCTAAAGTATGCCTATTAAATCTATTAATATATCTATTAGTATATCTATTATATCTTTTAGTAGCTATTATAAGACTAAAGGAAGTTTCTTAATTATTATAGACTAGCCCCTAAGTAACTATAATAAGGCATTAGAATAATATTAAGAAACTTAAGGAAAGGAAAGAGAAAGGTAAGAAACCTATCCTCACTAAAGCCCCTTATACCCCTAGCTGCCTTATATTAGCCCCTTTTCTATGTCCTTGCCTGCTTAGGACTGTCCCCACTTGTGTGCACTACAGTGAATGCTTGGGCGAAGCCCAAGCCCTACAATAGGTAGCTTTATTTCCTTAAAAAGGCTATAAAACCACTTTAGCTCCCTAATAGCTTTACATAAGGTATTAGATTTAGCCTCTAATATAGATAAAGCTATTGTAGTTGCTTTCTTTGATTTCTAGCTTATAGGGCCTTTAGCTAGCTTATATAGATAAGCATAGGTTAATTTCGAAGACCTATTACTAGCGAAGTTACTATCGTAAAAGCTAATAAGGGTTACAGAGGCATCTAAAGTAAGTTTAGACCTTCTATAAGTTATAGAATAACTTATAGAGCCTAAAAGGTACCTAAGTAAATATTTAGAAGCATTTAAATACTCTATAAACAGCTTGGATAGCGCTGTAGAAAGCCACTGAACCAGAAAGGCAATATAAGGTCTTATAAGGAGCATTAGGTATATAATAGTCCCTATAATACTCTAATATAGCTTATGATTAGGGGTGAAAGAGGTTTAGTTAGGTAGGCTGCCTGTTTTATAATTCCGGGTTATAGAGGAATTTAAATAGGCCTAGTATCTTTTATATGAAATCTTTCTAAGGCTTTAGAAATATACTAGGACTAGTGGATAGTTAGGGTCCCTTTCTTTTGATTTCTAGTAATTTAGATAGCTAGGAAAAATTCGGCTAGCTAACGGTGCTCTATAGGGTAAGCTTTATAAAGCTACTTCTTTAATCTATTAATATAGTTAATATCCGGCCCTATTAGAAGACAGTTATCTATATAAGTTACTATATATATAGATGTAGTTAGGTTAAAAAGATAGCTAGGTTAGATATAAGGGAGTGAAAGCCTAACTTCTAAAGAAGGTCCTTTAAAGCCTACTGCTACTCTCTAGAGCTTTATTTTAATTTATATAAAGCTTTTGTAGGAAAATAACCTGCTTTTAAGAGGGTTTATAGCTATACTTTTAAGTAATTTAGCTATTTTAGGCGTGGCTTTGGCGAATTTAGGAAATCTATTAGGGATTTGCATATAAATAGCTTCCTTTAGTAAGCTATTTAGAAAGGCCCCTATAAAATTAACCTATTTAACTTCCTAGTTATTATAAGCCACTAGGGCTAGTAATATTCACTAACTAGGGGAATGCTAGTAGTAGCGTAGGTCTTAATATAATCCTAATCTTCTATCTACATAAAGCCTTTAGTAATAAGATAGGCCTTGTATTTTAAAGGATTATTTTCTTTATCCTTTTAAGCTTATAAATAAGTCTATTCTTTAGAACTCTCTAGCCCTTAGGTACTTAGTCTATCCCTATAAATTTAAAAGTTCTAGTAGCTAGAAGCTGCTTAAATTTGCTAAATATAGCATCTATCTATTTTTAACTATCCTTACTTTTTAAAGCTTGTTTCTAGGTCTTAGGGATATCCATATTATTATTAGTGGATAACTTAGCCCTTTATTAAGCCTTAACGCATATCTCCTTAACGAATAAAGATAAATCAAAATCATTAATATCCATAGAATTAGAATCAATTAGAGAATCTAAATCTATAAGCGGATTTTCTATAACTGCCTTATTAAGGGCTATAGAGCTAGGGCTCTCTAGGGGTAGCACTAGAGGCGCTACAGGCGCTGTAGTTACGGGCGCTGCGGGCGCTGTGGGCGCTAGATTTTCAGGCTTTAGATAACTGTCCTAAACCTCTAGATTATCTTATAAGATATCGGCTTCTCCTCTGAAGGATAACTCCCTAAAGGCTTAGGGGACCCTATAGAGCCTATATCCTTTATAATTTTAATAAAGCTAGTCTTTATAACTAACCTTTAGAAGGAATATAGACAAGATAGACATTAGAACCTAGAGTAGCTAGCAACCGACTAGGGATAGTCCTAGGGCTAGCTTTTACATCTTAGATCTCTGCTCTGGAGGTATTAGAACCTTGTAATAAGACCCTATAGCCCTAATCTTAGAAAAATCAGGCTTATAGGAGGTCTTAGGCTCTAAGTTAGCTAGATATAGCTACTTAGGGTTAGGGGCTTAGTTATATTAGTAGTGATGTTAACTAAGTCCACTATAGCTAGAAGGATATAAGACTATAGGTATAAAGGCAGCTTAGACTACTAAAGTGTAGCCCTAAGCTAGTCTAGGATAACCCTAATAGCCCTCTTAACTACCCTATTCTATTCGTGAATATAGGGGCAAGAGGTGCTAAAACAAATTCCTTTAGAAGATAACTATAGCTAAAGGTTATTATTAATTTTAGTGCCTCCGTTAAAGTGAAGGTGCCTAGGATACAAGTTATAGCGGTTTTTAGGGCCTTAAAGAAGCCCTTAATAGCTATATAAAGGGTTTAACCTTCTTTATTAGCTAATAAAAAGCACTACTTATACTAGGATTTTTAATTAATAAGTATAAGGACTAGGGCCTTCTTATTATACGGTATAGGTTTGATTTTAACTATATCTCCTCTAGAATATCTAAAACCCTAGGGGATCCTAGATAGGTCTTTGCTAGGTTGTCTAATAGCCTTATATTGCGTATAGGCTAAGCAGTTAAAATCCTTTTCTTTAATAGCGGAAAAATCAGGGATCCCTTTAGATAATTTTAATAATTTCTTTAGTAAGGAAGCCCTATATAGCCTAATTAAATATGCTAAAGAAGGGCTAAATCTAGTTACTTCTTATAACTAGAATCTAGCTTTTAGGGCTATTATCCCCTAGCTCCTCTGTTACTAGGCCTCTTAAGAATCACAGGCCTCTAGGAGCACTAGATAGCGACTATAATTACCTAAGACATTAGGGTATAGACCTTCTAAACCCCTGTAGAAGATGCCTAACTAGGAGCTTTAGTGGGATATAGGGCTAAATCTTCTTCTTCTTTATTAGAATCTAATTCTTCGATTTGTTAATATTCCTTAGGATTTAACGTTAGTTACGGAATTTAAACCTCTATAGGGTAGGAAAACCCTAAATAAGTCTTATAGGCCTTATAGTAATGTTAAGAGCCTATAAAGGAGAGGTGGGTTAAATGTTTGCAAATCTTAGGGTAGCTTGCCCTTAATCTGCAAAAGAAGCTATATTTAGCAAGTTCTAATAACCTATAGGGGCTTTTATTAGCTAGAAATAGCTAGTCTTTTTATAAGATAACCCCTAAAAGATAGTGAGTTAAACCACTAACTAGGTTAGTATCTATACTAGGGAAATATAGGTATTTAGCAGAGCTAAAGGCCTATATTCTAGTGGATTTCTCTTAACTAAAACGTTGAAAACAGCGGTGCCTCTACCTTTAGGATAGATAGGTCCTCCTGCTGTAATTAGGCCAGTTTCACCTTTCTTAAGGGGCTTAAAGTCCCTAAAGAAAGCCCTATTATTACAAATGTGATAAGAAGAACCTGTATTATATAAAAGGGAGTTTTTAATCACATCATTAGAGTAACTAAAAGTAGGCTTGCTAGTAGTCTTACTAGAGGTACTAAAAGTATCCAAATTAGATTTAGAATCACTACTATTATTACTGCTAGACTTGCTAGAATCTAGTTCTTTAACGTATCCCGTGGCTAGGCTATAGCCTAACGCAAAAGCAGCTTCTTCTTTCCTTTCTCTTTATCTCTATTACTACTCTTTTTCTTCTATTTCCTTTTAGAGGCTTTAGAAGGGTTTAAATCCTTCTTATCCTGCTCTTTCTTAGCGTTAGGGTCCTTCTTAGGGGTAGGATTAGATAAATTCTTTTTCTATTCCTTAGAATTTCCCTTTTATTAGAAGTCTTATAGCTAAGAGCTTTAGCTATAGGGGAGGTCTTATCCCTCTATTCTTCTAATAAATCCGCTATAAAGAACTATAAATTTAGGGTATTTATAGACAGTCCTTATGCCCTAGAAGCTCTAATAGTAAATCTTTGACTCTTAGCCTAACTAGGAAAGGTCTGCTTTAATGTATTAATATAATAATTTACTTAATTAATTAGAGAGATCTCTACACTATAAAGTTATAATCTAGCTAGTAAATTATTAAAATTAGTATTAAAAGCCTCTAAAGATCCCTTTATAATTTAAAAGAATTAGGGAGTGATAGCTAGTGTATAGCGTACTACGCTAGATTTTAGCACTCTATAAAGACTGCCTAATAAGGACTTTATAGGCTTCTTTAGGGATGTTTACTAATATATAGCTGCCTAAGGTCCTAATTAGTAACTATCTCTTAATATTATTAAAAGAATAGCTTAATCAGAGTTAGCTAGCTAGCTTACTATACTTAGATTATCTAGAAATTCAGGTAATCCTAGGGCTCTAAACTGAATGCTTAGGGCTTGCTTCCACTAATTATAGTTTTTAGGGCCTTTAGCTTAGCTCCTCTAGAATAGAGTGAACCTTCTTATTTAGTTCCTTTATAGCACCTCTATTAAAGGCAGCTTATAAGGTACTAGAAGGGGTAATAGTTAGGTCTTCTCTAGGTTCCTTAGTATTTTCTTCCTTAGGTCTAGAAAAGGCCTAAAGACCTTGCATAACTAACATAGTTTGCGTTAATTTCTCTAAAAGATTATTAATGCTAGCCTTGTTTTTAATATAATTATCTTCGCTATGCCTAATAAAATCAGTTAAGGTCTTGCCTTGTTATTTAATTTGGCTTTACATCTGTAGTTATAAAGCACTAGCCTAAATAGCTAGTTAACCTTCTATATCTATCCTATTAGGGTCCCTAGGGGGCTAGAAGGGCCTGTAAAGGTCCTAAAGGTCCTATAGCAAGGCCCTTACCCTTATAATTAGGTAGTGCTATCTTCTAAATCTCCTATGTAAAATCTCTAAATTTATTCCTATTATAAATAACGTGCGCTAGAAGTTAGTTATGTTATAATCTAATCGCGCACGCAAATTATGTGGCAGGGCTGTTTAAAAGGGCAGCCCTTAGGTCTAAAAAGTAGGTCTTTAGTATGCGCAGGCAGAAATAGGCTAGAGAAGATTCTTAGTAAAAATTTTCTTAACACTAAAAATAGGAATTATAGTAAATAGTAAATATTATAGAACGTATAGCGTAACGCAACATAGTGTATGTAACGTAGTATAATAGGTTAAAAAGCCTAGTATAGAGATACTAGATGTCTAATAATAATAAGGAAAGCAGCGTATCTATAATATAAATAATATTAATATAATAGTTACGATAGTGAATAGGATTACTAAAGAGGTTATAGTTATAACTAGATAGTTACGGGTGTAATATGGTAGTTATAGGTGCGGTAGTAATAAATTTTAACACTAAGGGTCTAGTGTTATAATGCATAGTCCTAGTAAATAAAAAGCTTTAAATTTTAGCGGTTTTTCTTTATAATCTTAAGAGCCTATAGTATAGTAGAGAACTATAACTAGTATCTAAAAATCTAGTAATTACAGTAGAATAACATAGTAATATAGTAAATGTTTAGGCCTTCTAGGCTTATAACCTATTAGAAATAGAAGGGAATCTAGCTAGAGGGATAGGAAGACCTCCCTAGTAGATTCCTTTATAGTGGCTTCTAGATAACTAGATTACAGTAGATTCTTTAAGATAGAGAGCATAGATAGTTAAATATAGTTAATTCCTAACTAATAGATAGTCTAATAAGTAATAAGAGGATTTTCTAAGTCCCCTTATAGACCTACTAACTATATTAGAGGAAACGGGTTACTAGAGGGGTCTTAGGAGCTACTGTTTATTTTCCGTAAAATTCATTTATATAGGAAAATAAAAATCAACTTATAGCCATATAAACTAGCTGCCTATATAGCCTAACTAAGCACTTTAATATACAACCCTATAAATAAAATACACTATTAAATCCAGAAAAGTTTAAGGATTTGAATAGTATACGTTAGCCTTTTATACAACTACTAGTTCCCTAGTTATAGTTAATTTCAGCTTCCTATAGGGTAACCTAGTTAGCTTAGTTATACAAGCCTGTGGGTTAGTTTTGGGCAACGCAGGTCACAACTAACGCTGCAAGCAACGCCTGTAACTAACGTTGCAACAACGCAACAACGCAACTAGGCAACTAGTGGGCCTATAAAATAGTGCTATAAATAGCATTATTTTAACACTACTAATAGAGGTTAAAAATATACTTTTAATATATAAAAGATATCTTTAACTTACTAATTAGTTAAAATATAAAGAACTTTATTATAGAAGGCTATTAAGGCTATAAATAATCTATATATAATAGTTATAGGAGAATAGTTATTATTATTTTATAGTAAGTTTTATATAAGAAGAGTATTATATATAATTAATATAGTAATAGTAAGGTATAGGTTATTCTTATTATTATTATCTTTAACTAAATTTAATAGGAATTACTCTAAAGAAAAGAAGTTTATCTCTATCTTTATTATAAAGTAGATTAGAGAATATAAAGAACACTAGTTTAACTAGAGAGTAAACTAATTTAACTAGAGTATACTAAATTATTTGGTGTACTTATTGTGACATCCGGGTTAACATCGGGTCAACCACAAGGGAAGCGGGTCAAGTGGGTCAAGTGGTATGCGTAGCCTATAAGTGGGGAGGTCACGTAAGCAGCAATGGTGGAGGCCTCCCTTTATCCCTCATGGTCTTGCACTCTTAATAGAACCCTCTCCTAAGAAAACCATTATTAATATATTAAATACAGACTCTAACTGCACTAGTGCATCCCCTTAGTAAACTAACACTAATTAGTGGTTAAAAACCATAGAGTCGCTAGGTTTATAAAGAAGAGACAATTCTATTAGATTTAGCTTAGGTTCTAACTACAGAAGTGTGCTAAAGGAAGATTGTTAATAGGTCCTAGTTATTAGGCTTCTAGAAGGATAATTCTATTAGGTTTAGCTTAGGTTCTAATTATAGAAGCATTCTAATAGGAGACTATTAATAACTCTAGTTATTAGGCTTCCTTGTGATGGTCTAGGCTTTGCCTAGATCCTAGTAATATAGGTGTCAATTGCACAAGTCATAGAGACTTGTACAATGCGTATTCTTTGTTATTGTCACATATGGCGCAACGGAATTGGGGTCAAACCCACATGGTGGCGCAGGCACCCGCGATTAGCCCTTAGGGCTAGACCATGACATTCCTAGGGATTAAATCTTCTATTATTAGGTCTAAAAGGGCTATTAACTAGAATAATTAGTCTTATTATCTATTACAAGAAAATAATTAACTAACTAAGAATTATAAACTCTAGTAGCATCCTTCTTAAACCTAAGATTAACTTAGCCTTACTAGCTAAAAATAATAACCTTCCCTATTTGATCTTTCCCTTATATAACACAAAATAACACTAATAACACTAAGTAGCAAATCTTTATACCTAGTAAAACCTAAAAACTAGCATAAGAGAACCTCCTACTATAACTCTAAGAACACGCTACCTTAATTACTATTTATTAGTAAGACTATACGGAGCTAGATATTAAGACTGCCTAAGTATAGGAGCTTAATAATTAACTTACTTAGCTACTTGATATCTATAATAGTAACTAGTATAGAGATCTTAAACTTTAGGAGAACTTTAAAGATAATCTTAGTAGCTAGACTAAAGAAACCTTTAACTATACCTTTAGACCCTTAGTGTGTAATTTATGTAATATACTCCATAAGAATAGCAATTATATTATTAAGAATTAAGCTAGTAAAATTACTAAATTATTAATATAAGTTCTTAATAAAAGAGAAGAATATAATAGCCTAAAGGAGAGATTAAAAAGCAAATTAACTAAGGTAAATTTAATTTAGCTAGTAACCTCTCTTTAAGAAGACTTAGGTAAAACTAATTATCCCTTAACCCTAAACCTAAAGAACACTACTAGTAACCCTATTACTAGCACTAACTATCTTATTTAAAGACTAAATTGTAAGGAAGATCTTAGAGCTTACAAAAGGCTATAAGGATAATAACTATTATAGCAGGAAGATTTATAACTTCCTAACGCTAAAAATTAACCTTTTCTAGAATAAGTATAATAGACTTAACCTTCTATAGGAATATATATATAAGGCCCTTCTAGTTATGCTTATAGGCAATGCTAAATAATACTACCTTAACTATCTAGCGAATAAGAACCTTAGTTATAAACAAATAGTTAATAACATCCGTTAATGCTTTAAAACAGACAGTAATTAATAATTCTATTGCTAAGAATAGGATAACACAACTCTAAAGAGCATTATTAATTAGAATCCTAATAAATCTAAGCTAGTGTAAGGGCTTGGGCTTCGCCCAAGCATTCACTGTAGTGCACACAAGTGGGGACAGTCCTAAGCAGGCAAGGACATAGAAAAGGGGCTAATATAAGGCAGCTAGGGGGTATAAGGGGCTCTAGTAAGGATAGGTTTCCTACCTTTCTCTTTCCTTTCCTTAAGTTTCTTAATATTATACTAATACCCTATTATAGTTACCTAGGGGCTAGTCTATAATAATTAAGAAACTTCCTTTAGTTTTATAATAGCTACTAAAAGATATAATAGATATACTAATAGATATATTAATAGATTTAATAGGCACACTTTAGCTATAGGATTATCCTAGTTAAGGGATAGTTACTTCTCTATCTAATACCTTAGTACTATAGGTAGCTTAGTAAGCCTAATTTAAAACACTTTAACTTATACTAAGTAAGTAAATAATAGAGATTATATACCTCTAGGAGTAAGTAAATATAAATTATATAGGACCCTTAACTTAATTACCCCTATAGCCTAGCCTAGTGCCCTAATAGTTAACCCTATACTACTCCCCTAATTTAGCCTTTACTATACCTAAAATAAAATAGAAACTAATCCCTATAGGTAACCTATATAATAGTAATAAGGCTTTATTTACTATATAAAGGCTCCTAATAGAGTATAAGTTATAGGTAGATAAGGACTTTATTAGTACTAATAAGGATAGATAGATATTTATTTACTAGAACCTCTTCTCTAAGGTATAGTCCTAGGTAGCTACTTACTTTAAGTCTAGTAGCTTTATTACTTTTAATCCTATAGACTTCCTAGAATACCTTAGGACTATATTCTCTAACCTATATAGGTAGGAGATAGCCCTTATAGAGCTTAACTAAATAGAATAAGGGCTAGGGAGGTATTTTTATATTCTTTATTTACTTTATAGAAAAGCTCTTAATAGTAGGAGAGAAATATTAGGAAATAATATAAAACTAGCAAAGCTCTAACACACGCTTAATAAGCATTTAAGAGAGATTAGTATAGGTTAGGGTATTAGCTATCTTAATTAGTATATAGCTATTATATAGTATTATAAAATCATAGTTAATATTAAGGCCCTTACCCTAGAGGATAAGTATTAGACCTAATATAGACTTTAATAGGCTAAGTCCTTAACCCTAACTAACTATAAGGGTAATACTCTAATAATAGGGGTTTATATAGTAAGGACCTAACTAAGGAAGTAAAATAAGCTAGCTAAAAAGAAGAAGGAGATAAAGGCTACTATAAATATATAATAGGTAAAATAGGTATTAGAAGTAGTTTTAGCTAGATATTATTAAGAGGGATACTACCTCTAATATAGGTCTAAGGACTACTTTATCTAGGAGTGCACTTTTCTCCTACCCTATTACCTATAGGTTAGCATTAATATATCTAGGTAGATAAGGAAAGCATAAATAAGGAAGTAAACATTCCCCTATAGAAAATAAGTAGCCTATAAGTAAAGTCTTATATAAGGGTAAATAGGCTAGTTAACTACTATAATATAGGATAATTATAACTACTATATAGAGATAAAATAGGGTATAGTATAATATATAAACTAACTACTATTCTTAATTTCTATACTTTTAATATATATTATTTTATTAATATCTAAGTTAATTATAGTTATAATTACTATAGTACTATAAGTAAATTAGTAGTAAGATAGCTTAGCCTAGAGCTTATATAGTTACTAAAATAGAGGTATATTTACACTATAGTAGAAATAAAAAGGAGAGGGAAGTAAGTTAAGGAAAATACCTCTTTTATAATCTATATAGTATATACTAGAATTAATATAAATAGCTAGGAGTTATTTATATACTTATATATTATCCTAGGTCTTACTTAGGATATAATATTTAGAATACCTTAGTTAGAGTAGTGTAATATAGTAATTTATATAGTAAAATAATAACTAGTTATTAGAGCTATAAAGGGCCTTTATATCTCTAAGGCCTTTACTTAGGTAGTAAAGGCACTAGTATAGGGAATTATTAGATCCCTTTATACTACTAAGGCTTATAGGGTATAATAGAATAAGGACACTACTATAAGGTTTATTACTATAAGCTTAAAGGAGATAATAATAGTACTATAAATTATAGCGCCTAAGATAGAGCTAGCTAGTCCTAATATATTAACGCTGCCTAAGGAGTTAGAGAACTTTACGGATCTCTTTAATAAGGCTAAGGCTAATAGTTTACCCCTTATAGGGGTTCTCTTAACTACTATATATATATATATAAGAACCTAGATAGGTCTAAACTAATACTCCTATAGGGACTATTATATAATATACTATAGGATTAGCTCTTAGAGGTTTAATACTAGATTATAGACTTAATAAATAAGGGTTAGATTTATACTAGCTTCTTATTAGCTATAGCTCCTATCCTTCTTATTAAAAAGGTAAATAGGGGATAGCGTTTTTACATAGACTATTATACTCTTAATAAGATAATAGTATAGGACTATTACCCTCTCTTACTAATTAAAGAGATATTACACTCCTATCCTAGGTATATTAGTTTATAAAGGTAAATATTTATATAGTATTTTATAAACTATAGATAGCTAAGGGTAAGGAGTACCTTATAGTATTCTATATAAGATTTAGCCTATTTAAATAGCTAGTCTATCCCTTTAGCTTAGCTAGTATACTAGTAACCTTCTAGCGCTATATTAATAAATCCTTAGGGGATATATTAGGGGACTTTATTATAGCTTACCTTAATAATATTCTAGTTTACTTAGGGGTTAAGGAAGGATTATATAGCTAAGGTCTAGTTAGTTCTTAGCTACTTAAGGGCTATAGGCTTATACCTTAACCTTAATAAATCTATATTTACTATAAAAGAGGTTTAGTACCTAGGATATATTATTATAGTAGGATGCTTAATCTGCCTAGATCCCGCGAAGGTTATAGCTATAAGGGAATAAGTAGTACCTATAAAACTACGTAGGGTTTATAGCTTCCTAGGATTTATAAATTTTTACTGTAATTTTATTAGTAACTTCTTAGAGATAGTAGCCTTACTAATATAACTTACTAAGAGGAATATTCCTTTCTAATAGGATCTAAGGAGAATAAGGCCTTTAAGAGGTTAAAAGACACCTTTATTACATACCTAGTGCTAGTATAATAGGACCTAGACTGCTTAATAGTAGTAAAAGCTAATTATTTAGGCAAAGCCCTTAGTAGGTGCTTCTTATAATAAGGTCCTAATAGTGTCTTATACCTAGTTACTTACTATTTTACTAGTCTTATACCCTTATAAAAGAACTATATAATTTATAATAAGGAACTCCTTACTATTATCTCTTACCTAAAGGTATAGTTAGTAGAGCTTTAGGGCATATCCTATTTATTTATTATTTATATAGATTATAAGAACTTAGAATACTTCATAACCCCTTAGTTAATATTAGAGAGATAGGCTTAGTAAGCAAATACACTTATGTTATTTAACTTTTACCTCTATTATAGGCCTAGTATATAAGCTTAATACTTAGATGCCCTTTCCTAGAGGGAATAGGACTAGAATAAATTAGCTTTAAGGATAGGGTATATCCTATAGCCTATTACTATTATATAACTCTTACTATTACTAGAGGTATAAAGGGATAGCACTAGCCTAGTACTATATCTTATATATATACTACTACTACTAGTAAGGAGGCTCTTTTACTACTAAGTACCTTTAAACCCTATAGGACTAGGCTATTATATTAGACCCTATATATAGTATTTAATTAAGGACTATTTAGGAAGGGGGTTAGAAGTTTCCCCTAAAGCACTAATAAGGAATAGGTTATAGATTATTCTATAAGTGTATATAGGGTACTTTAGTTTAGGGGCTATACTTAGGTTCTAGCTTAGGAACCCCTTATAATAACCCTTATATAATAATACTATAACTCACTAGTAGTAGGGTACCTAGGTTATAACACTATATTTTAAATTTTATAATAGTAATTCTATTAGGATAGGATATTATAGGATATTACTTAGCTTATTTATAATTATTATTACTTTAGTAGTTATAAGAGTTATTAATAGCATTAGGGCTTACTAAAGCCTTTACTAATCTCTAATTAGTTTTAGTCTTAGATTTCTATTAACTTTATAATAAACTTACTAGTAGTATCCCTAGAGAGGCTATAGTACCTTATAGTTATTATAGATAAACTCTTAAAGTTTATATAGTTAAAAGCTATAATCTCTATTAGGGCTAAGGAGTGTGTAAAATAGTTTAAGATAGTCTAGTAAAGGTTTTAAGGATTTCCCTAATCTATTATTATAGATTAAGGGTTAGACTAGCTAGGAAAATTTTAGATAATATTATACTCCTATATTAAGATAGACTAGCTACTTTCTATATTACACTACCTATAAACTAATAGTAGTATAGAGTAAGTAAACTAGAGGTGTAAGTAATACTATATATTATAGTCTCCTTCTTATAGTTTAATTAGCTAGAGTATCTAGTAGCTTACTAGCTTATAATTAATAATAGGTCCTTTTCTATAATAGGAGTTAGCCTAAATAAGTTACTATATAGCTATAACTTAGAGCTAATCTAGTTATAATTAGACTAGTCTACCTTTATAATAATACCTAAGGGATAAGCTATATAATTCCTTAAATACCTATAAGAGAGTACTTATCTAGTGTAAGCTATAATAGCCTATATTTAATAAAGATAGTAGGACACTATATTAGCTTCTTAATAGCTAGTAAAATAGTTTTAAGTTAGAGATAAGGTATAGCTTTTACTTAAGAATATTAAGACTAACTACCCCTTATAAAAACTTAATTAGGTTATAGTAAAGTATATAGTTATAGAAGTACTAACGCTACTTATAGTATAGTTAGATATCCTAAGGGGCATTTACCTAGTTTTCTATATAGACCTTATTAAATAGGCTATAGAGGACCCTCTCCCTAGCTAGAGACTCTAGGACTCTTGCCTAGGGCTAGAATAGGTCCTAGTAAAGGATAATAATAAACTTATAGAGAAATACTAAGTTAAATAAATCTTAGTAGCCTAGAATGCCCTAGGCTAGGTAGGAGATATAATATACTAGTTAAGTAAGCGGGTTATATATAGCTAATATAGGAACTACTAGAGAGTATAATATAGATATAAGCCCTTAATAAGTTTAAAGCAAAGTAAGGAGATATATAATATAATAATAGACTAAATTAATTATAAACTACTTATTTACCTATAGAGACTTCTAATAGTATATAAGGCATGCCTAATCCACACCCTATTAACTTATTCTAGCTACTAAAACAAACTTAGAATCCTTTATCCCCTATAGCGTAAGGGTTACCTATACTATTAGATAGGATATTAATTAGCGTTGCCTTATGTCTAGTAAGGATGCGAATAGTATTACAATAGATAGGATAGCTACTACTATAGTTCTAGATAGTAGGAGTAGAATAGTAATTAGCAAACGTAAAGTAAGTGTAGGCTAGGGTGGCCTATCTCTAGGTTAACCTCTAGTAAGGTAAGAATATTAGGTAGTATTTATTACTATAGGATACCTACTACCTAGGGCGTAATTAGTATAATAGTTAGTTAGGCCTAACCTAGTTCTAAGTTAGAAGCGTTCCTAGTGGTAGTAAGAGGGTAATTTATCTCTAGACTTAATAAGTTAATAGCCCTAGTTACCACTATAGTATTAGGGAGAGAGAGCCTTAAGGAGGCATGTAGACTAGTTATAATACTCTTAATATATAGAGTTTAGACTACCTATAATCTACTAGTTCTATTAGAATAGAATGCTTATAACCTACTATATAGAGTTTCCTATACTATAGCTACCTATAGGGCTACTACTACTAAAGGGAATAACTTTAAGCCTAGTTATATTTATAATAAGGGAGTTAGAGAAGGAGGTAGCTTAAGGGCTAAATAAACTAGTACTAGATTAAATTAGGCCTAGTTTAAAAGGGTATTTTACTAACTAATAAGGGTACAGAAGCCTTAGGATAGCACTAGTATTTTCTTCTTAGTTATTATAGTCCTTATAACACTAGGTATAATAATATATATCCCTAAGGTAATTATAGCCTTAAGGTCTTTTAAATAATATTAGAGCTAGGGGTTAGCTAATAGGAACCTAGTTAACTAGATATAGGTTATATAATTCTACTAATATAGGGGTAGGACTAGCTACTTTTAGGAGGGTAGCAGTCTAATATACCTATAGTAAGGTACCTTTTAATATATAGCCTATAGGGCTAGAAGACTGCTTAGGGAGTAGTATACTTCTTATTATCTAAGTTTCCTTAAGGAACTTACTAATAGATTAGGTAGGTAGTATAGTAGGGGTAGCTAGAGCATATAAGGGAATACTATAGGGGTTACTATATTAGGCTATATTTAGTAAGAGTTTAATAAGTAAATAAAGGGTATTTTTAATAATAGGATAGGAAGGAGTAATAGTACTATAAAATTTTAGAAAAATTTTATATAAGGAAAGTAAGGTTATATAATAAAAATAAATAGTAGGTAGTAAGTAAGGGTTTTTACGCTAGTAGAGGATAAGTTATACTCTAGTAGGGGTGGGGCTACTATTAATATAATAATAATGCGGGGCTAAGAGAACGTGATACGCGCCCTACCTAGGCCTAATGTTAAAATAATAGGTCCCTATAATATATTAAGGGGGTAAATACCTATAATAACTATAGTTAAGGGTAGTAGGAGAGGGAGAAGTAAGGGTATATATAAGGGCTTAGGCTTTACCTAAGTATTCACTATAGTACACATAAGTAAGGACAGTCCTAAGTAAGTAAGGACATAGAAAAGGGGCTAATATAAGGCAGCTAGGGGGTATAAGGGGCTCTAGTAAGGATAGGTTTCTACCTTCCTCTTTCCTTTCCTTAAGTTTCTCAATATCATACTAACGCCCTATTGCAGTCGCCTAGGGGCCAGTCTATAACAGCTAGATTGTCTTAAGATTCTGCTTATAACTCTTAAATATATTCACAGAGGAATATTTCCCTTAGTAATAGTTAATATAAAGCTTTATTATTAAACCTTAAGTGCGATCTCTAGTGTTCCTAAATGTAGGTAAGCTAAATATAATTACTTACTAAGCTTTAAAGGACTTGTAGGAGACCTCTAAAAATTAATCTCTATTACTAAAACTAATAAAGCAGCTGCCTAATTCACTTAACACACTACTAACACTACTAATGCTAAAGACTTAGAGGTAATGTTTATAAACTAACGTTATAACTATCTATATAACTAATAAGGTCGTGGTAAAGGCTATAGCTATTGTAACTAAGGCTATAATAATAGTAGATATTATGTCTGCAATAAGAACGGTTATTAGTTAATAAACTACTTAGAGAAAGACTAATAGTAGGTAAGAGATTAATAGTAGAAAACAAGAGGCACTAAACACTACTAATAGAGAGGAAGTACTAAGCCTTTATTACTACTTATAAAGGCTAAGACGAGATAGATAATCTCGCTAATATAGCATAGGAATTAGCTAAAACTTGTATTAAATCTAATAAAGATAAGGATAATAATAATAATGCTAAGGATACTAATACGTTAAAGTATAATCGCCTAAGTATTACGTAATTCTTTACAATTAGGCCCTAACTAGATAATAATAATGTTATTGTAACACTAAGAGACTAAGCCTTCTAATATGCTTACCTTAAGAATAATCCCTATAATAAGAAGAAGATATTATGTATTTTAGAGAAATAATACTCTAAAGAAGTCTTTAGAGGCTTACTCCTAATATAGGAGCATTAGGTATATTAACAGTAGGAATTAGGTAAGTATAAGCTCTATAGAAGTTAATGCTATTATTAAAGATCAAGTTAACCCTAGAGAAAAGAATCTAATTTAGTACTAGAGATACAATCACATAAGGAGTAATCCACGTGCTAACTAAGTTAGGCTAAATCTCTTTTACGTGATTAATACACACACGCCCTTCTTATTTTCTTTAGATAATATAGATAGGTTACGCGTTAAGGTTAATAACCTTACTCATATTCTTATCTAAGGTAATAAGATCGTGCCTATTATTAGGAAATAGGGACACCTTTAGTAAACTCTAGAAGCTAAAGAAACAGTTATATTCTATCTATTAGAAACGGAAATCCATTAATTGCATTGTTAATTTAGTTACCTATTAGTCTAATAGCTTACAAAGATACTATAATAAGCTAGTTATAAAGTTAAGAGCAAAGCTATTAAGCGCTTAACTAAAATCTATTACTATTATTAAATAAATAGGAAAGCCCTAGGTAGATTTAAGTTTATAGTTAAAGATAACCACGAGTTTAACTACGAGATTATTATTAATCTTATTTAAATTAATAGTTACCCTGTCCTTTACGTTATTAATTTAGTAATATTATTCTAAGTAGCACGGTTTCTTAATCTAAATGAATAGAAGGCCTGTGATATTTAGGATGCTTTACGCGAATGCTAGATTAATACATACCTTAGCCCTCTAGATTAGATTATTCACAATGCTAGAAAGAACTTTGCATCTTTAGAATTTAAGCACTACGTATAATTGCTATTAATTAAGATTAATAAGGTTCTAGTTAAAGCTTATAATAGCATTAGAAAGGTTAAACATTATTACAGACTATTATAGCAAGCTTATATCATTATCACGGACTTTATAGGCTAAGACCTTATACCTAAGTAATGTCTCTAGATAGCTATTAAAGCTATAAATAACTTAGTAAGCCCTAATAGCCTTATGCTAACCCTTTTAGTCTTTAGAGCTTACCTAAGGATAACTAATAAATCCTTACTAAGTGTTTCTATTATCTAATATACTAAAGTAATTTATAAAGCTACTAATAAAGTCTAATAGCTTTTAGCAAAGTAATAAGTTTAAGATGCGCTTTAAACGCATAATAGCCTAAATACCCTACTAATGCACTAGCTAACGCTATAGTTGGATATATAAGTGTGAGAGAGAAAGGTAGCTAGTATAGCCTATATAAGCTTCTTAGAAATAACTATAAAGCCTATATCCTTTAAATGCCTTAAGGACTAACTAGATTCTAATTAATAGTGGTTAAGCTATATTATAATAACCTATATAAAGCTAAATAGTCCTAAGAATTCGTACCTAAAGATAAAGACTAGGCTATAGAAGATAATAAAGCCTTTACTAAAGAGATTACCTAAGAAGCTTTAGAAGGAAATAAGGAAGTCCTATAGGTTAAAAGAAAGCGTAGTAGCCTATATAAGAAGCTTATAGTTTACTTTAACCTTAATAAAGATAAAGCATATAGTTTATTAATATTCCTAGTAAATAAGGACTAAGAGGAAGCACTAATAGAAGAACTTAGGGCTACTAGAACACTATATGAAGCGTTTCTTATAGCAAAGGAGAAAGCTAATTAGAACCTAGCTCTTTAATTACGCTAAGAAGGAAAGATTTCTAACGCTAGGTAAGCCCTTTAAGTAATTAGACTAAGCTAAAATCAACGCTCTATAAGCTTATAATGTATTTAGGTTCACGATGTATAACCTAGATAAGCATGGCAATGAAAGACTCTTTAAATCTTATATAGTAAGAGAAATTAAAGGGAAAGGAATAAGCGCTTTATATAAGAAATCGCGGCTTATGATTTAAGGGACTAATAATAAGGGGAAGGAATTTATTCTAACCTAATCTCCTACAATCTAAAGATTAAGTTAATAGTTAATTATAGTAATAGCACTATCGCTTATATCTAAGGGAATTATCCTATGGATTTAAGACATTACATAAGCGTACGTATAATTAAACACATAATTAAGTAGACTTATTATTATAACCTTGCTGGAATAGATAGCATATCTATTCCCTAAAGGGATAATAATAGAAGTTATTAAACCCTTATATAGCATTACGGAAGTAGGAACCCACTAGTGGGTAACCTATTCTGTCACTATAGGGATATGCTTAATATAATAACCTTAACCTACGACCTATGCCTATTAATTACCGTAGAGAATAATAACAACCTCTTTAGAGTCATTAGAATGTAGATAGATAACACGCTAGGCCTTAGTGATCATAACTTCTATAACCTAGAAGAGAGGGAACTCTAAAGGCAAACTTCTTAGCTAAACTAAAGCAAAAGCTAATAACTAAGAATCCCTTATCTTTAATAGTTATATCCTTATATAAAACACTAATAATATAATAAAACTACGTTAGAAAGGCTAAAGCAAGAAGATTAGGCAAATTAACCCCTAATCACTAACTATAAGGCAAGACTACGTTAAGCAATAAGCCCGCGGGAGTTATATCGTAACTATATATTAACTAGAAGCACTATATAACCTTTTAATTGTGGCACAAAGCTAAGAACTAATAACTAATGATATAATCTAACTAAACAAACGCCTTAATTGGCAGATCTAATAATAATAATAAGGGTTATAATATGTCCTCTAGACCTTAAGAGCACGAAGTTATTCGTGTTTATAGATAGATTACTTACTAATAACAAAGACTTAAGTTCCTAGATTAGATATATAATCATTATAAGCAATAAAGATGTATAAGGTAACGCGTTTACGCTAAAAGGTAATATTATTATATATAGCTTAACAAAGAGCAAACGTATAACTTATAGCGCCCTTACTTCTAAATTATATACTATGGTTTAAGGCGCTAACGTGGCCTATATAATTGCTATAACCCTAAATATAATTACGGACTAATTAAAGATTAACCGTATCCTAATAATTATATATATAGATTCCTTTTGTTATACAAATGCCTAGTGAAGTTAGGTATAACAAAAGAAAAGCAATTAATAATTAACATTATAGCCCTTAGGTAATTATATAACCGCTAGGAAATCTATAAAGTTAGATAGATTAATAGAAATAATAACCCTGCTAATGCGATAATAAAGGCATTGCTAAACAAAAGCCTTAAGACCTTTATTAACTTAAATAAAGCTATAATTTGGGTTAAAGGCTAGGTAAAGAGACTAGAGACTGGATAAATTAGATTATTACTTTTGAAAGTGGAAGGAAATCTAGCTAGAGGGATAGGAAGACCTCCCTAGTAGATTCTGTTGCGGCAGCTTCTAGATTCACTATAATACATTGTATTCTTTAAGATAGAGAGCATAGATAGTTAAATATAGTTAATTTCTAGCTATATAGACGATCTAACGAGCAATAAGAGAATATTTTAAGTCCCCTTATAGACCTACTAACCATATTAGAGGAACAGGGTTGCTAGAGGGTCTTAGGAGCTACTTTTATTTTCCGCAAAATTTATTTATATAGGAAAAGTAAAAATCAACTTATAACTATATAATCTAGCTGCCTACGTGGCCTAACTAAGCACTTTAATATATAACCCTATAAATAAAATATACTATTAAATCTAGAAAATTCAAGGATTTAAATAGTATACGTTAGCCCTTTATATAACTACTAGTTCCCTAGTTACAGTTAATTTTAGCTTCCCTATAGGGTAACCTAGTTAGCTTAGTTATATAAGCCGTGGGTTAGTTATGAGGCAACGCAGGTCATAACTAACGCTGCAAGTAACGCTTGTAACTAACGTTATAATAACGCAACTAGGCAACTAGTAGGCCTATAAAATAGTGCTATAAATAGCATTATTTTAACACTCCTCTAGAAAAGTATAAGGTAACTAATTTAATACCTAGACTTAGCTCTTTAATAGATATCTAAGTTAACCATAAATTCTAATATAAATCTAATAACTTTTTAACTAAAATTAATAACTTTTAACGGAATTCCAGTGTTTTATTGTTTTTAATTTTTGACTTTTTAGTTGATTTTAAACTAGGCCTTTATATTTGTAAGACCTAATAGTTAGATAAATTATTAAAATTTATTATTAGGCAGGGGCTTAGTTAAACTATCTACAGGCATCTCCTTAGTGCTAATGTAAATAACCTTAGCTATACCCTTCTATACCTTTTCTCTAGTATAGTTAAATTTTAGTAGGGTATGCTTTATTCTACTATGTAAAGCAGGGTTATTAGCGGTTATAATAGCGCCTTAGTTAACGCTAAAAATTAGGACTAGAGGTGCTATAGGTAGCTTTATATCTTTAAAGAGACTATAAAGCCACTCTAGCTCCCTAATAGCTTCACATAAGGCGTCTAATTTAGCCTCTAATGTTAATAAAGCTATTGTAGTTGCTTTCTTTGATTTCTAGCTAATAGGTCCTTTAGCTAGCTTATATAGATAAGCATAGGTTGATTTTAAGGACTTATCACTAGCAAAGTCACTATTACAGAAGCTAATAAGGGTTGCAAAGGCTTTAAGATTTGATATAGTCCTAGACTTTCTATAGGTTATAGAATAACTTATAGAGCCTAGAAGGTACCTAAGCAGATATTTAGAAGCATTTAGATGTTCTATAAACGGCTTAGATAGCGCTATAGAAAGCCACTAAACCGGAAAGGCAATATTAGGTCTTATAAGGAGCATTAGGTACATAATAGTCCCTATAATACTCTAATACAGCTTATGATTAGGGGGAAAGAGGTTTGGTTAGGTAGTTAGCTACCTATTTTATAATTCCGGGTTAAAGTGGAATATTAACAGGCCTAGCATCCTTTATGTTAAATCTTTCTAGGGCTTTAGAAATATACTAGGACTAATGGATAGTTAGGGTCCCTTTCTTTTGATTTCTAGTGATTTAAATACCTAGGAAAAATTCGGCTAGCCCATGGTCTTCTATAGGATAAGCCTTATGTAATAGCCTTTTTAGCCTATTAATATAAGCTAGATCCAGTCCTATTAGGAGACAGTCATCTACATAAGTCGCTATATATGTAGACGTAGTTAGGTTAAAGAAGATAGCTGGATTAGATATAAGGGGTTAAAAGCCTAGCTTCCGAAGAAGGTCCTTTAAAACTTACTGCTACTCTCTAGAGCTTTGTTTTAATCTATATAAAGCTTTTTATAGGAAAATAACCTGCTTTTAAGAGGGTTTATAGCTATACTTTTAAGTAATTTAGCTATTTTAGGCATAGCTTTAGTAAATTCAGTAAAACTATTAGGAATTTGCATATAAATAGCTTCCTTTAGTGAACTATTTAAAAGGCCCCTATAAAATTAACTTACTTAACTTCCTAGTTATTATAAGCAGCTAGGGCTAGTAATATTTGCTAACTAGGGGAATTCTAGTTATAGCGTAGGTTTTGATATAATCTTGACCTTCTATCTGCATAAAACCTTTAGTAATGAGATAGGTCTTGTATTTTAAAGGATTATTTTCTTTATGCTTTTAAGCTTATAAACAAGCCTATTCTTTAGAACCCTCTAGCCCTTAGGGACTTAGTCTATCCCTATAAATTTAAAGGTTCTAGCAGCTAGAAGCTACTTAAATTCGCTAAATATAGTATTTATCTATTTTTAACTATCTCTCTGCTTTTTAGGGCTTGTTTCTAGGTCTTAGGGGTATCTGAATTGTTATTAGTGGATAATTTAGCCTTTTCTTATGCCTTAAAGCATATCTCCTTAACAAATGAAGATATATTAAAATTATTGATATCCATAGAATCAGAATTAATCAAAGAATCTAAATCTAAAAACGGTTTTTAATAGGTCCCTTATTAGGGCGCTAGAGCTTAGGCTCTCTAGGGGTAGCGCAGGGGTATTATAGGTGTTATAGCGGTTGTAACAGGCGCTGCGGGCGCTGTGGGCGCTATAGGCGCTAGATTTTTAGGCTTTAGGTAACTGTCCTAAACCTCTAGATTATCTTATGAGATATTAGCTTCTCCTCTAAAGGATAGCTCCCTAAAGGCTTAGGGGACCCTATAGAGCCTATATCCTCTATAATTTTAATAAAGCTAGTCTTTATAACTAACCTTTAGAGGAATATAAATAAGATAGACGCTAGAACCTAGAGTAGCTAGTAGCTAGCTAGGGATAGTCCTAGGGCTAGCTTTTAAAGCTTAGATCTCTACTCTAGAGGTATTAGAACCTTATAATAAGACCCTATAGCTCTAATTTTTAAGAAATTAGGCTTATAGGAGGTCTTAGGCTCTAAGTTAGCTAAAAATAGCTGCTTAGGGGTTAAAGGTTTAGTTATATTAGCTATAATGTTAACTAAGTCTACTATAGCTAGAAGGATATAAGACTATAGATATAGGGGCAGCTTAGATCACTAAAGTGTAGCCCTAAGCTAGTCTAGGATAACCCTAATAGCCCTCTTAACTAGCCTAGTTTGTTTGTAAATATAAGGGCAAGAGGTACTAAAGTAAATTCCTTTAGAAGCTAACTATAACTAAAGGTTATTACTAATCTAAGTACCTCCGTTAAAGTAAAGGTGCCTAGGATACGCGTTATATTAGTTTTTCAGGGCCTTAAAGAAGCCCTTAATAGCTATATAAAGGGTCTAACCTTCTTTATTAGCTAATAAAAGCACTATTTATACCGGGATTTTCGGTTAATAAGGATAAGGACTAGGCCTTCTTATTATGTGGCATAGGGTTAATTTTCACAGTATCTCCTCTAGAATATCTAGAACTCTAGGGGGTCCTGGATAGGTCGTTTAGTAGGTCTTCTAATAGCTTTTAATTACATATAGGCTATGTAGTTAAAATCCTTTTCTTTAATAGCGGAAAATTAGGGATCCCTTTAGCTAATTTTAATGATTTCTTATAAGGGAAGCCCTATGTAGCCTAATTAAATGTGCTAAAGAAGGGCTAAATCTAGTAACTTCTTATAACTAGAATCTAGCTTAGAAGACTTTTAGGGCTATTATCCCTAGCTCCCTCTATTACTAGGCCTCTTAAGAATCACAGGCCTCTGGGGGCACTAGACGGCCACTATTGTTACCTAAGTTATTAGGGTATAGACCTTCTAAACCCCTACAGAAGATGCCTGACTAGGAGGAGCTTCGGTGGGACATAAGGCTAAATCTTTGTCTTCTAGCTCTTTAATTCGTTAATATTCCTCGGGATTAAATACTAGCTATGGAATCTAAACCTCTATAGGGTAGGAAAACCTAATTTGGTCTTATAGGCTCTAGGTTAACGTTATTAGTTGCAATATTAAGAGCCTATAAAGGAGAGGTAGGTTAAATACTTATAGATTTTAGAGTAGGTTGCCCTTAATCTATAGGAAAAGCCATGTTTAGCAGGTTTTAATAACCCACAGGGGCTTTTATTAGCTAGAATAGCTAGTCTTTAGCTATATATCCTCCCTTTAGATAGTAGGATAAACCACTAACTAGGTTAGTATCTATGCTAGGAAAATATAGGGCATCTAACAGAGCTAGAGGCCTATATTCTAGTGGATTTTCTTAACTAGAACGTTAAAAACAGCGGTGCCTCTTCCTTTAGGATAGATAGGTCCTCCTACTGGAATTATAGGGCTAGTTTTACCTTTCTTTAGGGTTTAAAGTCCCTAAAGGAAGCCCTATTATTATAAATTTAATAAGAAGAACCTATATTATATAAAAGGGAGTTTTTAACCACATTATTAGAGTAGCTAAAAGTAGGCTTGCTAGTAGTGTTACTAGTGGTAGAGGCACTAGAAGTATCTAAATTAGATTTAGAATCACTACTATTATTGCTATTAGATTCATTAGAATCTAATTCTTTAACATATCCGTGGCTAGAGTATAGCCTAAAGCAAAAGCAGCTTCTTTTCCTTTATCTTTATCCCTATTGCCACTGTTCTTCTTCTGCTTCTTTTTAGAGGCCTTAGAGGGGTTTAAATCCTTCTTATCCTGCTCTTTAGTAGCGTTAGAGTCCTTCTTAGTATTAGGATTAGAGGATTTCTTTTCCTAGTCCTTAGAATTTCCTTATTATTATTAGAAGCATTATAGCTAAGAGCTTTAGCTATAGGGAGGTTTTATCCCTCTATTCTTCTAATAAATCCGCCATAAGGAACTGTAAATTTAAGGTATTTATAGGTAGTCCCTATGCTCTAGAAACTCTAATAGTAAATCTTTGTCTCTTAGCCTAACTAGGGAAGGTCTGCTTTAATGCATTAATATAATAATTTACTTAATTAATAGGAGCGATCTCTACACTATAAAGTTATAGTCTAGCTAGTAAATTATTAAAATTAGTATTAAAAGCCTCTAAAGATCTCTTATAATTTAAAAATTTAGGGAATAGTAGCTAGCGCATAGCGTACTACGCTAGATTTTAGCACTCTACAAATACTGCCTAATAAGGACTTTATAGGCTTCTTTAGGGATTTTTACTAATATATAGCTACTTAAGGTCCTAATTAGTAACTATCTCTTAATATTATTAAAAGAATAGCTTAATTATAGTTAGCTAGATAGCCTACTAGGCTTAGATTATCTATAAATTTAGGTAATCCTAGGGCTCTAAATTAAATACTTAGGGCTTACTTTTACTAATTATAGTTTTTAGGGCCTTTTAGCTTAGCTCCTTTAGAATAAAGTAAACCTTCTTATTTAGTTCCTTTATAGTACCTATGTTAAAGGTAGCTTATAAGTTACTAGAAGGTAAACTTATAGAAGTAGTGGCTAGGTCTTCTATAGGAACCTTAGTATTTTCTTCCTTAGGTCTAGTAGAAGCCTAAAGACCTTATATAATAGTTATAGTTTACGTTAATTTATCTACAAGATTATTAATACTAGCCTTGTTTCTTAGATAACTTTCCTTACTATACTTAATAAAGTTATTTAAGGTCTTGCCTTAATGTTTAATTTAGCTTTATATCTATAGTTATAAAGCACTAGCCTAAATAGCTAGTTAACCTTCTATATCTATCCTATTAGGTCCCTAGGGGGCTAGAAGGGCCTATAGAAGGTCCTAAAGGTCCTATAGTAGGGCCCTTACCCTTAAAATTAGGTAGCGCTATCTTCTAAATCTTAAAAAGATCTCCTATATAAAATCTCTAAATTTATTCCTATTATAAATAACGCGCTAGAAATTAGTTATATTATAATCTTATTACATACGTAAATTATGTGGTAGGACTATTTAAAAAGGTAGCCCCTTAGGATTAAAAGTAAGTCTTTAGTATACGCGGGTAAAAATAAGCTAGAGAAGATTCTCTAAGAAAATGTTCTTAACACTAAAAATAATAGATAGGAATTATAAATAATAGGTATTATAGAATGTGTAGCGTAACATAACGTAATGTATAGTGTATGTAATATAGTATAATAGGTTAAAAAGCCTAGTATATAAATACTAGATATCTAATAATATAAAGGGAATATAGCGTATTTATAGAGTAAATAATATTAATATAATAGTTATAATAGTAAATAGGATTACTAGATAGTTATAGTTATAACTAGTAGTTATAGGTATAATAGTGGTTATAGGTATAGCTATAATAAATTTAACACTAAGGGTCTAATATTATAATATGTAGTGCTAGTAAATAAAAAGCTTTAAATTCTAGCGGTTTTTCTTTATAATCTTAAAAGCCTATAGTATAGTAGGGAGTAACTAGTACCTAAAAATCTAGTAGTAATTACAGTAGAATAACGTAGTAATATAGTAATCTATAGGCTTTCTAGGCTTATAACCTTTAAAAGTAGAAGAGAATCTAGCTAGAGGGATAGGAAGACCTCCTAGTAGATTCTATTATAGTGGCTTCTAGATTTACTATAATACATTATATTCTTTAAGACAGAGAGTATAGATAGTTAAATATAGTTAATTTCTAGCTATATAGACAATCTAATAAGTAATAAGAGGATATTTTAAGTCCCCTTATAGACCTACTAACTATATTAGAGGAATAGGGTTACTAGAGGAGTCTTAGGAGCTACTTTTTATTTTCCACAAAATTTATTTATATAGGAAAAGTAAAAAATCAACTTATAACTATATAATCTAGCTGCCTACGTAGCCTAACTAAGCACTTTAATATATAACCCTATAAATAAAATATACTATTAAATCTAGAAAAATTCAAGGATTTAAATAGTATACGTTAGCCTTTATATAACTACTAGTTCCCTAGTTATAGTCGATTTCAGCTTCCTATAGGGTAACCTAATCGGCTTAGTCATACAAGCCGTGGGTTGGTTGTGAGGCAACGCAGGTCATAACTAACGCTGCAAGCAACGCTTGTAACTAACGTTGTAACAACGCAACTAGGCAACTAGTGGGCCTATAAAATAGTGCTATAAATAGCATTATTTTAACAATTACTAACACTAGCACTAACTTATGAAGTTTAGACCTATAGGACTAAACTAGGCATAATAAATCGCCTATTATATATAGGGCCTAATTTAGGGATTAAAGCGCGGTTCGGACCTATAGGGCTTAACTAAATTCACTTTAGACCTACAAGGCCTAACTACCTGTGTTTATGTTTAATCTTATTGCGTTTTGGATTTACTTACATTTATTCCTAATTTTATTATGTTTTAGAGCTATTAGAGACCCTAACCTAGACCTCCTGCTAACCCGTGGATTAACCGCATATTTTCCTTTACACATTATTATTAACTAATAAGAGTCCTAATTTAACATCTAGACCTACCTCCTTCCTTTCTTTAATTATATATTTACTTTCCTTACTTTTCTTTCTAAAAAGGAAAACTACTAGTATTATAATATCTAGGTTAATATTAGGTTAACCACAAGGGAAGTGGGTTAAGTTAGTTAAGTGGTATGCGTAGCCTATAAGTGGGGAGGTCACATAAGTAGCAATAGCGGAGGCCTCCTTTATCCCTCGTGGTCTTGCACTCTTAATAGAACTCTCTCCTAAGAAAACCATCATTAATATATCGAATACAGACTCTAACCGCACTAGTGCATCCCCTTAGTAAACCAACAGTACTCTTTTTACTATATTAGTAGTAGAAATATAACTTTTTCTCTATAGCTTCCTCTTTAGCTATCTAACTAGCCCCTATTATCTTAGTATATTATAAATAAGGGTCTTTAAAGGTATAGTAATTACCTAAGGCATACGCTATAAAAATACTAACTTAATATAGGAAAGCCCTAGTTTTAGCGTAATAGTAAGTCTAAAAATGACGAATTTTGAATAACTATGCTAAATTTTAAATGACTGCGCTAACTTAGATCACACCCTTAGGCTAGAAGCGAGGGAGGCATCTCTCCATCTGCATTGTCCCTCCATAAGATCTGTGCGCAGTCAAAATACTTTTAAAACAAGTAACCCCTTCATTCCACCTCCTGACTAAGGCTAGGGAACGTCTGTGTTTGTGATATGGTTAGGCTTGTTAGCTGCTGAGTACACTGCGTAGGGGCAATCCTATTGGTTCGTTTCCTTTGCCCACTAACATTACTAATCAAGATGTTCTTACTAGACGAATGATTGAAAAGGATGTTTTCTTTGCGACGCCATCTTTCCTCCAACTCCACAAAACGTGCTCCAAAGGCTATTACAGAATGATGCAATATAAACCATCGTCGCATATTCCGCTTAATTACAAAGTGTCACCCAGAGACATTGTTAACTCAACCTCGCCTACTTCTCCAGCTGCTGAGGGAGCGGTCACTGAAGATGACAAACCAGACGATTGCGGAAGTTTTGTAAGCTCCGATGACGAAACTGACATTGAGGAAGTCTCTGAGCCTGTCGAAAGATATGCAGATGGAATTTACTATCCTATATGTATCGGGGACATTCTGGCAGGCGCGTATCGCGTGGTGCACAAGCTGGGTTGGGGAGGGTTTTCCACCGTCTGGATGGCGCATGACCTCAAACACCATAAGCTGGTTGCGCTGAAGATCGGCATCCCTGGAAATATGGGGAACGGGAGCTCAAGGCGCAAAGAGATCCTTCGTACAGTCAAGGATATATCCCACCATCTGACTTTTCTAGACACCTTTTCCTCTCGGGTGTGAACGGCACACACTTGGTGATGGTATTCCCTGTTCGTGGCCCAAGCCTTCACGATTGCTCGAGAGAACTGGACGCAAAGACTAGGATGAACGCTGCAAAGCAATTACTGGTAGCTTTGAAGTCCCTTCATGACGCTAATATCGTACATTGCGGTGAGTGGAATTCGCTTCAGCACCTTTCACATGGAAGCTTGAGCTAATACGGCCTGCGCTTAGATCTGAATAGCGGGAGTGTGCTCTGGGATATAGGTAATATTGACCAGTATGCTCCGAAAATGGCCTACCAAATTTTCGGCCGCCCTCGCAAGGCGCCATTGTGGGTGCAGACTTGGAAAATTGGCGAGTTGGTCAAACCAATTCAGGTGAATAGGAAATTGCTCCGAGGGAACATATTTCTCGCCGATTTTGGGTTGGCAGTCAAGGCTAGGTCACCACCAGTCAATTGCAAGTGGCAGTCGCCTGCCATCTACTGTGCCCTGAGCGATTCCATGGCATAGGTCCCAGCTTTGCCAGTGATATGTGGAGCTACATGTGTCTCTTCGCAGAGCTCTACCTTGGTTTCGTCCCTTTCGTGGCAGATCAAATGCGACGACGCTCTCTAACCTTGTGCGGAGCCTTGGTCCTCTCCTCCGCAATGGAATGGCACGTATGATGCAGGCGATACACCAGAAGAGTCCTGGTACGACCAAACGCAAATACCCTATGCCCTGGTAACTCTGGAGGAAATTGTCAAACGGGCACGGCCTGAAACTTTCGACACCGAGCGGAAGTTAGTTCTCTCTGTCTTCTCCAAAGTGTTTACTTATTTGCCCGAAAAACGTTTGACGGCCGCGGAATTGTTACAGAACAAAGACTTCAATGCCATTATGGAGTTATACGGCTGCTAAATTTCAATGGCCACCCTTTCCTTCTAATAGGAGCCCTCTATGTGTATTTCGCTTAAGCGCGGTTACATAACGTTATGTGGGAGCTGTTGAGGTGGGGAATAGCTTAGGTAATGGATGATCATAGTCATATAGGGCAGCGATAGCTAGAACCCTTGTATAATATAACTATTATTATCCCTATTAATTTTAGTATTACTTTATAGTAATAAGACTAGGACTTAATTTCCCTTTCTCTAGTTTAAATAAATTAGCTTGAAGTTTATGTGAGAACAAAAGGATAGCTAGGCAAGAGGTATAGGGGCTCTAGTATATTGACTAAAGCTTGCTAGGTCTAAGAATATTATGCGTGCGAGTTACTAGCTTATAGCTAGCGGCTTACTAGTGTTATATCAACCTAGCCCTATAGCGTAGTATGCTTATAGGGTGCACTTATGTGTTATAAGCAAGGCCTTATAATTACCCCCTTTTCTAGCTAGGCTTCTAAATAGCTTAGGTATTACTTGTTTATATATAGCTATTTACTAAGTAATAGTAATAATAATACTACTAAATAAAAATATTATAATAAAAGGAATAATAATTTATTCCTAGTAATATAAGTAATACTTATATATAATTTTACCTATGCTTTACTATTATATTATATACTCTTCCTTTTTATACTACTACTTTATTTTCCTATATTCTTATCCTAGCCTTAATTAGCTTAACTTTTTACCTTATACTTACTACCTATTATTATAATAAAGGTAGTTTACTTTTACCTTACTTAAGAATAAGTAATTAAGGCCTATAGGTCTAAAAGATTTATATAGTAAGCGTAATATATAACCTAAGATTTTAGGCCTATAAGTCTAAACTACCTAGGCTAGGTGGTTCTTCTCCTCTCCCCTTTAGGATGCTATAGATAAAGTAATATAGGCTAATAAGGATAATATAGAGTTAACCTTTAAAAGTAATATAGTTATCTCCTATATAAGCGCTATAATAGAGAGCTTTTCCCTTATTTTGCCTATGCTCTAGGTATAATACTAGGTTTTCTTATAGTAAATTTATATCCCTTTGCCTATAATTTATTTATATTTTACTACCTTTCTTACTTACTTTACTTTAGTAAAACGCCTAAATAGCGTATTAAGCACTCTCTATATCTTCTATAGGGGTCTATTAGTTATATTTACTTAGCTATTCTTTTTATTTTACTAGGTACTTATTACCTTTATAAGTCTTTTTATAATCTATAATCTCTTTAACTTTATATTTATTATCTTTATCTTTAAGATCTAGTATTAGTATTGCCTTATTTCTAGTGTCTTTCTAGTGGTTTTATAGCTTTAGTAAGCTAATATAAAATATATCATATAGTTAGCTATACTTATTAGGTAGCGCTAGCTAGTATACTTATTTTCCTATAGTATTAAGCACTTAAAATAGTCTAATAAATCTAGGGATTAGCTTTTATTTTACTTCTTTAAGCCTAATATTCTTTACTAATAGTAATACTAAGTCTTCCCTTTTTAAGGTTAGTAGTTAGTAATATTAGTTATAGTATTTTACCTATTATTGAGAATTGGAAGGGGAAGGTATTAGAGGCATAGGAAGACCTCCTAATAGATTCCTAGATAGCTAGCGCAATGAAGGACGCAGCAACCTATAGATAACTAAATCACTATAGATTATTCACTTTTAAGGGCATAGATAGTTAAATATAGTTCATTTCTAATGTACGGACAGTCTAACGAGCAATAAGAGAATATTTTAAGTCCCCTTATAGACTTACTAACTATATTAATGGAAGGGGTTGCTAGGAGGGCTTTGTAAGCTACTTTTTATTTTCCGTAAAATTCATTTATATAGGAAAAGTAAAAATCAACTTTTGGCCATACAAACTAGACGCCTACGTGGCCTAACTAAGCACTTTAATAAGCAACCCTTTAAATAAAATACACTATTAAATCTAGCAAAATTTGTGATGGACTGGCCCCTAGGCGGTTGCTGTCAGGCGTTAATATAATATTAAGAAGCTTAAGGAGAGAAGAAGAGAAGGTAGGAAACCTATCTATACTATACCCTCCTTATACTCCTTAGCTATCCTATCTATCCTCTCCTATCCCTTACTATCTTCCCTAATACCCTTATCTCTAATCCTTTTATCCCCTTTCTTATTCCTTCTATCCCCTTTCTTATTCCTTTTATTCCTTATTTCTAGACCTCCTATCCCCTTATCACTTCCTATTAGCCCCCTGATATCTATATTTTAGCTAATACTTAGGCAAAGCCTAAGCCCTTATATATATTCTTACTTACCTATCTTAATATTACCTTAAAGACCTAAATCTATAACTAAGAGCAATACCCTTAAATGCCTTTCTCCGCCCTATTATAGCTTAGTTATAGGTAGTGTGTGTGTTATTATTAGGTAGTGTGCGTAGTGTGTGCGCTTAATTATATTATAGAAACTTATAGAAACTGTCCTTATTTAGTATAAAAACTTATAGAAACTATCCTTATTTAGTGCGTAATATTTATATTATTATATAACGCATATAATACGTGTTCCTAACCCCCTCTATTACTATAATAACCTCTAGCCCCTTCCCTTACCTATTTATAACCCCTTCTCTATAGTTACGCTTCCTATATAAATATCCTATTTTCTTTCCCTATATAACCCCTCCCTCCTTTATATAACCTTTATCCTATAAATCTTATAACTCTAATACGCCTTTCTATCTTATTACTCCTCTTATTCTTCTTATCCTATTTATTTACTTACTAAAAATACCTTATCCCTATTATCTTACTCCTATTCCCCTATAAATCCCTATTATACCTGTTAAAATAATGCTATTTATAGCACTATTTTATAGGCCCACTAGTTGCCTAGTTGCGTTGTTGCAACGTTAGTTACAGGCGTTGCTTGCAGCGTTATGACCTGCGTTCCCACAACCAACCCACGGCTTGTATGACTAAGCCGACTAGGTTACCCTATAGGGAAGCTGAAATCGACTGTAACTAGGGAACTAGTAGTTGTATAAAGGCTAATGTATACTATTTAAATCCTTGAATTTTTCTGGATTTAATAGTATATTTTATTTATAGGGTTACATATTAAAGTGCTTAGTTAGGCCACGTGGGCAGCTAGATTATATGGTCATAAGTTGATTTTTACTTTTCCTATATAAATAAATTTTACGGAAAATAAAGTAGCTCCTAAGACCCTCTAGTAACCCTATTCCTCTAATATAGTTAGTAGGTCTACGAGGGGACTTAGAAAATCCTCTTATTACTCGTTAGATTATCCGTATAGCTAGGAATTAACTATATTTAACTATTAAAGCTACCTATCTTAAAGAATACAACGTATTATAGTAAATCTAGAAGCCACTGCAATAGAATCTACTAGGAGGTCTTCCTATCCCTCTAGCTAGATTCCTTCCACTTTAATAGGTTATAAGCCTAGAAGGCCTATAGAATTACTACATTACTGCGTTATTCTACTGCGATTACTGCTAGATTTTGGGTACTAGTTGCTCTTTACTACACTGTAGGCTCTTAAGATTACAAAGGAAAACCACTAGAATTTAAAGCTTTTTATTTACTAGCACTACGCATTATAACATTAGACCCTTAGTGTTAAAATTCATTTATAGCCGCACCCGTAACCACCATATTGCACCTATAACTATCTAGTTATAACCACAACTATCTAGTGATTCTATTCACTATCACAACCGTCATATTTAATATTATCTACAACAGTAAATACGCTACATCCTTTGAAATCATTGGACATCTTGTATTTATATACTAGGCTTTTTGACCTATTACACTTCGTTGCATGCGTTGCATTACGCTATACGATCTATAATACCTATTATCTACTATTCCTATCTATTATTATTTTTAGTATTTAGAAAATTCTTCAGAGAATCTTCTCCAGCCTGTTTTTGCCCACGCATACCAAAGACTCACTTTTAGTCCTAAGGGCTGCCCTTTCAAACGGCTCCGCCACACATTTTACGTACGCGACTAGATTGTGACATAACTAATTTCTAGCGCGTGTTATTTGCAACGGGAACAAATTTAGAGATTTTGCATAGGAGATCTTTTTGAGATTTAGAAGATAGCGCTACCTAATTTTAAGGGTAAGGGCCTACTATAGGACCTTTAGGACCTTCTGCAGGCCCTTCTAGCCCCCTAGGGACCCTAATAGGATAGATATAGAAGGTTAACAAGCTGTTTAGACTAGTACTTTACAATTACAAAGTCAAATTAAATATTAAGGCAAGACCTTAAATAATTTTATTAAGCATAGCGAGGAAAATCGTCTAAAAAACAAGGCTAGTATTAATAATCTTCTAGATAAATTAACGTAAACTATAACTATTATATAAGGTCTTTAGGCTTCTACTAGACCTAAGGAAGAAAATACTAAGGTTTCTATAGAAGACCTAGCTACTATAACTACTTCTATAAGTTTACCTTCTAGTAACTTATAAGCTACCTTTAACACAGGTGCTATAAAGGAACTAAATAAGAAGGTTCACTCTATTCCAGAGGAGCTAAGCTAAAAGGCCCTGAAAATTATAATTAGTAGAAGCAAGCCCTAAGCATTTAATTTAGAGCCCTAGGATTACCTGAATTTATAGATAATCTAAGCCTTGCAGGCCATCTAGCTAACTATAATTAAGCTATTCTTTTAATAATATTAAGAGATAGTTATTAATTAGGACCTTAGGTAGCTATATATTAGCAAAAATCCCCAAAGAAGCCTATAAAGTCCTTATTAGGCAGTATTTGCAGAGTGCTGAAATCTAGCGTAGTACGCTATACGCTAGCTACTATTCCTAAATTTTTAAATTATAAGGGATTTTTAGAGGCTTTTAATGCTAATTTTAATAATTTACTAGCTAGACTATAACTTTATAGTGTAGAGATCGCTCCTATTAATTAAGTAAATTATTATATTAATGCATTAAAGCAGACCTTTCCTAGTTAGGCTAAGAGATAAAGACTTACTATTAGAGCTTCTAGGGCATAGGGACTGCCTGTAAATACCTTAAATTTACAGTTCCTTATAGCGGATTTATTAGAAGAACAGAGGATAAAACCTCCCTATAGCTAAATCTCTTAGCTATAAGGCTTCTAATAATAATAAGGGAAATTCTAAGGACTAGGAAAAGAAATCTTCTAATCCTAGCCCTAAGAAGGACTCTAACGCCACTAAAGAGCAGGATAAGAAGGATTTAAACCCTTCTAAGGCCTCTAAGAAGAAAAAGTAGAAGAAGAAGAGTAGTAATAGGGATAAAGATAATGGAAAAGAAGCTGCTTTTGCGTTAGGCTATAGCCTAGCCACGGGATACGTTAAAGAATTAGATTCTAATAAATCTAGTAGCGATAATAGTAGTAATTCTAAATCTGATTTAGATACTTCTAGTGCCTCTACCACTAGTAACACTACTAGCAAGCCTACTTTTAGCTACTCTAATAATGTGGTTAAAAACTCCCTTTTATATAATACAGGTTCTTCTTATCACATTTGTAATAATAGGGCTTCCTTTAGGGACTTTAAACCCCTAAAGAAAGGTAAAACTAGCCCTATAATTACAGCAGGAGAACCTATCTATCCTAAAGGAAGAGGCACCGCTATTTTTAACGTTCTAGTTAAGAAAAATCCACTAGAATATAGGCCCCTAGCTCTATTAGATACCCTATATTTTCCTAGCATAGATACTAACCTAGTTAGTGGTTTATCCCACTATCTAAAGGGAGGATATCTAGCTAAAGACTAGCTATTCTAGCCAATAAAAGCCCCTATAGGTTACTAGAACCTATTAAACACAGCTTTTTCTACAGATTAAGGGCAACCTACTCCTAAAATCTATAAGCATTTAACCCACCTCTCCTTTATAGGCTCTTAATATTGCAACTAACAACGTTAACCAAGAGCCTATAAGACCAAATTAGGGTTTTCCTACCCTATAAAGGTTTAAATTCCGCAGCCAACGTTAAATCCTAAGGAATATCAACAAATCGAAGAATTAGATAACAAAGAAGAAGATTCAGCCTATGTCCCACCGAAGCTCCTCCTAGTCAGGCATCTTCTACAGGGGTTTAGAAGGTCCATACCCTAATAACTTAGGTGACAATAGTGGCCGTCTAGTGCCCCAGAGGCCTGTGATTCTTAAGAGGCCTGGCAACAGAGGAGCTAGGGATAATAGCCCTGAAAAGTCTTCTAAGCTAGATTCTAGTTCCAAGAAGTTACTAGATTTAGCTCTTCTTTAGCACATTCAATTAGGCCACATAGGGCTTCCTTGCTAAAGAAATCTTCGAAATTAGCTAAAGGGATCCCTGATTTTTCCGCTATTAAAGAAAAGGATTTTAACTACATAGCCTGTATGCAATCAAAAGCTGTTAGAAGACCTACTAAACGACCTATCTAGGACCCCCTAGAGTTCTAGATATTCTAGAGGAGATACCGTTAAAATTAACCCTATGGTACACAATAAGAAGGCCCTAGTCCTTATCCTTATTAACCGAAGATCCTAGTATAAATAGTGCTTTTTATTAGCTAATAAAGAAGGTTAAACGCTTTATATAGCTATTAAGGGTTTCTTTAAGGCCCTAAAAACTAATATAACACGTATCCTAGGCACCTTCACTTCGACAGAGGTACTAAAATTAACAATAAGCTTTAGTTATAGTTATCTTCTAAAGGAATTTGCTTTAGCACCTCTTGCCCCTATATTTACAAATAGAATAGGCTAGTTAAGAGGGCTATTAGGGTTATCCTAGATTAGCTTAGGGCTACCCTTTAGTGGTCTAAGCTACCTTTATATCTATAGTCTTATATCCTTCCAGCCATAGTGGACTTAGTTAATATTATAGCTAATATAACTAAACCTTTAACCCCTAAGCAGCTATTTTTAGCTAACTTAGAGCCTAAGACCTCCTATAAGCCTGATTTCTCGAAAATTAGGGCTATAGGGTCTTATTGTGAGGTTCTAATACCTCTAGAGCAGAGATCTAAGCTTCAAAAGCTAGCCCTAGGACTATCCCTAGCTAGCTACTAGCTACTCTAGGTTCTAGCGTCTATCTTATTTATATTCCCTCTAAAATGTTAGTTATAAAGACTAGCTTTGTTAAAATTATAGAGGATATAGGCTCTATAGGGTCCCCTAAGCCTTTAGGAGCTATCCTTTAGAGGAGAAGCCGATATCTCACGAGATAATCTAGAGGTTTAGGACAGTTACCTAAAGCCTAAAAATCTAGCGCCCGCAGCGCCACAGCGCCTGTAACAACAACGCCCGCAGCGACCACATCGCCCGCGACAACCGCTATAACGCCTATAACGCCCCTACGCTACCCCTAGAGATCCTAAGCTCTAGCGCCGCTAATAAGGGAGCTATCAAAACCCGTTTTTAGATTTAGATTCTTTAATTAATTCTAATTCTATAGATATCAATAATTTTAATATATCTTCATACGTTAAGGAGATATGCTTTAAGGCACAACAAAGGGCTAAATCATCCACTAACAATGACTTAGATACCCCTAAGACCTAGAAATAAGCTTTAAAAACCAAGGATAGTCAAAAATAGATAGATGCTACATTTAGCGAATTTAAGTAGCTTCTAGCTGCTGGAACCTTTAAATTTATAGGGGTAGACCAAGTCCCTAAGGGCTAGAGGGTTCTAAAGAATAGGCTTGTTTATAAGCTTAAGAAGGATAAAGAAAATAATCCTCTAAAATATAAGGCCTAACTTGTTACTAAAGGCTTTATGCAAATAGAAGGTTAAGATTACATTGAAACCTATGCTATAACTAGCATTCCCCTAGTTAGCGGATATTACTAGCCCTAGCTACTTCTAATAACTAGGAAGTTAAGTAAGTTAATTTTATAGGGCTTTTTAAATAACTCTTTAAAGGAAGCTATTTACATGCAAATCCCTAATGGATTTACTAAATTTGCCAAATCCACGCCTAAAATAGCTAAGTTACTTAAGAAGTATAGCTATAAACCCTCTTAAAAGCAGGTTATTTTCCTATAAAAAGCTTTATATAGATTAAAACAAAGCTCTAGAGAGTGGTAGTAGGTTTTAAAGGACCTTCTTTAGAAGTTAGGCTTTTACCCCTTATATCTAACCTAGCTATCTTCTTTAACCTAACTACGTTTACATATATAGCAACTTATGTGGATAACTATCTCCTAATAGGACCGGATCTAGCTTATATTAATAGGCTAAAGAAGCTATTACATAAGGCTTATCCTATAGAAGACCGTGGGCTAGCTGAATTTTCCTAGGCATTTAAATCACTAGAAATCAAAAGAAAGGGACCCTAACTATCTATTAGTCCTAGTACATTTCTGAAGCCCTAGAAAGATTTAATATAAAGGATACTAGGCCTATTAATATTCCACTTTAACCCGGAATTATAAAATAGGTAGCTAACTACTTAACTAAACCTCTTTCCCCACTAATTATAAGCTGTATTAGAGTATTATAGGGACTATTATATACCTAATGCTCCTTATAAGACCTAATATTGCCTTTCTAGTTTAGTGGCTTTCTATAGCACTATCTAAGCCGTATATAGAGTATTTAAATGCTTCTAAATATCTGCTTAGGTACCTTTTAGGCTCTATAAGTTATTCTATAACCTATAGAAAGTCTAAGTTTACTACTAAAGCCTCTGCAACCCTTATTAGCTTTTGTGATAGCGACTTTGCTAGTAATAAGTCCTTAAAATTAACCTATGCTTATTTATATAAGCTAGCTAAAGGACCTATTAGCTAGAAATCGAAGAAAGTAACTATAATAGCTTTGTTAACATTAGAGGCTAAATCTAACGCCCTATGTGAAGCTATTAGGGAGCTAGAGTGGTTTTATGGCCTTTTAAGGAAATAAAGCTACCTATAGCCCCTCTAGTTCCGATTTTTAGTAATAACTAAGGCGCTATTATAACCGCTAATAACCCTGCTTTACATAGTAGAACAAAGCATACCCTACTAAAATTCAACTATACTAGAGAAAAGGTATAAAAGAGTATAGCTAAGGTTATCTATATTAACACTAAAGAGATGCCTGCAAATGGTTTAACTAAGCCCTTGCCTAATAATAAATTTCAATAATTTATCTAACTATTAGGTCTTACGAATACAAAGGCCTAGTTTAAAATTAACTAAAAAGTCAAAAAAATCAAAAAACAACAAAAACACTAGAATTCCGTTAAAAAGTTATTAATTTTAGTTAAAAAGTTACTGATTTTAGTTAAAAAGTTATTGGATTTATATTGGAATTTATAGTTAACTTAGATATCTATTAAAGAGCTAAGTCTAGGTATCGAATTAGTTACCTTATACTTTTCTAGAGGAGTGTTAAAATAATGCTATTTATAGCACTATTTTATAGGCCCACTAGTTGCCTAGTTGCGTTGTTGTAACGTTAGTTATAGGCGTTGCTTGCAGCGTTATAACCTGCGTTCCCACAACCAACCCACGGCTTGTATAACTAAGCTGACTAGGTTACCCTATAGGGAAGCTAAAATTAACTATAACTAGGGAACTAGTAGTCGTATGAAAGGCTAATATATACTATTTAAATCCTTGAATTTTCTAGATTTAATAGTATATTTTATTTATAGGGTTGTATATTAAAGTGCTTAGTTAGGCCACGTGGGCAGCTAGATTATATGGTCATAAGTTGATTTTTACTTTTCCTATATAAATGAATTTTGCAGAAAATAAAAGTAGCTCCTAAGACCCCTCTAGCAACCCTATTCCTCTAATATAGTTAGTAAGTCTACGAGGGGACTTAGAAAATCCTCTCATTGCTTATTAGATTGTCCGTGCAGCTAGGAATTAACTATATTAAACTATCAAAGCTGCCTATCTTAAAGAATACAACGTATTATAGTGAATCTAGAAGCCGCCGTAACAGAATCTACTAGGGAGGTCTTCCTATCCCTCTAGCTAGATTCCCTTCCACTTTCAATAATACCTCTAGCCTATACTATAGGTAAATTCCTTATAGAGGAGACTTAGATAATAAATAGTATGCTACGCTTATATTAGTTTTTATCCTTATAAACCTAATATTAAATAGTCCCTAACTACTAGTATTTTAGAATATTACCCCCTAAGAGTAAGGAATCCTATCCTCCTTATTATTATAACTACATAACCTATATCTAGTTAACTAGGTTCCTATTTACTAACCTAAGGCTTTACTATACCCTTAAAGATCTAGAGGCTATAATTACCTTAGGTATATATATTATTATACCTAGTATTACTAGGACTAAGACTATAAAGTAAAAGATACCTATCCTATCCTACAACTTCTATGCCCTTATAGGTAAATAGACTACGCTACTAAACTAAGCGTAGTTTAATCTAGCTCTAGTTTATTTAGCCCTTAGGCCCTCCCTATTTACTAATATACCTATATTAAATATAACTAGGCTTAATATTATCCCTTTTATAAGTAGTAGCCCTTTAGCTAGCTATAGAATAGGAAATACTCTCTAATAGGTTACTAGTACCTTATTCTAGTAAAATTAGTAACTTATAAGTAGTATAACTACTATATATAAAGAGATTTATAACTAATTTATAGTAATAATTAAAGCACTCTCCCTTATTATTATAGTAGTAAGGTTATATTATTCCTATAATCTATAGCATAGCTACCTAGCACTTGTTATTCTATAGCTACATTAGCCTAGCATCCTTAGTTATATTTTTAACTATCTTTTTAGTAATTAGTATAGGAGTAAGTTCTAGAGCCTTTATAGCCTTATTATTAGAGTTATCTTTATCTCTATATATATATATATAGAGCTCTTTAGGGAGTTCTATAAGACTAACCTAAGTAAGAAGCGTAAAGATGTAAGGGTAAACTAGCTATAAGTTAGTAAAGTATTAGCTATAGAGACTTAGTAAACTTACTATAGGAATATTCTTAGCTAGGAATTATAAACTATTTATAATATTAATTTATACCTTAAGATTAGTAGTATTAAAGAGCTAAGATATAGTAACACTTATTAGCCTTTACCTTATAGGTAGCTTTAGTAGTTAAATAAGCTTAGTAAATATAACTATATTTATTAGTGTTTTTATAGTAAGTAAAGCATTATTTAATTTATATTTAGCTTAGATAAGAGCTTAGTAGTATATTAGTAGCTACTAAGTATATAAGATATAGAGATATACTTACCTTATTAAGATAATATAAACTATCCTTAGGGTTAGGGATAGCCTTAATAATTTTAAAAGCTTTTAGTAAAGCTTTATAATTCTAGCTAAATACTAGTAAGGTATTAGTAGCTTATAAGCTATATCTAAAAAGAAAGAAATATATACTAATATATACTTTATTATTTTATATATAGTAAGTGTGTTATATAGAGTTAGCTACTAAAGGTTAGTAATAGTAAGAGGTAAGTAAGTAGTAAGTTTATATAAAGAGAGTTATTATATTTAGTAGGAATAGGTTTTCTCTTTATAAGATATTAAGGAATTTTATATATACTATCTTTAGGAAGAATATTCTATATTACTACTTACTAGGTATAGTATATATATAGAATTTTAGTATTACTATTTATAAGTTAGTAGCTAATACCCTATAAGGATATAGTAAACTTATATAGAGATTTTTAAAGCTATTCTTTTTAAGAGAACTTCTTAGAAGACTTCTTAGGTAATAAAGTAAAAGAACTAGGAGTTATTACTTAAATAGTAAATATAGCTAGCTAGTAGTAAGTTAGCTATAAGAGACTAGGTAAGAACTATAAGAAAAAGGAAAAAAACTAATAATTTTAGTAAGAATAGATAATAAAGGGTAATGTTAGAACACGCATGATATCAACCGCGCTTGGCAGCCGCAATTGTGAGGTTAGCAGAGTGGTTGGCCGCGCGCGCGAGGGCCCCACACGCGACCCACAATGCAGGTATATGATAGGGCAGGGCTTGTGGTTACGTAACCTACACAGCCCCCTTTTGTGTTTTATATCTTATAAGAAGAACCCTTACTTTTACCCTCTCTTTTCCTCTCTTTCCTTAGTAGCTTAGAATAGATAATTAATAATAATACTATTCTTAAGGCTTATAACATTAATAACCTAAATTTAGGCACCCTATGTAACTAACACTAATTAGTAGTTAACTTTATAACCACTCCTAAACACACATAAAAAATCATAGATTAGTAAGGTTAATAATAAAAGAGACTTTCCTAGAAGTAGTATAATCTAGCCTCTTTTATTAAAGTATAGGAGTAACTAGATTATTATAAGATCCTTAATTATACTAAGAAAGAAGTTTATCCTAGTTCCTTAGTTAAAGTATATAAGTAGCTAATAATAAATAAAAGCCTAAACCTTAAAGAAGAGTTTAAGTCTAGTAGTAAAGTCTATCCTATTCTTCTTTTTCTTAGTGTATTCTATTATATATAAAGTTAATACCTAGCCTTATAATCCTTTATAAATTATTCCCCTAAAGAGTAAAACTTTCCTACTACCCTCCCTTACCTAAAAATATAATATTTCCCTATTCTTTTCCTTACTAAGGGTTATAAGTTATAATAGCTAATAGAAAAAACTAGTATAAGCCCTTAAGAGTTAAGAAGGCTCCTAAATAGGAGATACCTTTACTAAGGTAACTAAGTAGCCTAAAGGAAGTAAAATAAATATCCTTCCCCTCCTATATATTCTATAGTACTTCTATAAGAACCTTATAGAAGACTTATTTTATAAGGCTAAGAACTTTAATAATAAAGAGAATAAAATACCTAAAGTACTTATAGCCTATATCCTTATTAGAGTTATAGACTATAAAATAAGAAAAGTAATAGAAAGAACACTATTTATAGAGTTTACCTAGGACTTTAATAACTAAACCTAAAAATATTTCTCTAAATACTACCCCTAGTGCTAAGATACCTTAGGGATTACCTTATTAATAATAGGGTATATATAATAATTAACTAAACTACTATAGTAGTAAAGAATCTCTAAGAAGTTATTAATTAATAAGAATTTTACTTCTAGTTATAGGAAGAAGTAGAAGATACCTAGAAGAAGTATATAGGATTCTAAAGGAAGCTTAAGAAAGATAGTAACTTCCTAGATAACCTCTTTAATAAAGGAAATCTAAGAATACTAAATCTTAAGAGCCCCTTAACCTCCTTACTAAAGCTTACTAAGCATTACCCTATTAAGGTAACTATATAGCTATAGGCATAATCTTCCCTAAGAGAGTATATATTAATATATTAAGGGTCCCCCTCTAGGCATTATATCTTATATCCTAACCCTATTAGGGCACTACTAGTAAGCCCTAATCCCCTTTCTTAGTATAAAGAAGCCACTATCCCTACCCCTATTCCTATTGTGTGCCATAAGATGCGCGCCTAGAAACACGCGATCACGATAACAAGCACTAGGGATCATTAAGATAGATAACATAACAAGGGATGATAATATTAGTTATCTAAGCAAGGGGACTATTTAATCTATAAAGAGACTGCCTATAGCTAGATTCTTTTTGTATTATCTACGCACTATAAGATTCTTAAATTAACCCTTAAGTTTTACTAAGTTTTATTAAGAAAATACCTAAGCTTATAATAAGATAAACTAAGATTATTTCCCTTATTTAATTAAGATAGCACTTCTAATCTAATAGACTATTTAATCTAGAGATATCTTTACATAACAAGATATTTCTAGCTATTATTATAATTAATATTATTAAGTTAATTAACCCCTCCTACTATGTGTAGGCTATAAAGCTACTTGCGAAGGTAGGCTAGTATTATATCTTTTAGGGTGTTATTTTCCACTTAATAAAACTAGTAGAGAAATATAGTCTTAAACCCTAGGACTTTCGCTTTCTATTTAAGCTACTATAGACTAAGATTAATTAGAAGCGCACTTTTAGCTATAATTCTTAGCTAATACTAAACTAATTTATATAAAGATCCCTTTATTTTATTTTTCCCTATACTATAATATAAATTAAAAACCTAAACCTAGACCCTAGAGAAGCTAAGGCACTAGTTAGAGGCTAGCTAATCTAGAAGAACTAAGCTAGGCTAAGGAAAGGAAATTATATTATAAGGAGACATTAGAAATAAGGCTAACTAGCTTAGGAGAATACCTTATAAATACTAGCTAAGCTATTATGCCCTTACTAAGACTCTCTAAATATAAGGATCTAAAATAAAAACTGCTATTTAGTGTTATAAACTATTTAATCTTAGGACCTATAGCTAATTTTATAATAACTTAGCTATATATTAGGATCTTATAGATAATTATAAGGAGCTATATAATTATATTAGTAGTCCTTACTTATAGGTTATTTATAACTATAGATATTACCTTATAGAAAACTCTTTTTATAAAATCCTCTTTAGAATTAAAGCTTTTAGTTAAATAGTTACTCTCTTATAAGATTAATTAAAAGTGCTATTATCTAACTCTATAACTAATTATTTTACCTTATCTTATTCCTACTAATTAAGTAAAGTAAGGTTTACTAAGTAGCTAAGCTATCTAAAAGAATTATAGGATTTACTATTACTAAGCACTCTAATTATAAGCAAGGAACTATCTAATCCTAAAATAGTTTTAATGCTAACTTATACCTACCCTAATAGGCCATTAGGAAGGACCCTAATATTAAAGGAAAGCCTCTAGACCCCTTAAAGGGCTTAATATAAAGACCTTTATAAAGATCCTTAGGAAATAATAGCTTACTAATTATCCCTTATTATAATATAGAATAGGTATAATATTTAGTAGTTTATAGGGAAAATATTACTAATTTTATTAAGGACTTTAAGGCTAAGATAAAAGCAATATATATTCCTAAGAAGGATTAGTATAAGATACTTAAGCGTAATATTAACCCTAGATTTAATAAGTAGTTAAGATATTAATAGTATTACGCACTTAGGCAAAATTAAAGGAGGAAATACTCCTTTAGTTTAATACTATAAGTTAGGACTAAATAGAAAGCGCTAGAGGATAACTTAAGGACCTTAATCTAATATAACTAAAGTCTATTAAAGAAACTTACTACTAGTTATAGAAGCATTAAGCTTTAATATCTAATATAAACCTAATAGGATAGTAAATAATAATAACTTAGTTAAATTATATCTATAAGGCCTTCCTAACTATTTAATCTTAAGCTTTATAGATTAAAAGGGTATATATATAAGGAAGTTTTAGTTATATAGTATAAAACCCTTTAGGTAGCACTTAATGCGTATGTTTAAATATAACTAGAGCTTAAGAACATAGACCCTAAGATCTCTAACTTAAGAGGGTATTATATAGATAATACTAAACCTAATCTAAGAAGCTAGAGACTACTTAATTAAGCTATGCTTAGTATTTGCTAAGCTAACTAAAGGAACTACTTAGTAGTAGCTAAGTTTTCTAAATAAAAAGGGGAACTAATACTTCTTATAATAAAATAAAGAAGGATAGAACTCCTAAACTAGTAAAATACTAAGATTAAATAGATAACTTAATAAAATAATTAGCTAAGTTAAAAATTATAGTTATAGCTTAGGTAGGTAAGGAGATTAATATTATAAAGTAGCTTAAGTAAAAGTATAGTATTAACCTATAATAATATAATTACTAGCTAAATAATATTAGGTTATTTAATTAAGATAATAAGCATATCTTTAATATTAATATAATAGCTAGAAGGGCTAATAGATAAACTAATATTATTATTATAATACTAACTCTTATATAGCTATAAAGTATAATACACTAGGATTTAATAAAATATTAAAATTTACTATCTATAACCTAGCTATCTATATTTTAGTAATTAGAGATAATATTAGGCATTAGATAATACTACCTATCTTACTTTTAAAATTCCTTAGTATTAGTAGCTACACATAAAGGCTAGCTATATTTTAGGTTAAATACTTCCTAGATAGTAGAATTACCTATATAATACCTTAGATTAAGGAATATAAACCCTATAGAGAAAAGGATTAGGATATAATACTAGAGAAGTAGGATATCTTTAATTAAATAGAAAGCTTCTTTAATCCTACTAAATACTACCTAGAAAGGAAACTAGGTAATCTTAATCTTAAAGAATCTATTAGGAGTAGTCTTAGCTATTAAATTTAAGAAATTAAGCGTAAAGGATAAAGAGGTAAATACCTATATTATAAAGGTTATAGCCCTTAGGAAAGGGTAATAAAATAAGTGTGTGTTAAGGAAATTATAGAAGATAATAAATAGGACTATTAGGTTTAAGAGTAGCTTAAAAGGTAAAGATACCTTAGTAAAGGGAAAGAAAGACCTATTAGGTAAGGTAAGCTAGAGGATTCTAGACTAGCTATATAATAAGGTCTTCTAGAAGAAGCTTAGGGTGCCCTTTAGGGATATCTATTATATTATACTAACACTAGTAAAGGCAGTTAGTAATAAATGCCTTCTATAAGCAAAAGGTATAGAGGATATCTATTATTATAATAAGGACACACTAGGGCCTATATCTCCTTTAAAGATATTTAGAGTAAAGATAAGCTTAAGACTAATTAATCCTAAGAACTAGATTAATTTAATTATCTAAATAATAAAGGAGGCCCTTTAAGAGAATAAAAGGAATAAGGTAGAGGCTAAGAAGAAACCGCTAAAGATAGCCTTAGCTCCGCTACTAGAGATTAACGCTGCCTTATAGGAATAGATCTAGGAATAACTAGAGGCTTAAGCTTAATAAGAAAAGCCTTAATAAGTTTAGAGTAAGCTATCTAGAGTAAACTTTATACTTAATGTAATTATAGAACTATAGGCTATAGTTAATTAATTATAGGATTTACTATACTTATAGGTCTATCTAGATAACCCTAAAGGGAAGCTTCTTCTAGGACTTATTAATATAGGTTCTTAAGGGAATATAATTACTAAGAGCACTACTAGGCGCTTAGGCCTTAGAATCTATCCTATAGATATAATAAACACTATATTATTTTTATTATATAGGATTAAGATAATTAGGGAGGTCTAAATAAAGCTCTATCTAGGGAATATCTAGATACCCACTAACTTCTATATTAGCCTAGATTTAGTTAATATAAGCTTAATTCTAGGGATACTATTCTTTAGACTATTATAGATATAGTTTAACTATTTAAGAAGCAGTAAGCTCTTTACTTAGTGTTACTTTAGGGATATAGTTATTATCTTAAGAGTTATAGGGAGTATTTAGTAGTAATACACTAGTAAGTAACTAGCCTAGTAGCCTATAATTAATATTATTATATTTAGCTATCCTATAGTTAAGGAAAAGAAGGATTAAATAGTTTATAAAGGATTAGAAGTAGAACTAGATAAGGATAAGTAACTAATCCCTATTATAACTAGGGAGGAATAGATATCCTTTAGGAAGTGGTTTAGGATATAATAATAAACCACTTCTAATAACTTAAAGTAATTATAAAGGATTTCTAACCCTATAGTAACTAAAACCACCTAATCTTATAATAAATATAATATATAAATATAAAGCTAATAAGATTTATTTATATAATAATATACCTTCTAATAGGTTAACCCTAGAAGGAGACCTAAAATAGAAAACAAAGAAATAGGAAGAAGTAAAGTTACGTTTAGATATATCTAGAAAGTATAGTAAGTATATTACTAGGTGGTTTAGCAAAAACCCTAAGGTTTTAGAATAACCTAGGAATAATTAGATTAGATAGTTAAAGGGATATAAGAATATTTAATATAAGAAGAAGTTAATATTTTTAAAGAAATCCTTTATAACTAAGAAGTAGCGCTAGTATAGGACTTATTAGAATATAGAAAAGTTAACCCACTAGTTACACTACTATAGGTTATAAAGGTTATTAAGTATAAGGCATAGCAAGCTAGTTCTATCCTAATACCTCTTAGGTTATAAGGAAGACTAGTTAATCTATTAAAGAAGAAGCTAAAATATAGATATCTAGAGGAAAGCTATAGCTCCTATACGAATCTATATTTCCTTATTATAAAGAAGGACAGAGGATTTACCTAATTCTATTAGCTACTAAATATAATAAAGTAATAATATATAACACGCTAATTCCCTAAGGAGCGGAGGCATTTAGTAAGAGCTTTATAATATATAAAATTTTATCTATTATTAATCTACTATTAGGATAAAACTAAGTAAAACTAGTGGAAAGGAGTAGGGATATAACTATAATCTCTACTATAATTAGGCTTTATGACTTTACTACTTACTATAAGGAGCTACTAATTTAGTAGCTTAATTTATTAGAATTATTAGGCAAATCCTATTTAACTTAATCCCTAAAATTTACATGCCTTTCTAGATAATATTATAGTTAAAGGTCTAACTATAATATATAATAAGGAGGAAATTATACCTAGAATGCGTAGATATATACTAGAATATTTAATTAATATTAATAAAGTTCTAGTTAATATTAAACTCTCTAGCTATATAGCCTTAGTATCTAAATTAAAGTTCTACTAGAAGTTAGTAGAAATTATAGGGTTTATATATAGAATAAATAGATAGAAACTAACTAAGGTAAAGATAATAAAGATCCTAGAATAGATAGTTTACTAGGACCTATCTAAGGTACACTCTTTTATTAGACTAATAGGAGTTTACTATATCTAGGTAAAACACTATATATAAAAGGCAAAACTACTAGTAATTCTACTTAGGAAGATAATAGAATAGGTATAGGGGCTAGAATAGTAAGAAGCTATAGATATCTTAAAAAGGCAATAACTATAGCCCTAATTCTTATTTTACTTAATCTAGGACTAGGTTTTAGGAAATAATCCTTATAGTTAATATAAGCTTACTTAGATAGGGGGCTACACTACTATAAATAGTTAATAGTAAACGCTACCCTATTTAATATAAAAGTAGCACCTAGACTATTACTAAAGCTAAGTATAATATAACTAAGTAAGAATACTAGGTAGTTATTTACGCGTTATAAAGGCTATAAATTTATCTCTATAGAGTCCCTTTTATGCTAGAGATAGATTTATAAGTCCTTATACACTAGCTTAATAGCACTATTAATAATATGCCTAGAGCCCTTATTATATAGTGGATTAGCTATATACTACTCTTTAACTTTTCTATATAATATATTCCTAGTAAGAAGAACTAAATTATAGATACTTTATCTAGAAAGGGTCCTAGACTATCTAATTAATTAGATTAGGAGGTTAAGGGGATATTAAAGACTTTATTAATTTACACCTAAATAGCGTTAAGATTAAAGAAAATAGTAAGAAAGATTACTTAGCTAAGATATACTAAGTAATTAATTTCTTATTAACCCTCTAGAGACTAATTAATCTTAGCGTAGGAGACTATAGGAAGCTATAAAATAAGGCTAAAAAGTTCTTTCTAGAAAATAAATACCTTTAGAAAAGACTAATAGGAATTATAAAGGGACTAGCATTAGTTATTAATATACCTAAGTAATAATATATAATAGTTAAAGTAATTTATAAGGAGCTTAGTTATAAAGGCATTAAGGTGGTTTTCTAAGTAATAAAGCAGTAATATTAGTAAAGGGGCTCTAGAATATAACTTAGGAGATGCTAACTTACTATAAGATATATTAGAAGTTCGCCCTAGTAACCTTAAGAACTATTAGTGCTAGTTACGCTAGGGAACCTAATAAGTAAGATTTATATTAATACTTAGTACCTTCTAATTAATTATAGATATAAGTATCTCTTAGAAGTAAGATATAATCTAATAGGTTAGGTAAAGGCTATACTAGTTAGAAATATAACTATAGTAGTAATTAGGAAGTTTCTCTTATCTCTAATTAGTAGGTTTAGTCTTTTCTAATTTATAGTCTATAATAAAGAACCTAAAATATAAGGAAATCTTAAAGAAGCACTTATAGATATTAGAATTATAGGTATCTAAATATCTAGGTATAACCTAAAAGCAAACTCCCTTATTAAAGCTAGACACTAGTCTCTTACATTTGCCTTAGTAAAATTAGGAGGGTTAAATAGTTAATAGGTAAAGTATCTTAATAAAGCTTTTCTTATAGACTACACTACTATTTATAAATTATATAGGAAGTCTACCTTTTACTTAATCTATAGATAGAAGCTAATCTTACTACTAGAAGTTAAATTCCTAACTTAGAGACTAATTAACTAGGATATAGTTACTACTAGCTAGGACCTATTTAAAGCTTAAGTGTAAATACTTAAAAGAAAGGTAAAGGATATTAGGAAAGTAAAGAAAAAGGTATTTAACTTTAGGAAATAACTTACTAAATAAACTAATAAGAATTAGGCTATCTCTCTAAGGAAAGATTAATTAAAACTAGGAGACCTTATACTAGTGTATAATATTAGAAGAAATATTAATATATCTATAATAAAGAAGCTTATAATAAGATAGAATAAGCCTTTCTAAATTTATAAGTAAGCGCTAATCTCTAGGGCTTACTATCTATAGATAATAGATAGGGTTTACCTTATAAAGATAATCTTAGGGGACTATATTAAGAAGTTTATCCTAGATTTAGAAGGTTAGTAGACTTTAACTATAGATAAATAGCTATATACTCTATAATAAAGCTAAGTAAGAGAAGAAGTTAGCGATTATAACTAAGAAGTCTTAATAATTATACTAGTAGTAGCTTAGCATAATATATTAGATTAAATAGTTAATAATAAAGGAGTAAACTTAGGCCTTAAGGAAGAGATTAAACTTCTACCTTAAAGAAATCTATACTAAGGGATTAAGGTATAACTACCCTCTTAATAGCTAAGTAGAAATAGGAGTATAAGGTATACTCTTAGACACACTAATATATATATAGATTAAAGAATATTCCCTTTATTCTCTTTTTATTTTTTTCTTTCTCTCTTTACTTACTAAAGATTAAGTAATTAAGGTATAAATTTAATCTTATATTATAAACCTATTTTATTTCCTTTTCTACCCCCTAGTATTTATAAATAATTTAGAAAAGGAGGTAGTATATTAATTACTAAGTAAGGAGAGTTTTTAAGGTTAATAGTGTTTAAGTTAAGTAAAAAGCTTCTACTACCTTAGTAAACCACTCTTTTCTAAGAAAGGAGTAAGAGCTTACTCTTAGGAAGACCTAGTATAATACCTAGAAGTAAAACGCTATTTATAGCTTACTATATAAGATCTATTCTAGATATAGTTACTATATACGCTATTACTAACCCTAGAAAGCAAGATATATCTATAAAAGGAAAGTATATATGCTTATTAAAGAAGGTAATATACTATATATATAAGTTTAAGTAGTAGGTATAGAATATACTATTTAATTTACTAAATATAGACACTAGTAAAGCTTAATAGTATTTAGGATATTATAATAGAGTATGTAAAAGTACCTATTAGGATAAGCTATCTTAATAGGTATAAGAACTAGAGAATAATAATTATTTTTAATAGTAAGGGCTAAGGCACTATCTAATTTAATATAGCTCTATATAAATTCCTTTAATAATTAGTCCCTTTTATAGTCTTAATAAGATAGGAGGTACTCTCTCTAGGGATTTTTAGGAGAATAAAGAGAAATCTCTATATATAGTAAAACACTACTATTACTAATATTAATCCTGCTTTAAACCTAGAAGGTAAAAGGAACTTATACTATAAAATAGAAGCTATTAGTAATAACTTAAATATAAGATTAAATAATTTATATAAGACTAATATAGTCTTTACTAAAGAAAGACAGGAAAAACTTAGTATAGTTAGACTAGTCTATAGTCTTTATTACTAAGAGCTTACCTTTAGGGATACTTACCCTTATAATAGTAATAATATTAGGAAGTTTTTAATAAGTTATATTAAGATATTTAGCTATAATTAATTAATTAGGAGATAAAGTAAGAAATAGTAGGGCTAGGAATGCAAAGAGAAGGAATAGAAGAGGGTTAAAAAGTCTTAAGCTATAAGATAATACCTATAATAGGCATTAATAACTAATAAGCAAATAGCTACCTATAAGTAACTTATAATACTAAAAGTCTAAATTATAGGAGCTACTTAATCCCTATAGATAGCTACCTTATAATAAATACTAGCTACTAATAGAAAGAAAGTAAAGGTAACTAATGCTACCTACTAATAACTACCCTTAGATTTAGAAAAGGCATAAAAATAGAGGTTAGGACTATAGGAACTATTTAATCTAACCTACTTCTTACACTAGTATATATTTTCTTAACTCTTAAAACCTTTAACCTTACTATCCCTTACCGCTTTTCTTTTATCCCCCTCTAGCTATATTAAGTTAAAATTAATAAATACTATTTAATCTTAACTAGAAAATAGAGTAATATAAGGAGTCTATTATAAATAAAGGAAATTATACTAAAGTTAATAGTAATATTATTACTTACTTCCCTTATAGTAAATATCTTACTATATATTATATTTATATTTTAATATATAGGATAGAAAACTCCTTTTTAGAGAAGAAGAGGAAGATACTATTAAGATTAATCTAGCTAATCTCTATAGATAGTAGCTACCTCTATTTTACCTATAAAGAGACTAGCTATAGCCTTTATTAAGGTTTAAAGTCTATTAAAATAGTAATAATTTTAATCTAGTAATACTAATTAGACTAGGATAGACTACTACGTAATAGCGTAGTTATTTACTAGATATTTATAAATTCCTAAGAAAGGCTTATAAAACACTAAGTAAGGACTAGCTTAATTAGTTTAAGCTAATAGTAATAGGGAAGATTATAGAGTATAGTCTTAAAGTAATAGTAGTAGTGCTACTATAAATATTTAAGGTTAATAATATAGAAGACTTTAATATAAAAATATTATAATAATTAATTAGTCTAAAGGCTAGAAGGCTTTATACTACCTATTAGCCTATTAATATTAAGTATAGTATTAAATATAACCTATTAACCTTTACTTAGATATAAGTAATTAATACCTTATTATAGGATTTACTTTCTTTATAAACTACTAAACTACTTTTATATTTAATAAAAGTAAGGATATCTATACTATTTTAATAGTATAGATAAAGGAAGAATAACTTATTTTATAGACTTTATAGGTAAGTAAGGATAGATTATATAACTTATAAACTATCCCTATGATTTTAAGGTAATTATAGTCCTAGTAATAAAGTAAAAGGAAACTAGGAATATAGATATATATACCTAGGGTTTCTTCTCTAAATAATTCACTACTAGGTTAGTTACTAAGCACTTAATCTAATTATAAAGGACTAGAACACACTAAATAAGTATAATATTAAGCTTAAATAATTATATACTTTTAGTAGGGATTCTATTATTAGTTAGCATTTTAAGTTATATCTTAAGGATTAGATAATATCTAATAATATCCTAGACCTAAAATATAGCTATATTAAAGCACTTAAGAGAACTATTAGGGTCCTATAAGACATAGCTATAAATAAGCTTATAATAGGAGATTAGTTACTAAGGGAATTAGTATACTAGAAAGATTTTAACCTTTAATATCTAGTATAAAATATAATAAAGTGCTTAATACTATACTTAATAACCTAGATAGTTTGTAAAGGGCTACCTATTAGTATAGTAGTTATACCCTAGAAACTTTAGATTACTAATAAGAATTACCTAATTAAATAGTATACTAATATAGTATAAAATAATAATCTCTATATTTAGGACTTTTAGTAGCCTATAGCCTATATTTTTACTAATAACCTAAGGTCTTTAATATTAGTATATAAGAAATACTATAAGATTAAGAAAGATAAATATAGTAGGAAGCCTAAGATAATCTGCCTCTAATTAATATAGAAAAATAGAGATTAAGTAGAAGAAAAGTTATTAGATATTACTTATATCTTTATCTATATTATTATCTATTACTAGATATAAGTTAATACTACTATCTTTAGCTATAAAGCTTAAAGCACTCTAATATAGTAAGGAGAATTAAACACTTACTACTATAGGGAAGGCTCTTTAAATATAGTAAGTAGTAATAAATATGCTTTTTAGATAGATATTAGGGATTAGCTAAGGTTACTAAGGATCTATAGAGTTATTAGATAGGAGTAAGTATATAACTATAAGACCTTACTTAGATAAGTAAAAGAAAGAATAATTTAATATCCTCTTAGAGATATAGGTTAAGCTATAATAATTAATCTCCTTTTATTCCTTAGAGTATAAAGAGTAGTGTAAAGGAAAACTATTATATACTTACTAATATTATCTATATATATATCTATAGTGCTACCTAGTTTAGTGCCCTATAGAATATAAGCTAAGATTATTAAAGCTTACTAGTAAGAAGAGAAGCATACTTAAGGATTAATTAATTAGTATAAAAACTGTAAAAGAGAGTAACTTAGTAAGAAGCTAAGTAACCTATAGTCCACACTCCCTTACTAATATTACTTACTACATGTCCTTAAACACTAAAAACGCTAAAGCTCTCTTAGGAGATAAAAACTTAGGTCTTTAGCTAGGGAGGTATTATATATATATATATATTTTTTTTCCTTTCTCTCTCTTACCTTTTTCTTTCCCTATTTAGCTCTCCTTTCTTTTCTTTTACTACTCTTTTATTATTATAAATTTTCCTTTTTATCTCTTTTACTTTAATACTTCCTTTACTTTAGGAGTCCTATTATATAAGATTAATTAGATTAGACTTAAGTGTACTAGATTAAATAATACCCCTCTTTTTAGTATAAGGCATTAGTTACTAACCGCACTTATAGGGCACTTTAGTTATTAGTGTGCACGCTTAGTTAGGGATAACTAGTGCATACCTAGGAGGTATTGTGTGCTATAAGATGCGCGCCTAGAAACACGCGATTATAATAATAAGCACTAGGGATTATTAAGATAGATAATATAATAAGGGATAATAATATTAGTTATCTAAGCAAGGGGACTATTTAATCTATAAAGAGACTGCCTATAGCTAGATTCTTTTCGTAGCATCCACGCACCACGAGATTCTTAAATTAACCCTTAAGTTTTACTAAGTTTTATTAAGAAGATACTTTGTCAAGCGGAAAACAACACCCTAAAAGACACAATGCTAGCCCACGGTCGCAAGTAGCTCTGTAGCCTACACACAACAGAAGGGGTTAATTAACTAAACGTTATTAATCATAACAACGGCTAGAGATATCTTATTATGCAGAGATACTCTAGATTAAATAGTCTATTAGATTAGAAGTGCTATCTTAATTAAATAAGGGAAATAATCTTAGTTTATCTTATTATAAGCTTAGGTATTTTCTTAATAAAACTTAGTAAAACTTAAGGGTTAATTTAAGAATCTTATTATATATAAATACTACAAAAGAATCTAGCTATAGGTAGTCTCTTTATAGATTAAATAGTCCCCTTACTTAGATAACTAATATTATTATCCCTTATTATATTATCTATCTTAATAATCCCTAGTGCTTATTATTATAATCACGTGTTTCTAGGCGCGCATTTTATAGCATATAATACCTCCCTAGGTATGCACTAGTTATCCTTAACTAAGCGTGTATACTAATAACTAAAGTGCCCTATAAGTGTAGTTAGTAACTAATACCTTATACTAAAAGAGAGGTATTATTTAATCTAGTATACTTAAGCCTAATCTAATTAATCTTATATAATAGGACTCCCTAAAGTAAAGGGAAGTATTAAAGTAAAAGAGGTAAAAGGAAAATTTATAATAATAATAAGAGTAGTAAAAAAGGAAAGGAGAGCTAAATAAGGAAAGAAAAGGTAAGAGAGAGAAAGAGAAAAAATATATATAATACCTCCTAGCTAAAGACCTAAGTTTTTTATCTCTAAGAGAGCTTTAGTGTTTTTAGTATTTAAGGATATATAGTAAGAAATATTAGTAAGGGAGTGTAAATTATAGGTTACTTAGCTCTTACTAAGTTACTCTCTTTTATAGTTCTTATACTAATTAATTAATCCTAAGTATACTTCTCTTCTTACTAGTAAGCTTTAATAATCTTAGCCTATATTCTATAAGGCACTAAACTAGGTAGCACTATAGATATATATATAAATAATATTAGTAAGTATATAATAGTTTTCCTTTACACTACTCTCTATACTCTAAGGAATAGAAGGAGGTTAATTATTATAGCTTAACCTATATCTTTAAGAGAATATTAAATTATTCTTTCTTCTACTTATCTAAGTAAGGTCTTATAGTTATATGCTTACTCCTATCTAATAACTCTATAGATCCTTAGTAACCTTAGCTAATCCTATCTAATCCTAAAAAAGTATATTTATTATTACTTACTAAATTTAAAGAGCCTTCCCTATAGTAGTAGGTATTTAATTCTCCTTACTATATTAGAGTGCTTTAAGCTTTATAGCTAAAGATAGTAGTATTAACTTATATCTAGTAATAGATAATAATATAGATAAAGATATAAGGAATATCTAATAACTTTTCTTCTACTTAATCTCTATTCTTTATATTAATTAGAGGTAAATTATCTTAGGCTTCCTACTATATTTATCTTTCTTAATCTTATAGTATTTCTTATATACTAATATTAAAGACCTTAGGTTATTAGTAAAAAAATAGGCTATAGGCTACTAAAAGTCCTAAATATAGAGATTATTATTTTATACTATATTAGTATACTATTTAATTAGGTAATTCTTATTAGTAATCTAAAGTTTCTAGGGTATAACTACTATACTAATAGGGTAGCCCTTTAACTAACTATCTAGGTTATAAAGCGTAGTATTAAGTACTTTATTATATTTTATACTAGATATAGGTAAAATCTTTCTAGTATATTAAGTTACTTATATTATATTTTATACTAGATATTAAAGGTTAAAATCTTATCTAGTATACTAATTCCTTAGTAACTAAAGAAAACCCTAGGTATATATACCTATATTTCTAGTTTCCTTTTACTCTATTACTAGGACTATAATTACCTTAAAATTATAGGGATAGTTTATAAGTTATATAATCTATTCTTACTTACCTATAAAGTCTATAAAATAAGTTATTCTTCCTTTATTTATACTATAAAAATAGTATAAGTATTCTTACTTTCTATTAAATATAAAAGTAGTTTAGTAGTTTATAAAGAAAGTAAATCCTATAATAAGGTATTAATTACTTATATCTAAGTAAAGGTTAATAGGGTTATATTTAATGCTATACTTAATATTAATAGGCTAATAGGTAGTATAAAGCCTTCTAGCCTTTAGACTAATTAATTATTATAATATTTCTATATTAAAGTCTTCTATATTATTAATCTTAAATATTTATAGTAGCACTACTACTATTACTTTAAGACTATACTTTATAATTCTCCCTATTACTATTAGCTTAAACTAATTAAGCTAGTCCTTACTTAGTATTTTATAAGCCTTTCTTAGTTATTTATAAATATCTAGTAGATAACTATACTATTATATAGTAGTCTATCCTAGTCTAATTAGTATTACTAGATTAAAATCATTACTATTTTAATAGACTTTAAACCTTAATAAAGGCTATAGCTAGTCTCTTTATAGGTAGAATAAAGGTAGCTACTATCTATAGAGATTAGCTAGATTAATCTTAATAGTGTTTTTCTCCTTCTCTAAAAAGGAGTTTTCTATCCTATATATTAAAATATAAATATAATATATAGTAAGATATTTACTATAAGGAAAGTAAGTAATAGTATTACTATTAACTTTAGTGTAATCTCCTTTATTTATAATAGACTCCTTATACTACTCTATTTTCTAGTTAAGATTAAATAGTATTTATTAATTTTAACTTAATATAGCTAGAGAGAGGGAATAAAGAAAAGTAGTAAGGGATAGTAAGGTTAAAGGTTTTAAGAGTTAAGAAGATATATACTAGTGTAAAGTAAGTTAGATTAAATAGTTCCTATAGTCCTAATCTCTATTTTATACCTTTTCTAAATCTAAGGGTAGTTATTAGTAAGTAGTATTAGTTACCTTTACTTCTCTTTCTATTAGTAGCTAGTATTTATTATAAGGTAGCTATCTATAGGGATTAAGTAGCTCCTATAATTTAGACTTTTAGTATTATAAGTTACTTATAGGTAGCTATTTACTTATTAGTTATTAACGCCTATTATAGGTATTATCTTATAGCTTAAGACTTTTTAACCCTCTTCTATTCCTTCTCTTTATATTCCTAGCCTTACTATTTCTTACTTTATCTCTAATTAATTAATTATAGCTAAATTTCTTAATATAACTTATTAAAAACTTCCTAATATTACTACTATTATAAGGGTAAGTATCCTAAAGGTAAGCTCTTAGTAATAAAGACTATAGACTAGTCTAACTATACTAAGTTTTCCTGTCTTTCTTTAGTAAAGACTATATTAGTCTTATATAAATTATTTAATCTTATATTTAAGTTATTACTAATAGCTTCTATTTTATAGTATAAGTTCCTTTTACCTTCTAGGTTTAAAGCAGGATTAATATTAGTAATAGTAGTGTTTTACTATATATAGAGATTTCTCTTTATTCTCCTAAAAATCCCCTAAAGGGAGTACCTCCTTATCTTATTAAGACTATAAAAGGGACTAAATTATTAAAGGAATTTATATAAAGCTATATTAAATTAAATAGTGCCTTAGCCCTTACTATTAAAAATAATTATTATTCTCTAGTTCTTATACTTACTAAGATAGCTTATTCTAATAGGTACTTTTATATACCCTATTATAATATCCTAAACGCTATTAAGCTTTACTAGTGTCTATATTTAGTAGATTAAATAGTATATTCTATACCTACTACTTAAACTTATATATATAGTATATTACCTTCTTTAATAAGTATATATACTTTCCTTTTATAGATATATCTTACTTTCTAGGGTTAGTAATAGTGTATATAGTAACTATATCTAGAATAGATCTTATGTAGTAAGCTATAAATAGCGTTTTACTTCTAGGTATTATACTAGGTCTTCCTAAGAGTAAGCTCTTACTCCTTTCTTAGGAAAAGAGTAGTTTACTAAGGTAGTAAAGCTCTTTACTTAACTTAAATACTATTAACCTTAAAAACTCTCCTTAATTAGTAATTAATATACTACCTCCTTTTCTAAATTATTTATAAATACTAGGGGGTAGAAAAGGAAATAAAATAGGTTTATAATATAAGATTAGATTTATGCCTTAATTACTTAATCTTTAGTAAGTAAAGAGAGAAAGAAAAAAATAAAAAGAGAATAAAGGGAATATTCTTTAATCTATATATATATTAGTATATCTAAGAGTATACCTTATACTCCTATTTCTACTTAGCTATTAAGAGGGTAGTTATACCTTAATCCCTTAGTATAGACTTCTTTAAGGTAGAAGTTTAACCTCTTCCTTAAGGCCTAAGTTTACTCCTTTATTATTAACTATTTAATTTAATATATTATACTAAGCTACTACTAGTATAATTATTAAGACTTCTTAGTTATAATTACTAACTTCTTCTCTTACTTAGCTTTATTATAGAGCATATAGCTATCTATTTATAGTTAAAGTTTACTAACCTTCTAAATCTAGGATAAACTTCTTAATATAGTCCCCTAAGATTATCTTTATAAGGTAAACCCTATCTAGTATCTATAGATAGTAAGCCCTAGAGATTAGCGCTTACTTATAAATTTAGAAAGGCCTATTCTATCTTATTATAAGCTTCTTTATTATAGATATATTAACATTTCTTCTAATATTATACACTAGTATAAGGTCTCCTAGTTTTAATTAATCTTTCCTTAGAGAGATAGCTTAATTCTTATTAGTTTATTTAGTAAGTTATTTCCTAAAGTTAAATACCTTTTCTTTACTTTCCTAATATCCTTTACCTTTCTTTTAAGTATTTACACTTAAGCTTTAAACAGGTCCTAGCTAGTAGTAACTATATCTTAGTTAATTAGTCTCTAAGTTAGAATTTAACTTCTAGTAGTAAGATTAGCTCCTATCTATAAATTAAGTAAAAGGCAGACTTCCTATATAATTTATAAATAGTAGTGTAGTCTATAAGAAGGGCTTTATTAAGGTGCTTTACCTATTAACTATTTAACCCTCCTAATTTTACTAAGGTAAATATAAGAGACTAGTGTTTAGCTTTAATAAGGGAGTTTGCTTTAGGTTATACCTAGATATTTAAATACCTATAATTCTAATATCTATAAGTACTTCTTTAAGATTTCCTTATATTTTAGGTTCTCTATTATAGACTATAAATTAGAAAAGACTAAACCTACTAATTAGAGATAAGAGAAACTTCCTAATTACTACTATAGTTATATTTCTAACTAGCATAGCCTTTACCTAACCTATTAGATTATATCTTACTTCTAAGAGATACTTATATCTATAATTAATTAGAAGGTGCTAAGTATTAATATAAATCTTACTTATTAGGTTCCTTAGTATAACTAGCACTAATAGTTCTTAAGGTCACTAGGGCATAAACTTCTAATATATCTTATAGTAAGTTAGTATCTCTAAGTTATATTCTAGAGCCCCTTTACTAATATTACTACTTTATTACTTAGAAAACTACCTTAATACCTTTATAACTAAGCTCCTTATAAATTACTTTAACTATTATATATTATTACTTAGGTATATTAATAACTAATGCTAGTCCCTTTATAATTCCTATTAGTCTTTTCTAAAGGTATTTATTTTCTAAAAAGAACTTTTTAGCCTTATTTTATAGCTTCCTATAGTCTCCTATACTAAGATTAATTAGTCTCTAGAGGGTTAATAAGAAATTAATTACTTAGCGTATCTTAGCTAAGTAATCTTTCTTACTATTTTCTTTAATCTTAATACTATTTAGGTGTAAATTAATAAAGTCTTTAATATCCCCTTAACCTCCTAATCTAATTAATTAGATAATCTAGGACCCTTTCTAGATAAAGTATCTATAATTTAGTTCTTCTTACTAGGAATATATTATATAGAAAAGTTAAAGAGTAGTATATAGCTAATCCACTATATAATAAGGGCTCTAGGCATATTATTAATAGCGCTATTAAGCTAGTGCATAAGGACTTGTAAATCCATCTCTAGTATAAAAGGGACTCTATAGAGATAAATTCGTAGCCTTTATAACACATAGATAACTACCTAGTATTCTCACTTAGTTATATTATACTTAGCTTTAGTAATAGTCTAGGTGCCACTTTTATATTAAATAGGGTAGCGTTTACTATTAACTATTTGTAGTAGTGTAGCCCTTATTTAAGTAAGCTTATATTAACTATAAGGATTATTTCCTAAAACCTAGTCCTAGATTAAGTAAAATAAGAATTAGGGCTATAGTTATTACCTTTTTAAGATATCTATAGCTTCTTGCTATTCTAGCCCCTATACCTATTCTATTATCTTCCTAAGTAAAATTACTAGTGGTTTTACCTTTTATATATAGTATTTTACCTAGATATAGTAAACTCCTATTAGTCTAATAAAAGAGCATACCTTAGATAGGTCCTAGTAAACTATCTATTCTAGGATCTTTATTATCTTTACCTTAGTTAGTTTCTATCTATTTATTTTACATATAAACCCTATAATTTCTACTAACTTCTAGTAGAACTTTAATTTAGATACTAAGGCTATATAGCTAGAGAGTTTAATATTAACTAGAACTTTATTAATATTAATTAAATATTCTAGTATATATCTACACACTCTAGGCATAATTTCCTCCTTATTATATGTTATAGTTAGACCTTTAACTATAATATTATCTAGGAAAGGCACGCAAATTTTAGGGATTAAGTTAAATAGGATTTGCCTAATAATTTAATAAATTAAGCTACTAAATTAGTAGCTCCTTATAGTAGGTAGTAAAGTTATAAAGCCTAATTATAGTAGAGATTATAGTTATATCCCTACTCCTTTCCGCTAGTTCCACTTAGTTATATCCTAATAGTAAATTAATAATAGATAAAATTTTATATATTATAAAGCTCTTACTAAATACCTCTGCTCCTTAGGAATTAGCGCGTTATATATTATTACTTTATTATATTTAGTAGCTAATAGGATTAGGTAAATCCTCTATCCTTCTTTATAATAAGGAAATACAGATTCCTATAGGAGCTATAGCTTTCCTCTAGATATCTATATTTTAGCTTCTTCTTTAATAGATTAACTAGTCTTTCTTATAACCTAAGAGGTATTAGGATAGAACTAGCTTACTATGCCTTATACTTAATAACCTTTATAACCTATAGTAGTGTAACTAGTAGGTTAACTTTTCTATATTCTAATAAGTCCTACGCTAGCGCTACTTCTTAGTTATAAAGGATTTCTTTAAAAACATTAACTTCTTCTTATATTAAATATTCTTATACCCTTTAACTATCTAGTCTAATTATTCCTAGGTTATTCTAAAACCTAAGGGTTTTCGCTAAACTACCTAGTAATATACTTGCTATACTTTCTAGATATATCTAAATATAACTTTACTTCTTCCTATTTCTTTGTTTTCTATTTTAGGTCTCCTTCTAGGGTTAACCTATTAGAAGGTATATTATTATATAAATAAATCTTATTAGCTTTGTATTTATATATTATATTTATTATAAGATTAGGTAGTTTTAGTTACTATAGGGGTTAGAAATCCTCTATAACTACTTTAAGTTATTAGGAGTGGTTTATTATTATATCCTTAACCACTTCCTAAAGGATATCTATTCCTCCCTAGTTATAATAGGGATTAGTTACTTATCCTTATCTAGTTCTACTTCTAATCCTTTGTAAACTATTTAATCCTCCTCTTCCTTAACTATAGGATAGCTAAATATAATAATATTAATTATAGGCTACTAGGCTAGTTACTTACTAGTATATTACTACTAAATACTCCCTGTAACTCTTAAGATAATAACCACATCCCTAAAGTAACACTAAGTAAAGAGCTTACTGCTTCTTAAATAATTAAACTATATTTATAATAGTCTAAAGAATAGCATCCCTAGAATTAAGCTTATATTAACTAAATCTAGGCTAATATAGAAGTTAGTAGGTATCTAAACGTTCCCTAGATAGAGCTTTGTTTAGACCTCCCTAATTATCTTAATCCTATGTAATAAAAATAATATAGTGTTTGTTATATCTATAGGATAGATTCTAAGGCCTAAGCGCCTAGTAGTGCTCTTAGTAATTATATTCCCTTAAGAACCTATGTTAATAAGTCCTAGGAGAAGCTTCCTTTAGGGTTATCTAGATAGACCTATAAGTATAGTAAATCCTATAATTAATTAACTATAGCCTATGGTTTTATAATTATATTAAGTATAAAGTTTACTCTAGATAGCTTACTCTAAACTTATTAAGGCTTTTCTTATTAAGCTTAAGCCTCTAGTTATTCCTAGATCTATTCCTATAAGGTAGCGTTAATCTTTAGTAGCGGAGCTAAGGCTATCTTTAGTAGTTTCTTCTTAGCCTTTACCTTATTCCTTTTATCCTCTTAAAGGGCCTTCTTTATTATTTAGATAATTAAATTAATCTAGTTCTTAGGATTAATTAGTCTTAAGCTTATCTTTACTCTAAATATCTTTAAAGGAGGTATAGGCCCTAGTGTGTCCTTATTATAATAATAGATATCCTCCACACCTTTGCTTACAAAGGTATTTATTACTAACTACCTTTACTAGCGTTAGTATAATATAATAGATATCCCTAAAGGGCACCCTAAGCTTCTTCTAGAAGACCTTATTATATAGCTAGTCTAGAATTCTCTAGCCTACCTTACCTAATAGGTCTTTCTTTCCCTTTACTAAGGTATCTTTACCTTTTTAAGCTACTCTTAAACCTAATAGTCCTATTTATTATCTTCTATAATTTCCTTAATATATACTTATTTTATTACCCTTTCCCTAAGGGCTATAACCTTTATAATATAGGTATTTACCTCTTTATTCTCTACGCTTAATTTCTTAAATTTAATAGCTAAGACTACTTCTAATAGATTCTTTAAAATTAAGGTTACCTAGTTTCCCTTTCTAGGTAGTATTTAGTAGGATTAAAGAAGCTTTCTATTTAATTAAAGATATCCTACTTCTCTAGTATTATATCCTAATCCTTTTCTCTATAAGGTCTATGTTCCTTAATCTAAGGTATTATATAGGTAATTCTACTATCTAGGAAGTATTTAACCTAAAATATAGCTAGCCTTTATATATAGCTACTAATACTAAGGAATTTTAAAAGTAAGATAAGTAGTATTATCTAATACCTTATATTATCTCTAATTACTAAAATACAAATAGCTAGGTTATAGGTAGTAAATTTTAATATTTTATTAAATCCTAGTATATTACACTTTATAGCTATATAAGAGTTAGTATTATAATAATAATATTAGTTTATTTATAAGCCCCTTCTAGCTATTATATTAATATTAAAGATACGCTTATTATCCTAATTAAATAACCTAATATTATTTAGCTAGTAATTACATTATTATAGGTTAATACTATACTTCCGCTTAAGTTACTTTATAATATTAATCTCCTTACCTACCTAAGCTATAACTATAATTTTTAACTTAGCTAATTATTTTATTAAGTTATCTATTTAATCTTAGTATTTTACTAGTCTAGGAGTTTTATTCTTCTTTATTTTATTATAAGAAGTATTAGGTCTCCTTTTTATTTAGAAGACTTAGCTACTACTAAGTAGTTTCTCTAGTTAGCCTAGTAAACACTACGCGTAGCTTAATTAAGTAGTCTCTAGCTTCTTAGATTAGGTTTAGTATTATCTATATAATACCCTCTTAAGTTAGAGATCTTAGGGTCCCTATTCTTAAGCTCTAGTTACATTTAAATATACGCGTTAAGTACTACCTAAAGGGTTTTATACTATATAACTAGAACTTCCTTATATATATACCCTTTTAATCTATAAAGCTTAAGATTAAATAGTTAGGAGGGCCTTATAGATATAATTTAACTAAGTTATTATTATTTACTATCCTATTAGGTCTATATTAGATATTAAAGCTTAATACTTCTATAACTAGTAGTAAGTTTCTTTAATAGACTTTAGTTATATTAGATTAAGGTCCTTAAGTTATCCTCTAGTGCTTTCTATTTAGTCCTAACTTATAGTATTAAACTAAAGGAGTATTTCCTCCTTTAATTTTACCTAAGTGCGTAACACTATTAATATCTTAACCACTTATTAAATCTAGGGGTTAATATCACGCTTAAGCATCTTATGCTAATCCTTCTTAGGAATATATATTGCTTTTATCTTAGCCTTAAAGTCCTTAATAAAATTAGTAATATTTTCCCTATAAACTACTAAATATTATACCTATTCTATATTATAATAAGGGATAATTAGCAAGCTATTATTTCCTAAGAATCTTTATAAAGGTCTCTATATTAAGCCCTTTAAGGGATCTAGAGGCTTTCCTTTAATATTAGAGTCCTTCCTAATAGCCTATTAGGGTAAGTATAAGTTAGCATTAAAACCATTTTAGGATTAGATAGTTCCTTACTTATAATTAGGGTGCTTAGTAATAGTAAATCCTATAATTCTTTTAGATAGCTTAGCTACTTAGTAAACCCTACTTTACTTAATTAGTAGGAATAAGATAAGGTAAAATAATTAGTTATAGAGTTAGATAATAGCACTTTTAATTAATCTTATAAAAGAGTAACTATTTAACTAAAAGCTTTAATTCTAGAGAGGATTTTATAAAAAGAGTTTTCTATAAGGCAATATCTATAGTTATAAATAACCTATAAGTAAGGACTACTAATATAATTATATAGCTCCTTATAATTATCTATAATATCCTAATATATAGCTAAATTATTATAAAATTAGCTATAGGTCCTAAGATTAAATAGTTTATAATACTAAATAGTGGTTTTTATTTTAGATCCTTATATTTAGAGAGTCTTAGTAAGGGTATAATAGCTTAGCTAGTATTTATAAGGTATTCTCCTAAGCTAGTTAGCCTTATTTCTAATATCTCCTTATAATATAATTTCCTTTCCTTAGCCTAGCTTAGTTCTTCTAGATTAGCTAGCCTCTAACTAGTGCCTTAGCTTCTCTAGGGTCTAGGTTTAGGTTTTTAATTTATATTATAGTATAGGGAAAATAAAATAAAGGGGTCTTTATATAAATTAGTTTAGTATTAGCTAAGAATTATAGCTAAAAGTGCGCTTCTAATTAATCTTAGTCTATAGTAGCTTAAATAGAAAGTGAAAGTCCTAGGAGTTTAAGACTATATTTCTCTACTAGTTTTATTAAGTAAAAATAACACCCTAAAAGATATAATACTAGCCTATAGTTATAAGTAGCTCTATAGCCTATACATAATAGGAGGGTTAATTAACTTAATAATATTAATTATAATAATAGCTAGAGATATCTTATTATATAGAGATACTCTAGATTAAATAGTCTATTAGATTAGAAGTGCTATCTTAATTAAATAAGGGAAATAATCTTAGTTTATCTTATTATAAGCTTAGGTATCTTCTTAATAAAACTTAGTAAAACTTAAGTGTTAATTTAAGAATCTTATTATGCGTAAATACTACAAAAAGAATCTAGCTACAGGCAGTCTCTTTATAGATTAAATAGTCCCCTTACTTAGATAACTAATATCATCATCCCTTGTTGTGTTATCTATCTTAATGATCCCTAGTGCTTGTCATCGTGATCGCGTGTTTCTAGGCGCGCATTTTATGGCACACAATACCTAAGCTTATAATCAGATAAACTGAGATTATTTCCCTTATTTAATTAAGATGGCACTTCCAATCTAATAGACCATTTAATCTAGAGATATCTCTGCATAACGAGATATTTCTAGCCGTTGTTGTGATTAATATCGTCAAGTCAATTAACCCCTCCTGCTATGTGTAGGCTACAGAGCTACTTATGAAGGTGGGCTAGCATCGTGTCTTTGGGGTGTTGTTTTCCGCTTAACAAACTATTAACTAACTAGTATAACCCTTAAGACTATTACTAAAGTAAATGATTAATCTAGCTAAGATATATACACTAGAATAATAATATAGCGTAAATAACTATAATATTTTTAAGTTAAAGCTTTAAATATTTTAAAGGAAATATAAGATTCTAGATATTAGACTAGAGTAAGTAAGCTATATATTTAACGCTATACTTAAGGGTAGAGCTCTAAGATACTATTTAGATAACCTCTTAAAACCTAGGTAACCCTAAGACTTACTAACCCTTATTACTTAAATAAGATAGAGGTTTAAGACTAAGGATATAAGATAGCATTACCTCCTAGAATAGTATAATACCTTACTATAAAAGGTAATTTATAAGAATAAGGAAAAGTTAAAGACTAAATACTTTAATAATCTTATTAAGAAACTTATAACCCTCTAAAGAGCTATCCCTAATATTAGCTAGATAAAGTAAGCACTCTAAAATTAAATTATATATACTTATAGTAGGATTCCTAAATATAGAAGCTATATTACTAACCCCCTAAAGGTCTATAAGAGTTCTATAAGTAAGTAAGGATAATAATCTGCCTTATTAGAGAGAAATCTAGTAATTAGCACTAATTCCCTAGTAAAGCTAATACCCTAGAGTAATTCTAGACTAACTAATAATATAATAGTAAGGGTAAAGAGTTAAGATACCCTCTATTAAGGTCTAGAGATATAAAACCTCCCCTTATATAAAGAAATACTATATTTATAGTAAGGAGGATACTAGTTAATAAAACACTCTAAAGAGAACTATAAGAAAGTGTATTAACACTTTAAGAGTTACTACCTTATTAACTCTTTAAAGTCTTTACTACTAGTATATAATATATTCCTTACTTAGTATAAGGGAGAACCTAAGATTAATAATACCCTAAGAGCCCTAGAAGATAATAAAATTACCTAATATATATAGGGCTTTAGATTTACTAATACTTAAGAGAGTAAAGATAGCTTAATTCCTATAAGCTTCTTTATATATAGCACTACCTTTAATAGCTAGAAGGTAATTAAGATCCTTGTAAATTAAGCAACGCTATATAGCCTAAGTAAGAAGAGCCCTTTAATAATAAACTATCTAATTAGCTACCCTATATATTTATACTTAGGATTATTACTCTTCTAAAACTTTCTAAGGTATTATACTAAATACTAGAGCTACTAAGTACTTAATAGTAGGTTACCTATAATTCCTAGTATTATAATATATAATACTAAAGATCTAACTTAATAGATTAAGGGCAGGCAAAGTAGTAATTAGGTTTAGAGGAGGTATGCTAATTATCTTAATTAGATTAGTTAATATACCTACTCCCTTTAGTAATATTACTTTCTATATAGTTACTATAAGCATGCCTTTCTTAATATACCTTAGGATATAGGCTAATTAAAGATTAACTTTATTACTACTAAGAATATACTATAATAAGGGAATATTAAGGTCCCCTTATATATAAATAGGGGTATATGTGGATATTACTAGTGTAAAATAAGAAGTTAATAGCATAGAACTACCTTACTAAAGTTAAATTAAAGTTAAATTATAGCGCTTATATTACTAATTTAGTTATCCTTTAGTCTAATAACTCTATAATCTTCTATGTAAATTAGGGTATAAGATTAATATTAAAGCTATTAAGAAGCTAATAAAGATATGCCACTAATACTAAATAAATACTAATAGCCCCTACCGCTTTAAATTTACCCTCTAGGATAAATATATGTTTAACTTTAAAGTAATAGTAAATATTATATATCTTAATAGTAGCTACCCTACCCTTTATACTATTAACATAGCTATAGTATTTAATACAGTAAGATTCCTTAAAGATATCTTAGCAAAGATAATATAGGAGGCCCTTAGATTATACTAGATTAATGTATACTAAGGACCCCCTAATTAGATTATTACTAATACTAGCACTAACTTCTATAGTAAGGAATTCTAATAATTTGCGGCATTAATATTAATCTCTATTAAAGAGGTTCCTATTAAAGCGTACTATAGTATTAGTAAGGTTAAGAGATATTATAGGCCTCTAAAGAGCTTATAATATTATCTAACACAAATGCCTAATAACCCCTAAGCCTATAGCCCTATAAATAGCTATTAAGGCCCTTAATAATACTATAGGCCTAAATAGCCTTATTCTAACTCTCCTTATCTTTAGCGCCTATTTATAGATAATAAGCAAATCCCTTTATCCTTAGAGATATTATAATATATAATTATAGTATAGAAGGCTACAAAGGAGATTAAGAGGCTATACGCTCTCTAGAAGGTTACTAAAGCTCTTATAATAAGGAATAGCCTAAATATATTAATAACCCTTAACCTCTTACTTAGATTATTAGTCTAAGTATAGCGTAAAGGTAAAGGGTAGTAAGGCCTATATAACCTCCTTACTATTAATAGTAAGAGCTATATGCTTAACCTCCTAAGAGGCCCTAAGACCTTTAGGTTAACCTCTATAAGACCCTATTATAAGGACCCTTATAGGGAAGGACCCCTATCCCTAATATAAAGTAGCATTATAATAGAGGCTAAGGGAGAGCCACTAGAGGCTAGGGATAAATATAAGGCCCTAGGACTAGAGATCCTACTAAAGTAAAGACCTAGAAGACCCTATAAGAACCCTCTAGCTATTATTAATAAGACTAATATTATAACCTTTATATTAGCAAAGGAGAAGGCTAACCTTAACCTTATAATCTAGTTATATAAGGAAGGCATTATTATAACCCTAGGGAAGCTATTTAAGCTCTTTACTAAGACTAAGATTAATACTTTAATTAAATAGGGCGTTTTTAAGTTTATTATATTTAATAAAGAGAAGCACTATAGCCTAAGAATCTTTAATACCTATATTATTAATAAGGTAAAGGGAAAGATAAGTTAACTATATAAGAAGTTATAGCTTATAATCTAAGGATTTAGGGATAAGGAGAAGTAATTAATCTTAACATAAGCTCTAATAATCTAATAGGCTAGTTAATAACTTATCCTTATAATAGCCCTTTCTCTGCTTATAATAGGATACCTTATATAGATTTGTAATATTATATAAGCCTATATCTAGTTATACATAGCCTTAAGCTAAGTTATCCTTACTAGGCTCCTAACCTAAATCCGCTACTAGTACCTAGAAGGCATAATTATAATTATAATTAAACCTCTTTATAGCATTGCGGAAGCTAGAACACACTAGTAAGTAATATATTATAAGTATTATAGAGAGAAGCTCTAGATAGAGACTTCTATATATAACCTATGCTTACTTATAATAATAAAAGAGAGCCTAGAATTCGCTTATATAGGCATATAGACTAATAATACCCTTAGGTTATTAGATAAGGAGTTCTCTAGGAAAGAGAAAACTTAACTAGCTACTACTGCCTTTACTATAAAGCTAAAGTAATTCCTTAGGGAGGATAACCTACTTATATTTAATAAAGGAATTATTACCCTAAGTAATAGGAATATTATATTATAATAGAAAGGGTAAAGTAATAAGCTTAGATTAATCCCACTAACCTAGTTAAAGCAGAAGTATATTAAGTAGTAGGCTTAAGGCGCTTATATTACTTTATTTTATTAACTAAAAGCCTGCTTTAATCTTTTAGTTACTATATAATACTAGGAACTAATAGTTAAGAATATTAAAGCCTTTAACCACTAAATCTAGTAATAAATAGACTACCTAGAGAGAGGCCTAACCTTTATTCTAATTAACCTTACTAAAGTAAAGATCTATACCTTTATTAGTAGATTATTTACTAATAACTAGGACCTTATATTATAGCTAGGATATATACTAATCCTAGCTAATAAAGATAATAAGGATAGTGAGTTTACGATTAAAGGTAATATTATACACTTTAGCTTAACTAAGAGTAAGAGAGTTACGTAAAGCATACTTACCTTAGAAATCTATAGTATAGTTATAGGTATTAATATAGCCTACGTAATTATAATAATAATTAGATTAATTATAGGTTAACTAAGCTTCCTTAATCCTAGTTATAGTATATATAGATTTATACTCTCTATATAAATGCCTTATTAAGCTTAGCACTACTAAGGAGAAACGCCTAATAATTAATATTATAGCCTTATAGTAATTATATAAGCGCCGCAAGCTCTATAAGATCTATTAGATTAATAGAGGTAATAACTTAGCTAATACCTTTATAAAGATATTACTAAATAAGGGTATTAAGAAATTTATCTTAAGTAACTAGATAATAATCTAGATAGAAGGGTAGGTTACCTACGCAGAGAATAGTCACTATAAATAATATCCTAGAAGGCTTTTAGCCCTAATACTATAGGAGAATATAAAATCCTCCTAGGGAGGAAGAAAGAGAAGAGACTATAACTCTTATTAGGTTAGATTCTAATAAAAGCTACACTTATTATTACTCCTAACCTAGTAAGAGTTATAGGAAGGCCTATAGTAGTCCCTTAGATCCCTATATAATATATATAGAGTATAAAGGAGGAAAGACTATTATAGTAAGAAATGCTATAGTAGTAAGGGAAGGATTAGCATATAGCTAGATTAATTTTATCTAGTAGATTAAAGGGAGGCAAAGGAGGCCCTCTTATCCTAATTTAGAAGCCCTAGATTATAGGTTATTATTTTCCTTAGTTTTACTTACTATACCTAAGTAAGTATCTTTATTCTTTATTTCCTATACCCCTAATTAACTATAATATAGTCTATTATTTCTTTTCTTCTTTTCCTATTAATATTATATATTAATAGTTATATTAAAAGAGAGAGTTTCTAGTATTAGAATACACATAATATTAACTACGCTTAGCAGCCGCAATTATAAGGTTAGCAGAGTGGTTAGCCGCGCGCGCGAGGGCCCTACACGCAACCCACAATGCGGGCATATAATAGGGCAGGGCTTGTGGTCACGTGACCCACATAGCCCCCTTTCGCGTTTTATATCTTATAAGAAGAACCCTTACTTTTGCCCTCTCTTTTCCTCTCTTTCCTTAGTAGCTTAGAATAGATAATTAATAACGATACTATTCTCAAGGCTCATAACATTAATAACCTAAATTCAGGCACCCTGTGTAACCAACAGGTAAGGATAATAATATAACACTAGAGAATATTAGTAACTACTATATAATAGTAGTAGCAAAGCTACTATTAAGTAAGTAAGGGTAACTTATAATATCTAAGAGGGATATAAAAGAGAGAAAGTATATAAAAGGGAGGAAAAATTAGTCTCTTTTATATTAACCCTGGACCCCTTAAGTAATCTATATGCTATATATAAGTAAGCTAGAAATTATAATATTTATTATTATAGCTACTACTATTAAATATATATACTAGCTATAAATATATAGTAAGCTTACTATAATTTCTTTAGGACTTATAAATAAACCTATTTAGATAAATAATATCTTATACCTTATTTATTTAAACTAATTATAAAATTTAATATAGGGTATTTACTCTTTTAGAACTAGCCTTATAGTAGTTAAGAGCACTTACTTTACTATATTAAAGTAGTAAGTATATTACTATTTAGAGTTATTAGGTATAGTAAGGAAATATTTATAACCTAATATTATTAATATTATTGTTTTTTTAATAATATATTAAACTATAAAAATTATAATAACCTTAACTCTCCTATTAGATTAGTTACTATTTATAAGTTCTTATATAGTAAACACACCCTAAGCTAGTAGCTTATTATATAATTAAGGGTAATTATATAGTAGAGTTTTAGAAGAACCTTAGACCCTTAAGATAGTAAAGGGACTAGCTAGCTACTAGAGAGCTACATGCCTACTAGGTAAGGTATTTAGCGAAGACTACCTATATAGAATATAGGAGGTTAGAGTTTAAAACCTTTATACACTAGCCCCTAGGTAGCATATATCTAGTAGCGACTGCGAATCTTAGCCTTCACTCTGTTTATTATCAATCCCGACCGAAGTCATGACAAATCGTTAGTCAGAGAGATCTTCAATGGTCGGAGGCCTCGTCAGACGGTCAGAGGGATCAATAGTAATCAATCTAATCTAACGGTTAGAGGGAGGATAACTAAGGGTCTGATTGATTAACTAATCAATCTATGACAGAGGTCTTATTAACGGCAGAGACCTCTTTAGAAGACCTTCTATTAGTTAGATTCCCCTTCAAAAGTTAGAGGAATTATTAGCTAGAGAGGTCTTTATTAGTTAGAGATCTCGTTAGACAGTCTGATTAATTAATCCGTGATAAAGGACCTTTTCAAATAGCAGAGACCTCTTTAGAAGACCTTCTAATGGTTAGATTCCATGTTAATAGTTAGAGGAATTATTAGTTAGAGTGATCTTTAACGGTTAGAGGCCTCGTTAGACAGTCTAATCAATTAATCCGTGATAAGGGTCCCTTTTCAATCTGCAGAAGCCTTGTTAGAAGACCTTCTAATAATTAGATTTCCTTTAAAGGTTAGAGGAATTGTTAGTTAGAGAGGTCTTTATTAGTCAGAGGTCTCGTTAGACAGTTAGATTAATTAATCCGTGACGGAAGACCTAGCTAACAAAGGTTAGGTCAAAGGTTTGTATAGGAGACCCGATTTATTAAAGGTCGAATTTAAAGGTCTAGCTGCTTGCCTCCCTAACGGATAGCTAGCAAAAACTAGGGTATTAAATCAATTTAAGCGAGCTAGCGAGCTAGGGCAGGTCGGAAGGTTGAAAATCAGAAGGAAAGGTTAAAGCTAGAAAGGAAGGTCAAAAGGTTAGAAAAGAAGGTAAAAAGGTTAGAAAGGAAGGATTTAACCTAGCTAACCTAGGTTAAGGGAAAAGGTCGTAATAGTCATATTCAATTGTCCTAACTATCTGACGATTTTAATGATATTGGACTAGTTAGATAACCTAGATTAATTGATCGGATTGAAGGGATTTAATCTAGCTAACCCGGATTAAAGGGAAAAGATATAAGAAGCTGTTAATGATTATAATAATTGTACAAAGGGACTAAAGGGGATAACAGAAGAGGTAATGTTAGGAGTTTTTCATCGAATTTAACTACGGGAGGTCTGATAGGACTATTCCCGTTTCTCCACTATTTTTGTTAGGCAAAACAACTACCTAAAGACGACGGATTTAATAATGACAATACTGACGAAAATAACGAATTCAACGATGTTAGTTAGAGCCTAATACTAATATCTAGGCCTACGAGCTTTTCGATCCATTGCGAGAATTCGAGCTATAAAAGGAGGGGGGCCAAAGCTAAGTAGCTAGGCAAACATAATCTTAGTTAAGTTATAATCTTAAAAATCTTAAAAATCTTAAAAGTCTAATTAAATAATCCTAGCTAAAGGCATTAAAGGGAGAGTTAATTTTCTATAAAAAGGGGGAATTCTAGGGTTTTATCTAGCTAAGGGTTATGTAATAAGAGGCTAGACCACATAACGAGGGATCTAATGTGGCCGAATTAATCTAACAAAGCTAATAGACCCGAGGTCAAGAGGCTAGATGTTAGAGTGCGGAGGTTAGAGATAGGGCAATTATATAGTGGGGTTTTAGAAGAATATTAGACCCCTTAGATAACAAAGGGACTAGCTAGCTACTAGATAGCTATGTGCTTACTAGGTAAGGTATTTAGTGAAGACTACTTATATAAAATATAGGAGGTTAGAGTTTAAAACCTTTATATAGTAGCCCCTAGGTAGCATATATCTAGTAGTAACTACGAATCTTAGCCTTTACTCTATTTATTATTAATCCTAATAGAAGTTATAACACTAGAGGTCTTAAGAGAGGTCTTAAGGGTTATATTCCTATCTATATAATAACTATAAAACCTTAGTTAAGTAAGTAAAGGAAAGTATAATTTAACGCTCTCTTAGAGATATAGGATAGGCTATAATAATTAATCTCCTTCCTTCCTTAGGGTATAAAAAGTAATATAAAGGAAAACTATTACTTAACTACTAATATTATATATATATATATTAGTAGTGCTACCTAGCTTAGTCCCTTATAGAATGTAAGTAAGGATTATTAAAGCCTACTATAAAGAAAGAGAGCATACTAAAGGATTAATTAAATAAGTAGCCTATTAAGATAGTCTTAAACTCTAAAGTATGGAAATATAAAGTTACTTCTATATACTAGCCTTTCTTGACTAAGGGATTACTTTAGTAAGTAAATATAAGACTCCTTTTACCCTTATAGGTAATTAATTACTATATATAAAAGCTCTAGACCTATATATACTAGATTAAATAATACCCTCTTTTTATATATAATATTAGCTACTAACTATACTTATAAGGCACTTTAGTTATTATTAGTGTACACGCCTAGTTAGGGATAACTAGTGTATACCTAGGGAGGTGTTATATACTATAAAGGGCATACCTAGAAAACATAATTATAATAATAGGTACTAAGGGATTAAAGGGATAGATAATATAATAAGGGATAATAATATTAGTTATCTAGGTAAGGGACTATTTAATCTATAAAGAGACTACCTATAGCTAGATTCTTTTACCTTTACTAAGCCCCTAGAGATTTTTAAGTTTTATACTTAGCTCTACTATAGCTAAGATTATACTTATATTTAAGTTTACTATTATTGCAACATCTAGGGTAATGTCAGGTTAACCATAAGGAAAAGTGGGTTAAGTAGTCTACGTAGCTATGATGCGATTGGCTGTGCAGCCCTACATGTGGTGAGGCCATGTAAGTAGTAATAGCGGAGGCCTCCTTTATCCCTTATAGCCTTGCACCTTTATTACAACCCCTTCTTAGTTATTAATCTATTATCTAATAATACTAAATTTAGACTTTAACTATACTAGTGTATCCCCTTAGTAAACTAATACTAATTAGTGGTTATAAAAACCATAGAGTAACTAGGTTTATAAAAAAGATAATTCTATTAGGTTTAGCTTAGGTTTTAACTATAGAAGTATACTAATAGAAGATTATTAATAGGTCCTAGTTATTAGACTTCTAGAGGAGACGATTCTATTAGGTTTAGCTTAGGTTCTAACTATAGAAACGTTCTAATAGGAGATTATTAATAACTCTAGTTATTAGGCTTCCTAGGGATTAAATCTTCTATTATTAGGTCTAAAAGGGCTATTAATTAGAACAATTAGTCTTATTATCTATTATAAGAAAAATAATTAACTAACTAAGGATTATAAGCTCTAGTAGTATCCTTCTTAAACCTAAGATTAACTTAGCCTTACTAGCTAAATAAATATAACCTTCCCTTATTACCTTTCCTTATTACCTTTCTTCCTCCTTTCCTTATATGTAATATAAGATAACACCTATAATATTAAGTGGCGAATCTTTATGCCTAGCAAGACTAGCATAAGAAGACCTCCTATTATAACTTTAAAAATACATTATATTAATCACTATTTAATAGTAAAGCTAAGCTAAACTAGACCCTAAGACTGCCTAGGAATAGGAACTTAATAACTAACTTACTTAGTTAATTAATATCTATAATAGTAGCTAGTATAGAGATCTTAAGCTTTAGGGGAACTTTAAGGAAAATCTTAGTAGCTAGACTAAGGAAACCCTTAATTAAGCCTTAAAAGTCTTAGTGTGTAATTTATATAATATACTTTATGAGAATAGTGTCTATATCATTTAGAATTAAACTAATAGGATTACTAAAATATTAATATAAGTCCTTAATAAAGAGATAAGCACGTAGTAGCCCTAGGGAGAGATTAAAAGCAAACTAATCTAGGTAAATTCTATTTAATTAATAACCTTTTCTTTAAGAAGGCTTAGGTAAAAATAATTACCCCTTAACCTTAAACCTAAAGAATACTACTAGTAACCCTATTGCTAGCACTAACTATCTTATTCAAAGACTAAATTATAAGGAAGATCTTAGAACTTATAAAAGGCTATAAGGATAATAACTATTATAGTAGGAAGATATATAAATTCTTAACGCTAAAGATTAACCTTTTCTAGAATAAGTATAATAGACTTAACCTTCTATAGGAATATCTATATAAAGCCCTTCTAGTTATACTTCTAGGTAATACTAAATAATACTACCTTAACTATCTAGTAAATAAGAAGCTTAATTATAAATAAATAGTTAATAATATTTATTAACGCTTTAAAATAGAAAGTAACTAATAGTTCTATTACTTAGAATAGAATAATATAACTCTTAAGAGTATTATTAATTAGAATCCTAATAGTTCTAAGCTAGATTGTCTTCAGATTTTACTTATAACTCTTAAGCGTGTTTATAGAGGATTATTTCCACTAGTAATAGTTAATATAAAGCTTTATTATTAAACCTTAAGTGTAATCTCTAGTATTTCTAAATATAGGTAAGCTAAATATTATTATTCACTAGGCTTTAAAGGACTTATAGAAAACCTCTAAAAATTAATCTCTATTACTAAAGCTAATAAGATAGCTACCTAATTTACTTAACACACTACTAATACTACTAATACTAAAGATTTAGAGATAATATTTATAGACTAATATTATAACTATCTATATAACTAATAAGGTTATAGTAAAGGCTATAGCTATTATAACTAAGGCTATAATAACAGTAAATATTATGTTTATAATAAGAATAGTTATTAGTTAAGAAATTACTTAAAGAAAGACTAATAGTAAGTAAGAGATTAATAGTAGAAGAATAAGAGGCACTAAACACTACTAATAGAGAGAAAGTATTAAGCCTTTCTTACTGCCTATAAAGGCTAAGAAGAGATAGATAATCTTGCTAATATAGTATAGGAATTAGCTAAAGCTTTTATTAAATCTAATCAAGATTAAGATAATAATAATAACGCTAAGAATACTAATACATAAAACTATAATTGCCTAAGCATTACGTAATTTTTATATTAGGGCCCTAACTAGATAATAATAATGTTATTATAACACAAAGAGACTAAGCCTTCTAATATACCTATCTTAAGAATAATCCCTATAATAAGAAGAAGATATCCTATATTTTAGAAGAATATTACTCTAAAGAAGTCTTTAAAGGCTTACTCCTAATATAGGAGCATTAGGCATATTAATAGTAAGAATTTGGTAAGTATAAGCTTTATAGAAGTTATTTGAAATGGAAGGGGAATCTAGCTAGAGGGATAGGAAGACCTCCCTAGTAGATTCCTTCGCAGCGGCTTCTAGATAACTAGATTACGGTAGATTCTTCAAGATAGAGAGCATAGATAGTTAAATATAGTTAATTCCTAACGAATAGATAGTCTAACAAGTAATAAGAGGATTTTCTAAGTCCCCTTATAGACTTACTAACTATATTAAAGGAAAGGGGTTACTAGAGGGGTCTTAGGAGCTACTTTTATTTTCCGCAAAATTCATTTATATAGGAAAAACAAAAATCAACTCACAACTATATAATCTAGCTGCCTACGTGGCCTAACTAAGCACTTTAATATATAACCCTATAAATAAAATATACTATTAAATCCAGAAATATTCAAGGATTTAAATAGTATATGTTAGCCTTTATATAACTACTAGTTCCCTAGTAATAGTTAATTTCAGCTTCCTATAGGGTAACCTAGTTAGCTTAGTTATACAAGCCTGTGGGTTAGTTATAGGCAACGCAGGTCATAACTAACGCTGCAAGCAACGCCTATAACTAACGTTATAATAACGTAACTAGGCAACTAGTAGGCCTATAAAATAGTGCTATAAATAGCATTATTTTAACACTCCTCTAGAAAAGTATAAGGTAACTAATTTAATGCCTAGACTTAGCTCTTTAATAGATATCTAAGTTAACTATAAATTCTAATATAATTCTAAGTACCTTTTAACTAATTTAATAACTTTTAAATAGAATTCTAGTGTTTTTATTAATTTTTGATTTTTTAACTTTTTATTGATTTATTAATCTAGGCCTCTGTATTTGTAAGGCCTAATAGTTTAATAAATTATTAAAATTTATTATTAGGCAGGGCTTTATTAAACTATCTATAGGTATCTCTTTGTGTTAATATAAATAACCTTAGCTATACCCTTCTATACCTTTTCTCTAGTATAGTTAAATTTTAGTAAGGTATGCTTTATTTTACTATATAAAGCAGGGTTATTAGCGGTTATAATAGCGCCTTAGTTATTACTAAAAATTAGAACTAAAGGGACTATAGGTAGCTTTATTTCTTTAAAAGGCTATAAAACCACTCTAGCTCCCTAATAGCCTTACATAGGGCATTAGATTTAGCCTCTAATATAGATAAAGCTATTGTAGTTACTTTCTTTAATTTCTAGCTAATAGGACCTTTAGCTAGCTTATATAGATAAGCATAGGTTGATTTTAAAGACCTATTACTAGCGAAGTCACTATTATAAAAGCTAATAAGGGTTACAGAGGTATCTAAAGTAAGTTTAGACCTTCTATAAGTTATAGAATAACTTATAGAGCCTAAAAGGTACCTAAGTAGATATTTAGAAGTATTTAAATACTCTATAAACAGCTTAGATAGCGCTATAAAAGCTACTAAACTAGAAAGGCAATATAAGGTCTTATAAGGAGCATTAGGTATATAATAGTCCCTATAATACTCTAATAGAGCTTGTAATTAGGGGTAAAAGAGGTTTAGTTAGGTAAGCTGCCTGTTTTATAATTCTAGGTTATAGAGAAATTTAGATAGGCCTAGTATCTTTTATATTAAACCTTTCTAGGGCTTTAGAAATATACTAGGACTAGTGGATAGTTAGGTCCCTTTTTTTTAATTTCTAGTAATTTAAACACCTAAGAAAAATTTAGCTAGCCTATGGTCTTCTATAGGATAAGCCTTATAAAGCTACTTCTTTAATCTATTAATATAGTTAAGATCTAGTCCTATTAGAAGACAGTTATTCACATAAGTTACTATATATATAGATATAGTTAGGTTAAAAAGATAGCTAGATTAGATATAAGGGGGTGAAAGCCTAACTTCTAAAGAAGGTCCTTTAAAGCCTACTACCACTCTCTAGAGCTTTGTTTTAATTTATATAAAGCTTTTTGTAGGAAAATAACCTGCTTTTAAGAGGGTTTATAGCTATACTTTTAAGTAATTTAGCTATTTTAGGCGTAGCTTTAGTAAATTTAGTAAATCCATTAGGGATTTACATATAAATAGCTTCCTTTAGCAAGCTATTTAGAAAGGCCCCTATAAAATAAACCTATTTAACTTCCTAGTTATTATAAGCTGCTAGGGCTAGTAATATTCGCTAACTAGGGGAATGCTAGTAGTAGCGTAGGTCTTAATATAATCCTAACCTTCTATCTACATAAAGCCTTTAGTAATAAGACAGGCCTTGTATTTTAAAGGATTATTTTCTTTATCCTTTTAAGCTTATAAACAAGCCTATTCTTTAGAACCCTCTAGCCCTTAGGGACTTAGTCTATCCCTATAAATTTAAAGGTTCTAGTAGCTAGAAGCTACTTAAATTCGCTAAATAAAGTATCTATCTATTTTTAACTATCCTTGCTATTTAAAGCTTATTTCTAGGTCTTAGGGGTATCTAAATCGTTATTAGTGGATAACTTAGCCCTTTATTAAGCCTTAAAGTATATCTCCTTAACAAATAAAGATAAATTAAAATCATTAATATCCATGGAATTAGAATTAATTAGAGACTCTAAATCTATAAGCGGATTTCCTATAGCTGCCTTATTAGGGGCTATAGAGCTAGGGCTCTCTAGGGTAGCGCTACAGGCACTATAGGCGCTAGATTTTTAGGCTTTAGGTAACTATCCTAAACCTCTAGATTATCTTATAAGATATTAGCTTCTCCTCTAAAGAATAACTCCCTGAAGGCTTAGGCAACCCTATAGAGCCTATATCCTCTATAATTTTAATAAAGCTAGTCTTTATAACTAACCTTTAGAAGAAATATAGATAAGATAGACATTAGAACCTAGAGTAGCTAGTAACTAACTAGGATTGTCCTAGGGGCTAGCTTTTGCAGCTTAGATCTCTACTCTGGAGGTATTAGAACCTTATAATAAGACCCTATAGCCCTAATCTTAGAAAAATTAGGCTTATAGGAGGTCTTAGGCTCTAAGTTAGCTAGATATAGCTGCTTAGGGGTTAGGGGCTTAGTGTTATTAGTGGTGATGTTAACTAAGTCCACTATAGCTAGAAGAATATAAGACTATAGATATAAAGGTAGCTTAGACCTATTAAGTGTAGCCCTAAGCTAGTCTAGGATAACCCTAATAGCCCTCTTAACTAGCCTATTCTATTCGTGAATATAGGGGTAAGAGGTGCTAAAATAAATTCCTTTAGAAAATAACTATAGCTAGAGGTCGTTATTAATTTCAATGCCTCTATTAAAGTGAAGATGCCTAAGATACAAGTTATAGTGGTTTTTAGGGCCTTAAAGAAGCCCTTAATAGCTATATAAAGGGTCTAACCTTCTTTATTAGCTAATGAAAAGCACCACTTATACTAGGATTTTTAATTAATAAGTATAAGAACTAGGGCCTTCTTATTATGCGGTATAGGTTTAATTTTAACTATATCTCCTCTAGAATATCTAAGAATCTAGGGGATCCTAAATAGGTCTTTTGCTAGGTTATCTAATAGCCTTAGATTACGTATAGGCTAAGTAGTTAAAATCCTTTTCTTTAATAGCGGAAAATTAGGGATCCCTTTAGCTAATTTTAATAATTTCTTTAGTAAGGGAAGCCCTATATAGCCTAATTAAATATGCTAAAGAAGGGCTAAATCTAGTAACTTCTTGTAACTAGAATCTAGCTTTTTAGGGCTATTATTCCCTAGCCCCTCTGTTACTAGGTCTCTTAAGAATCACAGGCCTCTAGGGGCACTAGACGGCCACTATTATTACCTAAGACATTAGGGTATAGACCTTCTAAACCCCTATAGAAGATGCCTAACTAGGAGCTTTAGTGGGATATAAGGCTAAATCTTCTTCTTCTTTAAAATCTAATTCTTTAATTTGTTAATATTCCTGAGGATTTAACGTTAGTTACGGAATTTAAACCTCTATAGGGTAGGAAAACCCTAAATAAGTCTTATAGGCCTTATAGCAACGTTAAGAGCCTATAAAGGAGAGGTAGGTTAAATGCTTGTAAATCTTAGGGTAGCTTGCCCTTAATCTACAAAAAGAAGCTATATTTAGCAAGTTCTAATAACCTATAGGGGCTTTTATTAGCTAGAAATAGCTAGTCTTTTATAAGATAACCCCTAAAAGGTAGTAAGTTAAACCACTAACTAGGTTAGTATCTATACTAGGGAAATATAGGGTATTTAGCAGAGCTAAAGGCCTATATTCTAGTGGATTTTTCTTAACTAAAACGTTAAAAATAGCAGTGCCTTTACCTTTAGGATAGATAGGTCCTCCTGCTATAATTATAGGGCTAGTTTTACCTTTCTTAAGGGGCTTAAAGTCCCTAAAGAAGGCCCTATTATTATAAATATAATAAGAAAACCTGTATTATATAAAAGGGAGATTTTAACTATATTATTAGAGTAGCTAAAAGTAGGCTTACTAGTAGTGTTACTAGAGGTACTAGAAGTATCTAAATTAGATTTAGAATTACTACTATTATCGCTACTAGACTCACTAGAATCTAGTTCTTTAATATATCCTATAGCTAGGCTATAGCCTAATGTAAAAGTAGCTTCTTTTTCTTTCTCTTTATCCCTATTACTACTCTTTTTCTTCTATTTCCTTTTAGAGGCTTTAGAAGGGTTTAAATCCTTCTTATCCTACTCTTTCTTAGTATTAAGGTCCTTCTTAGAGGTAGGATTAGAAGAGTTCTTTTCCTAGTCCTTAGAATTTCCCTTATAATTAGAAGCCTTATAACTAAGGGCTTTAGCTATAGGGGAGGTCTTATCTCTCTATTCTTCTAATAAATCCGCTATAAGGAACTGTAAATTTAGGATATTTATAGGCAGTCCTTATGCCCTAGAAGCTCTAATAGTAAATCTTTATCTCTTAGCCTAACTAGGAAAGGTCTGCTTTAATGTATTAATATAATAATTTACTTAATTAATTAGAGAGATCTCTACACTATAAAGTTATAATCTAACTAGTAAATTATTAAAATTAGCATTAAAAGCCTCTAAAGATCCCTTATAATTTAAAAATTTAAGGAATAGTAGCTAGTATACAGCGTACTACACTAGATTTTAGCACTCTACAAATACTACCTAATAAGGACTTTATAGGCTTCTTTAGGGGATATCTGCTAATATATAGCTACCTAAGGTTCTAATTAGTAACTATCTCTTAATATTATTAAAAGAATAGCTTAATTAGAGTTAGCTAGCTAGCTTGCTATGCTTAGATTATCTAGAAATTCAGGTAATCCTAAGGCTCTAAACTAAATGCTTAGGGCTTGCTTTCACTAATTATAGTTTTAGGGCCTTTTAGCTTAGCTCCTCTAGAATAGAGTAAACCTTCTTATTTAGTTCCTTTATAGCACCTCTAGTAAAGGCAGCTTATAAGTTACTAGAAGGGGTAGTAGTTAGGTCTTCTCTAGGCTCCTTAGTATTTTCTTCCTTAGGTTTAGAAAAGGCCTAAAGACCTTATATAACTAATATAGTTTGCGTTAATTTCTCTAAAAGATTATTAATGCTAGCCTTATTTTTAATATAATTATCTTCGCTATACCTAATAAAATTAGTTAAGGTCTTGCCTTATTATTTAATTTAGCTTTATATCTATAGTTATAAAGCACTAGCCTAAATAGCTAGTTAACCTTCTATATCTATCCTATTAGGGTCCCTAGGGGGCTAGAAGGGCCTGCAAAAGGTCCTAAAGGTCCTATAGCGGGCCCTTACCCTTATAATTAGGTAGTGCTATCTTCTAAATCTCCTATGTAAAATCTCTAAATTTATTCCTATTATAAATAACATGCGCTAGAAGTTAGTTATATTACAATCTAATTACGCACGTAAATTGTGTAGCGGAGCCGTTTAAAAGGGCAGCCCTTAGGTCTAAAAAGTGGGTCTTTAGTATGCGCGGGCAGAAACAGGCTAGAGAAGATTCTTAGTGAAAATTTTCTTAACACTAAAAATAGGAATTATAGATAGTAGATATTATAGAATATATAGCGTAACGCAGTGCATGTAACGTAGTATAATAGGTTAAAAAGCCTAGTATAGAGATACTAGATATCTAATAATAATAAGGGAAAGTAGCGTATTTATAATGTAAATAATATTAATATAATAGTTATAATAGTAAATAGAATTACTAGAAAGTTATAGTTATAACTAGATAGTTATAGGTGTAATATAGTAATTATAGGTGTGGTAGTAATGAATTTTAACACTAAGGGTCTAGTGTTATAATGCGTGGTGCTAGTAAATAAAAAGCTTTAAATTCTAGTAGTTTTCCTTTGTAATCTTAAGAGCCCATAGTATAGTAGAGAACTACTAGTAGCTAAAAATCTAGTAATTACAGTAGAATAACGTAGTAATATAGTAAATCTTTAGGCCTTCTAGGCTTATAACCTTTAAAAATAGAAGGGAATCTAGCTAGAGGGATAGGAAGACCTCCTAGTAGATTCCTTTGTAGTGGCTTCTAGATAACTAGATTACAGTAGATTCTTTAAGATAGAGAGCATAGATAGTTAAATATAGTTAATTCCTAACTAATAGACAGTCTAATAAGTAATAAGAGGATTTTCTAAGTCCCCTTATAGACTTACTAACTATATTAGAGGAAAGGGGTTACTAGAGGGGTCTTAGGAGCTACTTTTTATTTGCTATAAAATTTATTTATATAGGAAAAACAAAAATCAACTCATAACCATACAATCTAGCTACCCACGTGGCCTAACTAAGCACTTTAATATATAACCCTATAAATAAAATATACTATTAAATCCAGAAAGATTTAAGGATTTAAATAGTATACGTTAGCCTTTTCTATAACTACTAGTTCCCTAGTTATAGTTAATTTCAGCTTCCTATAGGGTAACCTAGTTAGCTTAGTTATACAAGCCTGTGGGTTAGTTGTGGGCAACGCAGGTCACAACCAACGCTGCAAGCAACGCCTGTAACTAACGTTACAACAACGCAACTAGTTAACTAGTGGGCCTATAAAATAGTGCTATAAATGGCATTATTTTAACAGAAGTTAATGCTATTATTAAAGATTAAATTAACCTTGGAGAAAAGGATCTAATTTAGTACTAGAGATGCTATTACATAAGGAGTAATTTATATGCTAACTAAGTTAGGCTAAATCTCTCTCTATGTAATTAATATATATATGCCCTTCTTATTCTCTTTAGATAATATAGATAGGTTATGCATTAAGGTTAATAACCTTACTAATGTTCTTATCTAAGGTAATAAGATTATGCCTATTATTAGGAAATAGGGATATCTTTAGTGGACTCTAGAAGCTAAAGAAATAGTTATATTCTACCTATTAGAAACAGAAATCCATGAATTATATTATTAATTTAGTTACCTATTAGTTTAATAGTGTTAGAAAATTCTATTTAAAGCACTATTTTATAGGCCCACTAGTTGCCTAGTTGCGTTGCTATAACCTAGGCTGCAGCGTTAGTTGTAGTGTTAGTTACAGCGTTAGTTGCCACACAACTTACGTTGCCACTAAAGCAAGCTATGGCATGTATAACTAAGCTAACTAGGTTACCCTATAGGGAAGCTGAAATTAACCATAACTAGGGAACTAGTAGTTATATAAAAGGCTAATATATACTATTTAAATCCTTGAATTTTGCTGGATTTAAAAGTGGTTTTTATTTATAGGGTACACTTTAAAAGTAATAAGTTAGTCCACGTGGGCGTCTAGTTTGTATAGCTATAAGTTAATTTTTTACTTTTCCTATATAAATAAATTTTATAGAAAATAAAAAGTAGCTTATAAAGCCCTCCTAGTAACCCCTTCTGTTAATATAGTTAGTAGGTCTATAAGGGGACTCGAAATATCCTCTTATTGCTTGTTAGACTGTCTGTATGTTAGAATATAACTATATTTAACTATCTAAGCTCTTAAAGTGAATAATCTACCATAATCTAGTTATCTATAAGTTATTACGCCCTTTATTACGCTACCTATCTAGGAATCTAATAGGGAGGTCTTCCTATCCTCTAATACCTTCCCTTCTAATTCTTAATAGGTTATAAGCCTAGAAGGCCTATAGATTTACTTTATTACACTATGTTATTCCACTATAATTACTAGATTTTTAGCTATTAGTTGCAGTTTTTACTGCACTGTGGGCTCTTAGATTACAAAGGAAATCCGCTAGAATTTAAAGCTTTTCATCCACTAGCACTACGCATTGCAACATTAGACCTTTAGTGTTAAATTCATTATAAGCCACACCCTTAACTAGTACTTACAACCACAACCTCTTTTTAGTAATTCTATTTACTATTGTGACTATTATTAATATTATCTACGCTGTAAATACGCTGCAACTCCCTTATTATCACTAGACTTCTAGTATTTCTATACTAGGCTTTTTAACCTATTATATTACGTTATATTGCACTGCAATTAAGTTGCATTGCGCTGCACGTTCTATAATATTACCTATATTCCTATCTGTGGCTTTTAGTATTAAGAAAATTTTCTCTTAGAATTTTCACTAGCCTATTTTCGTCCGCGTATACGCTAGACTTACTTTTTAACCTTAAAGGCTACCCTTTTAAACGGCCTCGCCATATATTTTACGTGCGTGACTAGATTGCAATATAATTAATTTCTAGCGTTTGTTATTTACAATAGGAAGAAATTTGGAGATTATACACTACAAAATTTAGAAGATAGTAGCACCTAATTTTAAGGGTAAGGGCCCTGCTATAGGACCGTCTAGACCTACTGCAGGCCCTTCTAGCCCCGCTAGGGACCCTAATTAGATAGATATAGAAGGTTAACTATAACCTTTAGCTGCCTAAGCTAGTGCTTTGTAATAATAAATGTAAAGCTAAATTAAGTAATAAGGCAAGACGTTAACTAAATTTATTAGGCATAGCGAAGATAATTATATTAAAAGTAAGGCTAGCATTAATAATCTTCTAAGTAAATTAACGTAAACTATATTAGCTATATAAGGTGTTAGAACACGCATGATATTAACCGCGCTTGGCAGCCGCAATTGTGTGGTCGGCAGAGTGGTCAGCCCGCGCGCGAGGGCCCCACACGCGACCCACAATACGGGCCTATGATAGGGCAAGGCTTGTGGTTACGTAACCCACACAGCCCCCTTTGCGTTTTATATCTCACAAGAAGAACCCTTACTTTTGCCCTCTCTTTTCCTCTCTTTTATCTATAGCTTAGAATAGATAATTAATAATAATACTATTCTTAAGGCTTATAATATTAATAACCTAATATTAGGCACCCTATATAACTAATACTAATTAGTAGTTAACTTTATAACCACTCCTAAACACACATAAAAATTGCAGATTAGTAAGGTTAATAATAAAAGAGACTTTCCTAGAAGTAGTGTAATTTAGCCCCTTCTATTAAAGTATAGGAGTAACTAGATTATTATAAGATCCTTAATTATACTAAGGAAGAAGTTTATCCTAGTCCCTTAGTTAAAGTATATAAATAGCTAATAATAAATAGAAGCCTAAACCTTAAAGAAAAGTTTAAGTCTAGTAGTAAAGTCTATCTTATTATTCTTCTTCTTAGTATATTCTATTATATATAAAGTTAATGCCTAGCCTTATAATCCTTTATAAATTATTCCCCTAAGAAGTAAAACTTTCCTACTACCCTCTCTTACCTAAAAATATAATATTTCCCTATTCCCTTCCTTACTAAGGGTTATAAGTTATAATAGCTAATAGAAAGGAACTAGTATAAGCCCTTAAAAGTTAAGAAGGTTCCTAAATAGGAGATAGCTTTACTAAGGTAACTAAGTAGCCTAAAGGAAGTAAAATAAATATCCTTCCTCTCCTATATATCCTATAGCACTTCTATAAGAACCTTATAGAAAACTTATTTTATAAGGCTAAGAACTTTAATAATAAAGAGAATAAAATACCTAAAGTGCTTATAGCTTATATCCTTATTAAAGTTATAGACTATAAAATAAGAAAAGTAACTAGAAGGATACTATTTATAGAGTTTACCTAGGACTTTAATAACTAAACCTAAGAAATATTCCTCTAAATACTACCCTAGTGCTAAGATACCTTAGGGATTACCTTATTAATAATAGGGTATATATAATAATTAACTAGACTACTATAGTAGTAAGGAATCTCTAAGAAGTTATTAATTAATAAGAATTTTACTTCTAGTTATAGGAAGAAGTAAAAGATACCTAGAAGAAGTATATAGGATTCTAAAGGAAGCTTAAGGAAGATAGTAACTTCCTAGATAACCTCTTTAATAAAGGGGATATCTAAGAACACTAAATCTTAAGAGCCCCTTAACTTCCTTACTAAAGCTTACTAAGTATTACCCTATTAAGGTAACTATATAGCTATAGGTATAATCTTCCCTAAGAGAGTGTATGTTAATATATTAAGGGTCCCCTCTAGGCATTATATCTTATATTCTAACCCTATTAGGGCACTACTAGTAAGCCCTAATCCCCTTCCCTAGCATAAAGAAGCCACTATCCCTACCCCTATTCCTATTAACTAACTAATATAACCCTTAAGACTATTACTAAAGTAAATTATTAATCTAGCTAAGATATATACACTAGAGTAATAATATAGTGTAAATAACTATAATATTTTTAAGTTAAAGCTTTAAATATTTTAAAGGAAATATAAGATTCTAGATATTAGACTAAAATAGGTAGGCTATATATTTAACGCTATACTTAAGGGCAGAGCCCTAAGATACTATTTAGATAACCTCTTAAAACCTAGGTAACTATAAGACCTACTAACCCTTATTACTTAAATAAGATAGAGGTTTAAGACTAAGGATATAAGATAGTATTACCTTCTAGAATAGCATAATACCTTACTATAAAAGTTAATTTATAAAAATAAGGAAAAGTTAAAGACTAAATACTTTAATAATCTTATTAAGAAGCTTATAACCCTCTAAAGAGCTATCCCTAATATTAGCTAGATAGAGCAAGCACTCTAAAATTAAATTATATATACTTATAGTAGGATTCCTAAATATAAAAGCTATATTACTAACCTCCCTAAAGGTCTATAAGAGTTCTATAAGTAAGTAAGGATAATAATCCGCCTTATTAAAGAGGAATCTAGCGATTAGCACTAATTCCCTAGTGAAGCTAATACCCTAGAGTAATTCTAGACTAACTAATAATATAATAGTAAGGGTAAAGAGTTAAGATACCTCTATTAAGGTCTAGAGGCATAAGACCCTCCCTTATATAAAGAAATACTATATCTATAGTAAGGAGGATACTAGTTAATAAAACACTCTAAAGAGAACTATAAGAAAGCGTATTAACGCTTTAAGAGTTACTACCTTATTAACTCTTTAAAGTCTTTACTACTAGCATATAATACATTCCTTACTTAGTATAAGGGAGAACCTAAGACTAATAACACCCTAAGAGCCCTAGAAGATAATAAAATTACCTTATATATATAGGGCCTTAGATTTACTAATAATTAAGAGGGTAAAGATAGCTTAATTCCTATAAGCTTCTTTATATATAGTGCTACCTTTAATAGCTAGAAGGTAATTAAAATCCTCGCAAATTAAGTAACGCTATATAGCCTAAGTAAGAAGAGCCCTTTTAATAATAAACTATCTAATTAGCCGCCCTATATATTTATACTTAGGGATTATTACTCTTCTAAAACCTTCTAAGGCATTATACTAGATACTAAAGCTACTAAATACTTAATAGCGGGTTGCTAATAATTCCTAGTATTATAATATATAATACTAAAGATCTAACTTAATAAATTAAAGGTAAGTAAAGCGGTAATTAGGTTTAGAGGAGGCATACTAATTATCTTAATTAGATTAGTTAATATGCCTACTCCCTTTAGTAATATTACTTTCTATATAGTTAGCATAAGCATGCCTTTCTTAATATGCCTTAGGATATAGGCTAATTAAAGATTAACTTTATTACCACTAAGAATATACTATAATAAGGAATATTAAGGTCCCCTTATATGTAAATAGGGCATATATAGATATTACTAGGGTAGAATAAGAAGTTAATAGCATAGAACTACCTTACTAAAGTTAAATTATAGCGCTTATATTGCTAATTTAGTTATCCTTTAGTCTAATAACTCTATAATCTTCTGTGTAAATTAGGGTATAAGATTAATATTAAAGCTATTAAAGAGCTAATAAAGGTATGCCACTAATACTAGATAAATACTAATAGCCTTTACTACTTTAAATTTACCCTCTAGGATAAATATACGTTTAACTTTAAAGTAATAGTGGATATTATATATCTTAATAGTAGTTACCTTACCCTTTATGCTATTAATATAGCCACGGCATTTAATATAGTAAGATTCCTTAAAGATATCTTAGCGAAGATAATGTAGGAGGCCCTTAGATTATGCTAGATTAATATATACTAAGGACCCCTAATTAGATTATTACTAATACTAGCACTAACTTCCGTAGCGAGGAATTCTAATAATTCGCGGTATTAATATTAATCTCTATTAAAGAGGTTCCTATTAAAGCATACTATAGTATTAGTAAGGTTAAGAGATATTATAGGCCTCTCTAAAGAGCCTATAATATTATCTAACGCGAATGCCTAATAACCCCTAAGCCTATAGCCCTATAAATAGCTATTAAGGCCCTTAATAATACTATAAGCCTAAATAGCCTTATTCTAACTCTCCTTATCTTTAGCACCTATCTATAGATAATAAGTAAATCCCTCTATCCCTAGAGATATTATAGCGTATAATTATAGTATAAAAGGCTACAAAGGAGATTAAGAGGTTACACGCTCTATAGAAGGTTACTAAAGCTCTTATAATAAGGAATAGCCTAAATATATTAATAACCCTTAACCTCCCTTAGATTACTAGTCTAAGTATAGCATAAAGGCAAAGGGTAGTAAGGCCTATATAACCTCCTTGCTATTAATAGTAAGAGCTATATGCTTAATCTCCTAAGAGACCTTAAGACCTTTAGGTTAACCTCTATAAGACTCTATTATAAGAACCCTTATAGGAAGGACCCTACCCCTAATATAAAGTAGTATTATAATAGAGGCTAAGGGAGAGCTACTAGAGACTAGGGATAAATATAAGGCCCTAGGACTAGAGATCCTGCTAAAGCAAAGACCTAGAAGACCCTATAAGAACCCTCTAGCTATTATTAATAAGACTAATGTTATAACCTTTATATTATCAAAGGAGGAGGCTAACCTTAACCTTATAATCTAGTTACGTAAGGAAGGCATTATTATAACCCTAGGGAAGCTATTTAAGCTCTCTACTAAGACTAAGATTAATACTTTAATTAAATAGGGCGTTTTTAAGTTTATTATATTTAATAAAGAGAAGCACTATAGCCTAAGAATCTTTAATACTTATATTATTAATAAGGTAAAGGGAAAGATAAGTTAACTATATAAGAAGTTATAGCTTATAATCTAAGGATTTAGGGATAAAGAGAAGTAATTAATCTTAATATAAGCTCTAATAATCTAATAGGCTAGTTAATAACTTATCCTTATAATAGCTCCTTCTTTACTTATAATAGGATACCTTATATAGATTTATAACATTATATAAGCCTATATCTAGTTATATATAGCCTTAAGCTAAGTTATCCTTACTAGGCTCCTAATCTAAATCTACTACTAGCACCTAGAAGGCATGATTATAATTGTAATTAAACCTCTCTATAGTATTATAAAAGCTAGAACACACTAGTAGGTAATATATTATAAGTATTATAGAGAGAAGCTCTAGATAGAGACTTCTATATATAACCTATGCTTACTTATAATAATAAAAGAGAGCCTAGAATTTGCTTATATAGGTATATAGACTAATAATACCCTTAGGTTATTAAATAAGGAGTTCTCTAGGAAAGAAGAAACTTAACTAGCTACCACTACCTTTACTATAAAGCTAAAGTAATTCCTTAGGAGAATAACCCGCTTATATTTAATAGAGGAATTATTACCTAAGTAATAGGAATATTATATTATAATAGAAAGGGTAGAGTAGTAAGCTTAGATTAATCCTATTAACCTAGTTAAAGTAAAAGTATATTAAGTAGTAAGCTTAAGGCGCTTATATTACTTTAATTTATTAACTAGAAGCTTACTTTAATCTTTTAGTTACTATATAATATTAGGAACTAATAGTTAAGAATATTAAAGCCCTTAACCACTAAATCCAGTGGTAAATAGACTACCTAGAGAGAGGCCTAACCTTTATTTTAATTAACCTCGCTAAAGTAAAGATTTACGCCTTTATAGATGGATTATTTACTAATAACTAGGACCTTATATTATAGCTAGGATACATACTAATCCTAGCTAATAAAGACAATAAGGATAGTAAGTTTATAATTAAAGGCAATATTATACACTTTAGCTTAACTAAGAGTAAGAAAGTTATATAAAGTATACTTACCTTAGAAATCTATAGTATAGTTATAGGCGTTAATATAGCCTATATAATTATAATAATAATTAGATTAATTATAGGCTAACTAAAGCTTCCCTTAATTCTAGTTATAGTATATATAGATTTATACTCTCTATAGAAATGCCTTATTAAGCTTAGTACTACTAAGGAGAAACGCCTAATAATTAACATTATAGCCTTATAGTAATTATATAAGTGCTATAAGCTCTATAAGATCTATTAGATTAATAAAGGTAATAACTTAGCTAATACCTTTATAAAGGTATTACTAAATAAGGCCCTTAAGAAATTTATCTTAAGTAACTAGATAATAATCTAGATAGAAGGGTAGGTTACCTACGTAGAGAATAGTTACTATAGATAATATCCTAGGAGACTTTTAGCCCTAATACTATAGGAGAATATAAAATCCTCCTAGGGAGAAAGAAAGAGAAAGGACTATAACTCTTATTAGGTTAGATTCTAATAAGGGCTATACTTATTATTACTCCTAACCTAGTAAGAGTTATAGGAAGGCCTATAGTAGTCCCTTAGATCCCTATATAATATATATAGAGTATAGAGAAGGAAAGACTATTATAGTAAGGAGCACTATAGTAGTAAGGGAGGATTAGTATATAGCTAGATTAATTTTATCTAGTAGATTAAGGAGAGGTAAAGGAGGGCCTCTTATCCTAATTTAGAAGCCCTAGATTATAGGTTATTATTTTCCTTCTTTTTACTTACTATACCTATATAGGTATCTTTATTCTTTTATTTCCTATATCCTAGATTAACTATAATATAGTCTATTATTTCTTTCCTTCTTTTCCTATTAATATTATATATTAATAGTTATATTAAAGAGAGAGTTTCTAGTGTTAGAACACGTATAATATTAACCGCGCTTAGTAGCCGTAATTATGTGGTTAGTAGAGTGGTTAGCCCACGCGCGCAAGGGCCCCACACGCGACCCATAATGCAGGCCTATGATAGGGCAGGGCTTGTGGTCACGTGACCCACATAGCCCCTTCGCGTTTCATATCTCATAAGAAGAACCCTTACTTTTGCCCTCTCTTTTCCTCTCTTTCCTCTACAGCTTAGAATAGATAATTAACAATAATACTATTCTCAAGGCTCACAACATCGATAACCTGATATCAGGCACCCTGTGTAACCATCATAAGGTCTTTAGGCCTTTTCTAGACCTAAGGAAAAAAATACTAAGGTTCCTAGAGAAGACCTAGCTATAAAATCTTCTATATTTATACTACCTTTTAGTAACCTTTAAGCTACTTTTTATAGAAGCGCTATAAAGAAGCTAAATAAGAAAGTACATTCTATTCTAGAGGAGTGAAGCTAAAAGGCCTAAAAACTATAATTAGTGGAAGCAAGCCCTAAATATTTAATTTAAAGCCCTAGGATTACCTAAATTTATAGATAATCTAAGCATAGCAAGCTAGCTAGCTAACTCTAATTAAGCTATTCTTTTAATAATATTAAGAGATAGCTACTAATTAGGACCTTAAGTAGCTATATATTAGTAAATATCCCTAAAGAAGCCTATAAAGTCCTTATTAGGCAGTATTTGTAGAGTGCTAAAATCCAGCGTAGTATGCTATATACTAGCTACTATTCCTTAAATTTTTAAATTATAAGGGACCTTTAGAGGCTTTTAATGCTAATTTTAATATTTTACTAGCTAGATTATAACTTTAAAATGTAGAGATCGCACCTATTAATTAAGTAAATTATTATATTAATATATTAAAGCAGACCTTTCCTAGTTAGGCTAAGAGACAAAGATTTACTATTAGAGCTTCTAGGGCATAAGGACTACCTATAAATACCCTAAATTTACAGTTCCTTATGGCGGACTTATTAGAAGAACAAAGAGATAAAACCTCCCCTATAGCTAAGGCTCTTAGTTATAAGGCTTCTAATAATAATAAGGGAAATTCTAAGGACTAGGAAAAGTTATCTAATCCTACCCTAAGAAGGACTCTAACGCTAAGAAAGAGCAGGATAAGAAGGATTTAAACCCTTCTAAAGCCTCTAAAAAGAAGAAGAAGAAGAGTAGCAATACTAGGGCTAAAGAAAAAGGAAAAGAAGCTACTTTTACTTGAAGCTATAGCCTAGCCATAGGATACGTTAAAGAATTAGATTCTAGCGAATCTAGCGATAATAGTAGTGATTCTAAATCTAAATTAGATACTTCTAGTAATACTAGTAACACTACTAGTAAGCCTACTTTTAGCTACTCTAATAATATAGTTAAAATCTCCCTTTTATATAATACAAGTTCTTCTTATTACATTTATAATAAGAGGGCTTTCTTTAAGGACTTTAAGCCCCTTAAGAAAGGTAAAACTAGCCCTATAATTACAGCTAGAGGACCTATTTATCCTAAAGGTAAAGGCACCGCTATCTTTAACATTTAAGTCAAGAAAAATCCACTAGAATATAGGCCTTTAGCTCTGCTAAATGCCCTATATTTCCTAAGTATAAATATAAACCTAGTTAGTGGTTTAACCCACTATCTTTCTAAGGGTTATCTTATAAAAGACTAGCTTTTCCTAGCTAATAAAAGTCCCTATAGGTTATTAGAACCTGCTAAACATAGCTTCTTTTTGCAGATTAAAGGGCAAGTAACCCCTAAGATTTGCAAGCATTTAACTTACCTCTCCTTTATAGGCTCTTAAGGTTACACTAAACATTAAGCCTATAAGACTTATATAGGGTTTTCCTACCCTCTAGAGGTTTAAATTCCATAGCCTACCCTAGATCCTAAGGAATATTAACGAATCAAAGAAATTGACTCTGAAGAAGATAATAATTCAGCCCTATATCCAGAGTATTGTTTGTAGTGTAGTTAGTGTAGTTTTTAGGAAAATTTTGTATTTATAGTGTAGTTTTTTTAGCTTGTAGTTAGTGTAGTGTAGTTTTTTTGCTTATAGTTAGTGTAGTTACTAACTACACTAACTACCCTACACTACAAAACTACAAATGTAGTGTTAGGTAAAAAAAAGTGGGTCTTTTTATACGTTAGTATTTTTATATAGATTAATAGAATATTAGTAATTTTAAGCCTATATTATTAGCTATTTAATTTAATTAGTTATTTAAGTTATAATATTTTAGTATTTTAAAGATTTTACTATAACTAGGGTTATATATATATATATATATATTGTATACTCTAGCTAGCTGTATAGATATGGCTAGTACTAGTACTCCGTTAGGTTAGTTAACAGGAAAACCCTTAAATGGGAAGAAAACCCCATTGCATCTGTTTGCAGTCTAGCGCTGACCCTGCTGCGGGTCAGCGCCGCTTCTAGGGTTATATATAATATTATAACTTTTTAATAAAACTATTATTCTTAACCCTTTTTTTTTACTAATATAACTTTAAGAAAAGCCTTTATATTATATTATTTACTATTACTATGAATTATTATTATAACTTTTAATTAAAAATACCCTAAACAAATAGAATAAATTTTAATTAATTAATTAATAAATCTAAATAAATTACTAGAAGTTAGTAGGATATATATAGAGTTCCTGAATATTATTAGTAATATAATAGGAATTTACAAATAGCTTAAACTATTTATTTACTATTAAAACTAATTTAATATTGCTTTTAGCTTTATAATACTAAAGGTTTATAAGATTATATATAGTAACTTTATATATCTGATTACTATAATATATAAAGAAAGAATATAATATACTATAATTTATAAAGTATTAATATATAACTAATAGTATTATTTTAATTAGGCTATATAGCTCAATTAAGCTATAAAAAATAAGTTTAACTTGTTTTAGTAACAATACTAGAACATACTTTTATTTAAAGTACTATAATAACTATAAGGACTATAAGAACACTAATTATAAGTAGTTAAACCTATTTTTAGAAATAACATAAGGGCCCACTTTTATTCAATATATTATAATTATTATAATAACTATAATGACTCCAATTACGATTAGTTTAACCTATTTTTAAAAATAATACTAGGACCCACTTTTATTTAATATACCATGATTATTATAACGACTATAATGACTTTCATAACCTTAATTAGAATTAGTTTAACCTAATTTTAGGAATAATATTAGGACCCACTTTTATTTATATACTTTAATTATTATAATGACTATAATGACTCTAATTACCTTAATTATAATTAGTTTAACCTATTTTGGGAAATAATATTAGGACCCACTTCTATTTATATACTATAATTATTATAATGACTATAATGACTCTAATTACCTTAATTATAATTAGTTTAACCTATTTTTAGAAATAATATTAGGACTTACTTTTATTTATGTACTATAATTATTATAATAACTATAATAACTCTAATTACCTTAATTATAATTAGTATAACTTATTTTTGGAAACAATATTAGGACTCACTTTTATTTAATATATTATTATAATTATAATAACTATAATAACTATAATGACTCTAATAACCTTAATTACAATTAGTTTAACCTATTTTTAGAAACAATACTTAGACCCACTTTTAATTTATATATTATAAAACGATAATTACTATAATTAGCATTATTATATTATTAAAAATGTTGGAACACTGCGAATTCCCCGAATTAGCTGTGGCCGGGGACTGCGAATACCCCGCATTCGCTGTGGCCGGGGACGGCAAATGCGACTGGCCGGATATGCCCCTGTCGCCCCACTATGCACTGACACATGTTTGGTCGCACATCCCCTGTCGCCCCACCTAGGCTAGCTATGCGATTGGCCCTTAGACTAATCGCCCCACATCAACGTCTGGACCTTGTCTGACCCGCAACACCACGAGAGTCAGTATGTTGATGTTAAGGATATTCACAGCCTCACATCGCAGCCTCAGGCATCAGCCTCGTCATCCTCTCTTCGTTTAATGACGTAGCCTCCCTATATCGCGTTTGTTATTAGATTTATCGTAGGCTTTGCTTAAAGACCTAGATTTATTAGATTAGTAAATTTAAAGCTTATAAGCTTCTCTTTCCTCTACTAGATTCCAAATTCCTAGATAGTAATTCTATATCCTCTTCTCTTCTTATCGCTCTTTGCTACATTCCTCTATAAGTTATAAGCCTAGCGCTTATAACTACGCCCTTTCTTTATTTTTCCTTTTATCTAACTATTGTAATTATGTGTATAATTACATATCTTTTCCTAATAACTAGTTAAAGCAAAATTACTTAACTAGTGGGGCAGCATAAAGACCTTTTTCCCTTACCTAAAAACTAATAATAGTAACGTTATATAAGTTAAGATTAAATTAATCGCAAAATTGTCTTACGCGTACCACATAAAAATTTATATATCTAGGAATTAAACACATAACCTTTATAGTGTTATTTTCTAATCTATAATTATAGTAACCTTCTTATAACATTATAAAGACTAAAACACTATAAATTCTATAATACATATAAAAGTTAATCCCTTCTAGGCAGATCTTAGTGAATAGCAGGCTAGGATAAGACATTCCTTATAGAACCGCCTTAGGCACCTAAAACTAATAATCTAGATCTATTACTATTTAGGTAGTAATTAGTATTATAGGTATAATAGTATATAGTAAAGTAAGTAAAGTAAGTATAATAAGCGCCTTCTAACTAGGCTAAGGTAAAACTTTAAGGGAGCGCTTAAGAATACTTATTACTCTTAACTTTATAACTCTATATATTAGTAGCTATATAGTAATTTAATTAATTAAGAGCTACTACTATAACTCTTACTTAACTAAACTAATATTAATTAGTATTAAGTAAGTATAGTAATAGGAGTATATAAATTCTAATATATAACCCTTCCTTCTTTTTAATATAAGTAATAATACTAGTAGTGCTTTTAGCACTATTCTAGCTACCTAACCTAACTTAACTAAACTTAATAATATTATAAAAGCATAGTACACTAGAATAGTAGTTATTATGCCTCTTAAAGGAGTAAAGAACTTTAAGGAATAGGAAATCTTAATCTAAATATAAGTTTATATTATATAACTTACACTATATTTAACTAGGGCAATTGCTTAGTTATAGGAGACTAATAAGTACTATACTATCCTTTTATCTATTATTTAGCAGAGCCTCTTATTATAAATCTAGAAGAATTTAATATATATAGGATAGACTAATATAATGCTAGTTACTAAAATAATATAACTAATTAAAAGTAATTACGGATTTAAGGCGGATTTAGCTATAATTAAGCTACTTTAATAGTTCTCTAAATTAAGAAGAGCTAATTTCTTAATAACCTAAGCTTAGCTAGACTACTATTAGAACCTTTAGAACTAAATCTATAAGATTAAAAGGATTCCTAATATTATCTAGGTCTTATAGATAATTAAAGCTATTAAGGGTTTAATGCCTAAGATTTATAACGCATAGAAAATTAAGGGATTCTCTAAGGCTAAATTAAAGAAAGACAATATGCTTATATACCTAATATATAAAGCTAATAAACTATAGAAGGACTAAAAGGTTAACTTTAACACTTAATAAAAGACTAATAAGGATAATTCTAACGTAAAAGGCAAAGGTAAGGCTCTAATAAAGAGAAACAAAACCTCTAAGACTATAAAGCTAGATTATAGTTATTTAATCTCTCTAGGATAACTAATTCATTTAAAGGATAATTACTAGAAGCTTTATCTAGAAAAGAAGCCTAATTTAATAAAGAAGAAAGGTAATTTAACAAACACAACAGCTTCTCCTAATATTATTACTGTAGGAAGCAATCTCGCTTTAATAGCGATTAATTAGGACTATTTGTTCTAAACTCTTACGAATTATCTTACTAAGGAAGACTATATTCTTAATACTAGTTATAATACACACACGTTTAACTTAACTAAATGGTTTATATATCTAAACACTAATATTAACGCAAAGCTAATAATAGCTAGTAATAGAGAAGAACTCTATGTTAAGGGCATTAGTAATATTAAACTCCCTATTAGATAAGGATTTCTAGAACTTCTAAACGCCTAATACGCTAAAGGCTAAAGTTAATATAATTTTACTAGGACTTCTTAAGTAAGGCGGAGTTATTATAGATAGTTTTAAGGACTAATTAATCTTAGTACCCTTAGGTAAGGTAATTAGTAACTATACCTAGAAATTAAATGTTTCTACGCTAAGTCTTTAAGACAAAGAACCTTAATTTAACTTCGTGGCCTTATCTAATAAATCTATTACTAGATAAGTTAAATTTAGACTCCTATATAAGAGACTTAGCTATATAGGAAAGAGTAAATCTTACTTATATATAAAGAAGTAGGAATCTTAGTTAATCCTACCTCTATAGCTAATTTTTACTACTTAGCATACCTTTTATTAAAGGCCCCTAAATAATTTATTAGGAGGAATCTAATAATATAATAAACTTCCTTTCCTATGTGTTCTAGGACTATATTAAATATAAACCTAAAGGATTTAGGGGAAGAAGTATACTTTATATGCTATTAATATCTATATATACTTTTATTAGGTAATTCTAACTATTAATAGATCTAGTGTAGTTAAAGTAGTATAGGCTTAGAAGACTGCGGTTAAAAACATAAGCGGCGGATTTACTATTAAATACTTCTATATAAATAATATAACTAAATTCCTTAGAGAGAAGTTTAAGACCTTCTATTAGAAAGAAGGCATTATTTATTAGACTAGAGCCCTATATATTCCTGCCTATTAGGGCATAATTAAACATGCGGGCAGGACCCTTATAGAGATAGTAAGAGCCTTAATAATTAAAGTAGAATTACTAGAACTTCTCTAGCTATATACTATAAAGTATATAGCTAAAATTACTAACTTATTGCCTATATATAGTAATAAGAATAATTAATTACCTTAATAGGCTTTATTTAACGTCTTAGGCCTTAATAATACCGTATTAATCTAATATTTGCGTACGTGGGGATGTATTGCGTATGTACGTATTCTAGACAAACGTTATATTTAATCTTAAAAGATAGCACTAAGGGCTAAGAAAGGTTAACTTATAGGTATAGAAGGCCCTAAATATTATCTTTATAAGGTCTAGATCCCTAAAGAATAGAGAATTATTTAAGCATAGGATATTTAATTTAATAAGACTAACTTACATATACCTTTTAAAGATAACGAAGTTATTTATATTATAGATCTTATTAATCCTTCCTTTACTAAAGAAGGTTGCTATATTATTAATATCCTAGATATAATAAAGGAGAAACCTTATTCTTAATATAACACTAGCACTATAAAGAAAGTAGTCTAATTTATAGAAAGCCCTTAGGCACCTTAGAAATAAATAAGAATTACCACTCTTTTAAGGAGAAAGATAATCCTCCTCTCCTAGAGAAACCTAGGAGCTATCTCCTAATGCCCTCTAAGAGTCCTCCTTAATAAGAGGATCTCACGAGACATAAACAATGAAGAATTAATAACAAGGATACGGTCCTTCTAAGGAGCTATCCTAGGGCCTTCCTAGATAAAGAAGCTAACGATAACTCTGACGTTCGCTAATAACTCAAATCCGAATCCTAAACGCTAAGACGATCCCTTTAATCTAATACACGTTAAGATTATCTTAATATTATAACCTCTAGTAAGAAGAAAGCCCTTCCTTAAGACTTATATTAATTAAACTTAGCAATTTGTTATTATAATAATAACCTATATAACAATAAAGTGGAAGAAGTACCTAGGTTATATACCTTCTTAATAATTAAAGTAGCTAATATAGCTAACATAAAGATTAACATCCTATCTAACTAGTTTAAGGGTAAGGCTATAGATAACTACTATATGTTTTAGAGACTTACTAAGAAGAAGAAACTCCTTAAGATCTATAAAAAGAACTACTAGGATCTTATTTACCCTAATAAAGATATAAAGATCTTTAATAGGTAATAGGTATATATAGTAAAGCATCTAATTAATTAAGAACCCTATGTAAAGGCAAGGTAGGTTATAAGAGGAGACTAGAATCTAGAGATCTTTAATAATAAGGACTTTTATATAGTAGTTATATACCTGGTTTCTTTGCGAGTGTTCTATACACTTATTATAGTCTTTAATTATAAATAGTAGTAATATAATATTATAAATACCTTCCTTAATGCTAAAGCATAAGGAGACATTTACGTTAAGTAACTATATAGCCACACTAATAGTATAAGTAGAGTTTATAAGCTTAAAAGAGCTCTTTATAGACTACCTATTTCTCCTCTTTAGTAGCTAGAAGATATTACTAAGGAACTTAAAAAGCAGGGCTTTTATTAGTTAATAAGCAAGCTCTATATCTTTTAATGTAATAATATTATACTTCTCCTTTATATAGATAATATAATTATTATAGGAAAGACCCTTATAATTATTAAAGATATTATTAAGTAACTATAGAAACACTATAAATTAAAGTATCTAGGCGATATTAAGTTATTCCTTAGCATTAAATTCGTTTATAATTATACTAACTAAACTATTCTTCTTTACTAGAAGCTTTATATATAGAGTATTATAAAGAAATTTAACATTAAGAACGTTAACGCTTTAAACATTCCTTAGCTTCTAAAGACTATAATCCTATTAGATTAGAAAGAGCTTAATATAGCCTTTAATCTCTCTAACTAGGCAAAACGCACAGGAAGCTTTAATTAGCTCTCTATATTTACAAGACCTAATATTACGTTTATAATAAATTAACTCTACAGTATAAATTTTATACTAAAGTAAGTTTATGTGGATCTTTAGAAATACCTTTAGAGATACCTTTATAGCTTAGAAGATTTAGGATTATTCTTAGAGGATTAGACCTTTTAGACCTAAAATCAGTCCTTTAGGTAAAGGGATTTAGTAATGCCTCGCTTGCTAACAATCTAGATACTAGGCGATTAACTGCAGGCCATATTATGATACTAGCCGGAGGATTAATCCTTTAGCAATTAAAGAAATAAACTCTTATAGCACTTAGTTTAACTAAAGTAAAATTTATTAACCTCACGCTAACTAGTCTATCTATACTCTAGGTAGCGAATCTGCTTAATAACTTTAGGATTAAATAATTATAACTATTACTACTATTTACTAATAGCTAGAATATAAAGGCTAATGTACTTAATAAGAAACACAAGGGATAAACTTATCACATTAATTTACGGTATAAATAGATTATATAGAAGGCTTGCAAAGGGGAATTCTAACTTTAATAAATTAGGATAGATTAAATAATAGCTAATAGCTTTATAAAAGGCTTAGAACGCGTTAAACACGCTAATTTTATGCGCCTTCTTTATATAATAAAGGCTAGGGACTTTAAGAAGGGTTATGTTTTAGAAGAGGCCTTAAAGGCCTAACTTTCTTGTTATTTTCCTTTCCTTTCCTTATTATAGCTAGATATACTACTAGGGCGGTGTTAAGGATATTCACAGCCTCACATCGTAGCCTTAGGCATTAGCCTCGTTATCCTCTCTTCGTTTAATAACGCAGCCTCCCTATATCGCGTTTGTTATTAGATTTATTGTAGGCTTTGCTTAAAGACCTAAATTTATTGGATTAGTAGATTCGAAGCTTATAAGCTTCTCTTTCCTCTGCTAGATTCCGAATTCCTAGATAGCAATTCTACATCCTCTTCTCTTCTCATCGCTCTTTGCCACATTCCTCCACAGTTAATAGAAGACGGGCTATATCTATAGCTTCAATTCCCCTATAGATAGATAGAACCATACATGAATTGATAACATCTTTGAAGATACTAGTGCACTAGTGACTTGTGGTTATAGGACCGGAAACCCCTAGGTCCTCCTAACACTAATTAGTGGTTACTTAATACAACTAACCACAGAGAAGTAAGGGATTGCTTAGAAGAGGCGTCTACTGTAAACCGCAGTCTAACGTGCTATAGGAAGAAAATATTGCCTCTATAATACTAAACTTCTAAAGGATTAAATTACTAGCCTTTATCTAATTAAGTACTAGCGCTATAAGGATTTAATCCCGCTAACTACCTTAGAACCTTAGCTAATAAGCCCGCTAAACCCCCTATTATTACTATTATAACTCCTTAACTAGAAGACTCCTAAGAACCTTACTCTTATCTAATAAGAGAAGAGCTTCTAGAATAAATCTAATAATACTAGAAGAACCTCTTAACTAACTAGGACTTAATAAGTAATAATATTAACCTAGAGACTATAACTATAACTAATCTTAATAATAAGATTACTTATATAATCCTTTATTATAAAGAGTAAAAGTATAAAGACTAGGAATAATAGGAGAACTATAGATTTAACTTTAGTAACTAGAATAGAGACCTCTTTAATAAAGCTAATAAAGGTCTAACTAAAGCACTATAAGACCTTCTCTGCGAATATAGTGTATATATAGGGAGATCTAGTAGAAGGATTACTAAAGCCCTTAAAAGAGTGCTTAAAGAAGAATAATAATCTAGATAGCCTCTAGAAGAGGTTAATAAGTAACTTACTATAGGTAAATTTAATTTAAACCTTTACCTAGAGGTAAGGCTAGTACTAATAATAAAGAACCTATAATCCTCTTTATAAGCACCTATTAACACGCTAGAACTATAGCTAATAGCATTAAGCCTGCTAATTATATATACCTAGTGCTCTTAACCCCTTACTACTCCTTAGATCTAAGTAAAAGCATACCTTTACTACCTTCTATAATACCTTAAGCTTAGGAATAGTTAAATAATATAAGGAAAGTACTTAATCTAATAAAGATCTATAAAGAGAATAATAAGTATAGTAAAAGATATTTAACTTTATTAAGCTAAAGGTTATAATACTATAAGACTAGTGCTAATAGCTTAACTTTATAGAAATAGCGCTTATAAAGGTATTTCCTATAATGCTAACTAGTAATATAAAGAAGTTTTACCTTATAAATATCGCTTTAAAGTTAACTACTACCTTTATATTTAATTAAATAGTTAAGCTTATTAGATAACACTTTAAGACCCCTATAAATAAATAATTCTATTAAATAGAGTAAAATAGTATTACCTTATAAGGTACTATTACAAAGAACCTAGATAAGTTAAAGATAGAATGCCTAGATATAATAATCTAAAGCTTATAAGATATTTACAATAGACTCTTTAACCCCTTAATAATAATATAGAACTTATTAAATAGACCCTCTAAGCGGTTAGAGGCATACCTAAATATAACCTCGCTAAATTCGCGGTTAATAACACGTTTAAAGACCTTATGGGCAATCTACGTAAGTTAATTAGCATTGCTAAAGCCTAGAAGGAAGTAAGCTAATAGTTTAATAGTAATAATTAGAAAGATAAGGCCCTATTTACAGACTATTAATATAAATAAATAAGGGACTTTAATTATAACTATAGCTAAAGATAACTATAATAATACTATATATATGGTAAGGAAGGATACTAGTCTTCTAAGCATAGTAAAAAAAGAATATATAGAGGCTAAATAAGAATAGTAGAAGAATAAGAAACATAGGAATCCCCTATCTAATAGGAAATTTAGAGTCTTCCTATAGGCCTATAAAGGTAATAATAATTCCTTATAGGAAGATAATAATATATCTAAAAGCAATAATACCTAGGATATATCTAAAGTGTTTCTAGAGGAAATAAGCATAGGAAAAGGTAAAATAATAATTATATAGTTCTTTATAAGCGTAGTAGACTAGATAAATAAAGAGGAGTCCTTTAGAACCTTAAGAAGGAGGCCCTCTATTATATATATTATAGGGAAGACTAGTTCTAAGCTAAATTAACTACTTATATATTAGAGGATCGCTACTCTAATGAGATATTTAGAGGTATTATCCCTAATATAGGGGCGGTAGGATTCTTAACTACTAGAATTAGCTAGGTAAAGGCACTACTAAAGAAGATACCCTTACTAATAATAAACCTAATAGACTAAGAGCAAACTATTAAATTTAGAGTAGGATTAGTAAGATTAATTAGTATCCTAAAGGTCCCTATAATTTTTAGTTAAATTATGTTCTATGTGCTTAATACAAGCATACTATTCCTATATAGCATTAATAATATAGATAATATAAATATAAAGCTTAATAACATTAAAAATATCCTAATTTAAGGAGATTAAAAAGTCCTATTATCTAGAAATAGGGATATCCGTGGTAGACTCTAGAGGCTATAGAGGTAACCGCCTTTCTTCTATTAGAAAAGCAAATCCAAAGGCTTTACTAATAATTTAGTTACCCTTCTATATAGTGGCTTATAATAGTGCTATAATACGCTAGTAAGGACATAGAGAATAAGATAATTAAGAAGATTATAAATGCATGCTACTACTATTAACTTAATAGGAAATCGCTAGGATAATTCTAATTTACGCTAAAAGATAACTATAACTTTAACTATAAGATAATTATTAATATAATATATCTTAACAGTAGCCTAGTACTCTATATTATTAACTCTATAACCTCCTTCTAGGCTACCTGCTTCCTTAAACCCTAGAAGCAAAAGGTATAAGATATCTAGAATATATTAAAAGAATACTAGATTAATATATATCTAGGTCCTCTAGACTAGATAGTCTATAATATAGGGAAGAACTTTGCTTTAAATAAATTCTAGAACTACACATATATTATAGTAATTAATATTAATAAAGTGCCTATAAAAGCGTACTAAAGCATTAGAAAGGTTAAACGCTATTATAGCCTACTATAGAGAGCTTATAATATTATTACCTAAGAGCTAGGTATAAGTATAAGCATTATAAACTATTAGAAGCTTTAAATAGCTATTAAAGCTATAAATAACTTAGTAGGATTAAATAGTCTAGTACCTATGCTACTAGTATTTAGCTTATACCTATAACTTACTAATAATTTGCCTCTAAGCCTCTTAATTATATAGCAAGCCATAATACTTTAAAAGTAATAGATAAGGCTAGATATTTACTAGCAAAGAGATAAGTAAATAATGCCCTCGCTACCTAGAATAGCCTAGATATAGCGCCTATATATTTACTACCTTTATAATTAGATATATAGGTCTAGTGTAAAAGAAGGCTAGAAAGGACTGTTTAAGCTAATTACTACTAATAGTAAGGCATATACTCTCTAAATACCTTATAGGCCTACTAAATTTTAAATAACTATTATTAAACCCTACCTTATTAATAATAATAAGCCTATAATTAATAATAAATATAGGCTAGAGGATGCAATTAATAATAATAAGGCCCTCTCTAATATAACTAATAAGGAATTTACCCTAGAGGACAAACCTATTATAAGAAAAAGGCGTAGAAGACCCTAAAACTAAAACCTATAGCTAAAGCAAGTTAAATACCTAAAAGAGGTTATAGAAGGCTAAGGAAGAACCCTCCCTTACTTATAGAACTAACCTAAGGTAAAATCTTTATTATAGTAAAGGAGAAAGCTAATCTTAAGCTTACTATCTAGCTATAAAAAGATAGAAAGATTATAACACTAGGAGACCCTTTTAAACGCTCTAATAAGTAGGAGATTAACGCTTTATAAGCCTATAAAGTCTTTAAATTTATGCCCTTTAACCTATTTACATATAGTACCTAATAACTCTTTAATTCTTAATTAGTCTATAAAGTTAAGGGTAAAGGTATAGATACACTATATAAGAAATTATAACTAGTTATATAAGGCTATAATAATAGTGGTAAACTTAAGATCCTAACCTAATTACTAACTATCTAATAGGCTAGCTAATGCTTAATTATAGCCCTAGCTCCCTCCCTTAAGGAAAAGGGCATCTCCCTATAGATTTAAGATATTATATAGGTATATATATAGTTAACTACTACACTAAATAGGTCTATTATCTTATAACTCCTAAAGGAGATTAAATACCTTTACCTAGAAGATATAGTAATAGAAGTAATTAAGCTACTCTATAGAATCGCTAAAGTAAGCATATACTAGTGGTTAATATACTATTAGCACTACTATAATAAACTTAACATAATTATATTAACCTATAACCTATACTTACTAATATTAAATAATAAGAATTACTTTAAAATTATTAGAATATAAACTAATAATACCTTAGGACTTAGTAATAATACTTTCTATAAGCGTAAAGAGATAGAGCTTTAAAGGCTAGTTTTCTAGCTAAGCTAAAGTAAGGACTTATAGAAGAGGCACTACTTATCTTTAATAGTTATATACTAGCTAACTTAGAAAACAAATTATTAATTCTTTACTAAAAGGGGTAAAGTAAGAAGATCTAACTAGTAGAACTAGCTAATAATATAATAAAGTAATAATATATTAAATAATAGGCACGCAGGGTATACATTATAACTATTTACTAACCTAAGGCTTTGTATAACCTCTTTATTACTATATAGTAATAAGAAGTTATAGTTAATAATGCTAAATACCTAAATAAATAACTTTAGTAGTAAATAAAGCACTATAATTATAGCTTACGCTATATACCACTTAATCTCTTATATATAAGGCTATATATCTTTATTAATAGCTCTTTTGTAAATAATAAGGATTTAAGCTTATAGATAGGATATATTACTATCCTAGGTAATGAAGAAACCTATAATAAAGCTAAGTTTATAATATAAGGAAATATTATAATATATAGCTCTATAAAAAGTAAGTAAGTAATAAGAAGCGCCCTTACCTCTAAGCTATATAGTATAGCATAAGGTATTAATATAGCCTATGCTATTAACACTACGCTTAATATTATAATAAGTAAGCTATAAATACCTAAGATCCTAATAGTTATATGCATAGACTCCTTCTTACTATATAAATGCCTTATAAAGCTTAGTATAATAAAGGAAAATGCCTAATAATTAATATTATAGCGTTATAATAGTTATATAAGTAACGCAAGATTAACAAGATTTGTTAGATTAATAGAAGGGATAATATTGCTAATTTAATAATAAAGGCATTGCTAAACAAGACCCTTAAGACCTTTATTAGTAATAATATAGTTAATATAAGGGTAGAAGGTTTAGTTAAATAACCTATAGGCTAGAGACCTGTAAAATTAATATTATAACTAGCACTAGAAGAACACAAACCTAGACTAGCTAGTTAACTAATTATAAGCTGGATATTATAAGATTAGATCCACTTATGAACACTTTTGTTAAATTCGTTTTTATCGCGTTTTTAAGCTCTTTAGCTAAAGGAGAAAAGAGAGATTACAAGAGCTTTCTATTAGATAATTTTCGGTTAGATAATTTTCGGACTAGATCCTAGTGGGTCTGATGCGAGCACTTTGATTAGCTATATCACCACGAAGACCCACTTTTCTATGTACCTGGATTACTTAACCTATTTTTCCCCTTTTTCCTCCTTTTAACCTATTTTTACACTTTTAACCCCTTTTGCTTTTAATAGCCCTATCTTTAATAACAGACCTATCTTTAATAACAGACCTATCTTTAATAACAGACCTATCTTTAATAACAGACCTATAACCTAACTAATTAGAGCAGCGGAACCTACTTAGTTATTTATTTTGCATTATAAGAAAAGAGAAGTTACTAGTGTTAGAACACTGCGAATTCCCTAAATTCGCTGTGGCTAGGGACTGTGAATACCCCGAATTCGCTGTGGCTAGGGATGGCAAATGCGACTGGCCGGATATGCCCCTGTCGCCCCACTATGCACTAACACATATTTAGTCGCACATCCCCTATCGCCCTACCTAGGCTAGCTATGCGATTAGCCCTTAGACTAATCGCCTTACATTAACATCTAGACCTTGTCTAACCTATAACACTATAAGAGTTAGTATATTAATAGAAGATAGGCTATATCTATAGCTTTAATTCCCCTATAGATAGATAGAACTATACATGAATTAATAACATCTTTGAAGATACTAGTGCACTAGTGACTTGTGGTCGTAGGACCCGAAACCCCTAGGTCCTCCTAACAAAAACATAAAAGAGAAAAGTATTTTATTTTATTAATATTTTAAAAACCTTAAAATACTTAATAACTAAAAGTCTAGCTTTTTCTATAGTAATTTACTTATACTTTCTTATATTTATATTTTATTTATTTTTAATTAAACTCTAACACTAAGAATATTATAAGTAATATAAGTAATATAAGTAATATAAGTAATATAAGTAATATAAGTAATATAAGTAATATAAGTAATATAAGTAATATAAGTAATATAAGTAATATAAGTAATATAAGTAATATAAGTAATATAAGTAATATAAGTAACATAAGTAATATAAGTAATATAAGTAATATAGCTAATATAAGTTATTATAAGTTATTATAAGCTATTATAAGTTATTATAAGCTATTATAAGTTATTATAAGCTATTATAAGTTATTATAAGCTATTATAAGTTATTATAAGCTATTATAAGTTATTATAAGCTATTATAAGTATTAGTAGTTATTAGAAGCTATTAGAAGCTATTAGAAGCTATTAGAAGCTAGTAGAAGCTATTATAAGCTAAGATAAATATTTTTACTAACACTACATTTGTAATGTTTGTAGTTAGTGTAGCTAGTAAAAAGAATTTGTAGTGTAATATAGTGTAGTTTTTTTAGCTTGTAGTTAGTGTAGTTTATAGTATAGTGTAGTTTGTAGTGTAGTAACTACACTACACTACAAAAACTACACTACACTACACATTGTAGTGCAATACTCTGCCTATATCTCACCGAAGCTCCTAGTTAGGCATGTTCTATAGGGGATTTAGAAGGTCCATATCCTAATGTCAGGGTGAGGGCTCTGACAACGCTGGAACGTCGCATTGACCGCATTGACGAAGATAAGACCCTCCTTGAGATAACGGTGGATACGATGTATTAGATGTACCGGATTTAGTTAGATAAGACTATAGCGCACTGTGTACCTTTTAGGTACAAAAGTTAGGTGCTATCTGCACCTCTAATTAACTAAATTAAACGCTTTTTATTAACCTATTACACCCCTACCTTCTAATAGTTATAAGCCTAGGAGACTTCTAATGCCCTTATTATTACTATCTTTAAATTATACGCTCTATTTAATATTATTAACGCTTACAAGCTTTATAAGATAAGCTTAATCTATTACTACACATTAAATATATTACCTTTTAACATACCTTTAAACCCTAGTGTATTCCCTTTATAATATCTAAAGAAACCCCTAATATAGTGTTATTATTAGAGAAGGACTAGATTAAATAGTATACGTAGATTAAGAACTACGCGGAATCCTATAGCGTCTAGGAGTATATTAACCCTAATAAGGTTAAATTGCTCTAAGAGCCTATAATGCTAGCGTACCTATAGAGGGGACTAAGGCTAGAGGTCTTACTAGAAAACCCTTATACTATTAAAGAATAGAAACTTACTTATAAAGATATAAAGGACTACTTTAATTTTAAATATAAAGAATTATAATTTAAGCTTATAAAGTATAATACCCTATTAAAGTAACTACTAAAGATAAGGGAATTTATTTATAAGACTATCTTAAAGAATATATAGGACTCCTTAGACTTTAATACTAAGGTTAAAGAGAAAGAGTTAATTTAGCTATATTCTTAAAGAATACTAAAGCTTCTTTAGGATTAGTATTAACTAAACGCTAAGAAAATACTAATTCTTATAGAAACTTATCTTAATAACTATCTATAAGCTAAAGGAACTTATAACTAGTATAAGTAGGCTATAATAAGTAAGGTACTATAAAGGAATTACCTAGATCTTAAGACCTAATAGATAGAAGAGATAATACTCTATAAGTTTATTATACCTCTTTAAAGTAAATTTAAATTATTCTAGAAGAAATAGAATAATCTTTTAAATAAAGGAGAAAAGTAGGAGTTCCTAAGAGCTATAGCTAAGTTTAAACGTAACTATAAAGCTCTATAGAGCATTGTAAAGTTAGCAAATGCTCTTACCTTAGAGAGATTAAATAGTAAGAATAAATTAAAGTAATTAAAGTACCCTAGTTATTCTAATTACACTATTAATAATACTTTAAAGTGGTAGGAATACTATAATTCCTTTAAGACCCTTTATAAGCTAGAGGTTACTCTAAAGGACTAGTTAGTTAGGAAGACCTTAAAGGAAAACATTAAGAAGTATCTTAAGGAAAACCCTAAGGAGAAGTTAAAGGCTATAGGTTAGAAGCTAGAGAAGTAAGAGAAGAATAGAGATATTATTATTCCTTTATAGAACCTTATAAATAACTTTATTATAACTACACTAGGCAAGAAATCTGCTAATATATTAATATCTATTTAATCTAAGTATCCTAAACTAATAAAGGAGGTTATGGTTACTTCTTTAAACGCAGTAAACGCTTTAGAAACAAAGAATAATATAGTTATCTATAATTCTAGAGCAAACGCTTATAGCTTTAATAATATCCACTAGTTTAAACTATCTAAATTTAATAAGAATGTTAATATAGAGGTTAGAGCTAGTAGCATAGTTTATATAGCTTTAGGTTAAGGAATAGCATATATTATAGTTATAGATCCTATTACGCAAGCTATAAGGACTATAGTGCTAGTAAATACTCTATATATCCTAGAATTTAATATTAATATTATATTAGCAAAGATTCTAATAAATATAAGTGTCTTTTAGAATTAGAAGAAGAATATATTAATATAAGGAGGCTATCCTATAGCTAAACTATATAAGGTTAATAATCTCTTTATATTATTAAAGCTATCTAAGGATTTAAAAGAGGCCTATATAGCTTCTAGAACACTAAAACCTCCTATAAAAGGAAACGCAGACCTATGGTATTAACAATATAGTTATCTAGGCATAGAAGCCTTTGCATAGCTTATAAATGTAACTCTAGGCGTTAAAATGATTAGACCTAGCCTTATGTAGTGTGAGATATATGCTATAGGTAAAGCAAGGCGCTAGAGATTAAAAGCTATACCTAAGGGACTTCCTTAAGGACTAGGTTATAGATTATCTATAAATCTAGACTATTATAACTTAGAATATTAGAATAGTAATAGGTATTAGTGTGTATTTATATGCCTTATAACCTTAATATGTTTCTTCTACTTATTTAAATTAAAGGATAGGATTTATAACTGCTTTTATATAATAATAAGCTTCCTAAGCATATAATTTAGGATTTAGCTTTGCTTCCTATATAGTAATATTAAGAAAGCCCTCTTTATAGGAGAAATAAGAGATAAGATAGCCCTTTTAGGTATCTTAGTATATAATTTAGCTCCTTAATACCTAGTTAGAATAGTAAGGCAAAGAGATCTAGGGGTGGTAAAGTAAAAGGCTAGAACGCTAAGTCTAGAGGTAAACCTTCTATATAAACTTAATAATAAGGTATTTAGTATAGCTATATATCTTCTAAATTAAATGCCTTTTAAATATTATAGTAAATAGATTATACTATATAAGCTTTAGTGAAATTAGGCTAGGAAGACTATACTTACTTATTTATAGTTATTAGAATTATAAAAGCCCTTAATATCTTACCTTTAAGCTTATAGTTATAAAGCCTTTCCTATAACTATAAAGGCTCTAGAACATATAAAATTAAATAATTTAATGCCTTAACTTAAGTAAAAGGCTTATATTAGTTATCTAGTTAGATATAAAGGAAAGTTATAGTATATTATCTAGGTTCTAATATTAAGGAATTAGAAGGTAATTACATTAGCTTATGTATAGTTTAATAAGAATACCTTCTTTAAACTAGAAGAAGAGCTTAAATTAGCTTAGAAAGAGAAGATATTAATAATTAATTTACTTAAAGAGCTTAAGGCTAATAATATTAAAGAGGAAATTAGTTAAGACCTTATTAGAATAGAGCTTAAAGATAATAATAACCTCCCTTTAATACTAGTAAATATAACATAGGAAATAACTAGATTAAAGTAGAAACGCCTCTTTAAGCCTTATAGTAAGAAGAGAGCTATTCTAGTGTATTTCTAACCTCTCCTAACTCCTCTTATAAGCACACTATTTCTATAGAGAATATAAAGCTTCTATTATAAGGAGATAATGCGCTCTTCTAAGAGTTTAATAGCTTTATACGTAAGGTAATAATAGAATATATAGAGCTTACCGCTAATACTAGCGAAATTACTACTAAAGGTAGTAAAGGCCTAGAGAATCCACATTCTAATACTTTACTCTCCTATAGCAAAGGCATTAATCTAAATAATATTATTACTAGAAAACACTAATAGAAGGAATCTAGGAAAGCTTAGCAGGCTTAATCCTATTCTACCTTTACTACTGCGTTATAAGGTACCTAATATAGCCTTAGAATTAAGGATATACCCTAGAACTTACCTATTACTATTAAGTAATAGCTTTAATATATTATAACCACTAGAAGGAAGTAATTATAAAAGAAGTTAATAAGCTTCTATCCTTAAATTATTAGGAAGATATCCTAGAGGAAGTATTTTATCTTAACTCCTATAAGGAAATTATTAACCTTAGATAGGTTTTTAAGTATAAGACTAATAAGAAAGGCATAGTTATAGAGTTTAAAGTATAAATAGTTATATAAGGAATTAATAACTAAAGGATAACCTTAATAACTACACTACTACGCTTACTTTATAATCTCTATAAATGCTACTTACTATTTACTATATAAATAACTTTAATACTTAATAATATAATGTTTAGAATGCCTTCCTTATATAGAACTTAAAGAACCTATTTTCTATAAGCTACTAGAAGGCTTAAAGGCAAAGGGTTATCTTTAGAAGATAATATAAGTATTATATAGTCTTAGAGAAGCTCTAAGATAATAGTTCCTATATCTAATGTAATTCCTACTAAAGATAGGCTTTATTTAGGGAAAGGAAGACCTATATATCTTTACGAAGGATAGAATTATCCTATTCTTTTATGTAAATAATATTATAGTGATATTCCTAGGCGATTTTAAAGATAAATTTAATGCTCTATATAATTAACTAATAAATAACCTAGATATTAAGGATTAAGGAGAATTAAAGTGGTTTCTAGGGATTAAGATTATTTAAAATTAAGCTATAAAGGAGATATAGTTATCTTAAGAATCCTATATCTATAAGATTACATAGAAATTCATTCCTAATATTATAGATAATGATTTAAAGGGCTCTATTACTCCTCTTTATATAGCTACTATCTATCCAAATAATAGTTAAGCTAATAAAGAGGAAATCAATCTATTCCGAGCAATTATTGGATTATTAGTATATCTCTATATTATTAGAAAACCTAATGTAGCCTTTGTAACTTTAAAGCTTACTATATTCTTAACTAACCCTTCTTCTAAGCATATTAAACTTACTAAAGGCATTATTAGATACGCTTAGAACACAAAGAAGCTATATATCTAATACTCTAGGGATAATAGCTTTAACACGCTCTTCTTAAGCATAGATGCTTCTCTTAGCAATAACCCTAATACTAGGAAATTAATATAAGGCTATGTATTTATTATATATAGCGCTATAATAGATTAGAAATTAGGTAGGTAATATTATATAATAACTTTAAGTATAGAAGTAAAGCTCTTTGCCTTAAATTACAGTGTAAAGAGCGTATATCGCTAGGATAACTACTTTGTAATATTAACGTACGCACGCTGCCTCTCTTAATTATCTAGTGTAATAATAAGTAGACAATTTATATTATAGAACATAAGGAAGGAAGGCTTTAGACTAGCCTTAAGCATCTTAATATAAATTAAATATGGATTTAAGAGTAATATGCCCTAGGCAACATTAAGGTTAATTAGATAAAGACCTCTAAGATACCTGCTAATAGCTTTACAAAGCCTCTATTAGGGCTAAAGCACAAGGAATTCTACTGTAGAATTAGGCTATAACTAATACCTAAATATTTAAAAACACCAGAAATCTATTAAGATCCTACATAACCTATATAACCTATAGCTTCATTTTTGTTATTAGCTAGGGGGTATGTTAGGGTAAGGGCTCTAATAACGCTAGAACGTCGCATTAACCGCATTGACGAAGAGAAGACCGTCCTTGAGACAACGGTGGATACGATATATCAGATGTACCGGATTTAGTTAGATAAGACCATAGCGCACTGTGTACCTTTCAGGTACAAAAGTCGGGTGCCGTCTGCACCTCTAATTGACTGAATTGAACGCTTTTCATCAACCTATTACACCCCTACCTTCTGACACCTAATGTATTAGATAACAATAGTGGCTGTCTAGAATCCCCTAAGGCCTGTGATTCTTAAGAAGCCTAGCAAGATAGGGAGCTAGGGGATAGTAGCCCTAAAAGCAGCTAGATTCTAGTTATAAGAAATTACTAGATTTAGCCTTTCTTTAGCATATTTAACTCGGATATATAGGGCTTTCCTGCTAAAGAAATCATTAAAATTAGCTAAAGGATCCCTAATTTTTCCGCTGTTAAAGAAAAGGATTTTAATTGCTTAGCCTATACGCAAACTAAGGCTATTAGAAGACCTAGCAAAAGACCTATTTAGGACCCCCTAGAGTTTTAGATATTCTAGAGGGAGATATAGTTAAAATCGAGCCTATACTATATAATAAGAAGGCTCTAGTCCTTATCCTTATTAGCCGAAAATCCCGGTATAAATAGTGCTTTTATTAGCTAATAAAGAAGGTTAAACCCTTTATAATACTATTAAGGGCTTCTTTAAGGCCCTAAAAATCAATATAACGCGTATCCTAGGTACCTTTACTTTAATAGAGGTACTAAAATTAATAATAAACTTTAGTTATAGTTATCTTCTAAAGGAATTTATTTTAGCACCTCTTATCCCTATATTTATAAATAGAATAGGCTAGTTAAGAGGGCTATTAGGGTTATCCTTAACTCACTTAGGGCTACTCTTTAGTAGTCTAAGTTTCCCCTTTATCTATAGTCTTATATCCTACTAGCTATAGTAGATTTAGTTAATATTACTACTATTAAAATAATACTATTTATAGCACTATTTTATAGGCTTACTAATTGCCTAGTTACGTTATTGTAACGTTAGTTATAGGCGTTGCTTGCAGCGTTAGTTATAACCTACGTTGCCTCACAACTAACCTATGGCTTATATAACTAAGCTAACTAGGTTACCCTATAGGGAAGCTAAAATTAACTATAACTAGAGAACTAGTAGTTATATAAAAGGCTAATATATACTATTTAAATCCTTAAATATTTCTGGATTTAATAGTATATTTTATTTATAGAGTTATATATTAAAGTGCTTAGTTAGGCTATGTGGGTAGCTAGATTATATAGTTATAAGTCGATTTTTTACTTTTCCTATATAAATAAATTTTGCGGAAAATAAAAAGTAGCTCCTAAGACCCCACTAGTAACCCCTTTCCTCTAATATAGTTAGTAAGTCTATAAGGGGACTTAGAAAATCCTCTTATTACTTATTAGACTATCCGTCTAGTTAGAAATTAACTATATTTAACTATCTATACTCTCTATCTTAAAGAATCTACTATAATCTAGTTATCTAGAAGCTACTATAAAGGAATCTACTAGGGAGGTCTTCCTATCCCTCTAGCTAGATTTCCTTCTATTTCTAATAACTACTAATATAACTAAGCCCTTAACCCCTAAGTAGCTATATCTAGCTAACTTAGAACCTAAGACCACCTATAAACCTGATTTATCTAAGATTAGGGCTATAGGGTCTTATTACAAGGTTCTAATATCTCTAGAGCAAAGATTTAAGCTATAAAGGCTAGCCCCTAGGACTATCCCTAGTTAGTTACTAGCTACTCTAGGTTCTAATGTCTATCTTATTTCTATTCCCTCTAAAAGGTTAGTTATAAAGACTAGCTTTTTAAAATTATAGAGAATATAGGCTCTATAAGGACTCCTAAGCCTTTAGGAGTTATCCTTTAGAGGGAGGAATTAATAATCTTTATAATCCCTTATAAGATAATCTAGAGGTTTAGGATAATCTAAAGCCTAAAAATCTAGTACCCCTAGAGAGCCCTAGCCCTATAGCCCCTAATAAGGTACCTATAGGAAATCTATTAGCTAATTCTAATGCTATAGATATTAATAATTTTAATATAACTTCTTTTATTAAGGAGTTATGCTTTAAGGCTTAGGAAAGGGCTAAATTATTTACTAATAATAACTTAGATACCCCTAAGACTTAGAAATAAGCTTTAAAAAGGAAGGATAGTTAAAAATAGATAGATGCTACTTTTAGCGAATTTAAGTAGCTTTTAACTACTAGAACCTTTAAATTTATAGGGATAGACTAAGTCCCTAAGGGCTAGAAGATTCTAAAGAATAGGCTTGTTTATAAGCTTAAAAAGGATAAAGAAAATAATCCTTTAAAATACAAGGCCTGCCTTATTACTAAAGGCTTTATATAAATAGAAGGTTAAGATTATCTTAAGACCTATGCTACTATAAGTATCCCTCCTAGTTAGTAAATATTATTAGCTCTAGTAGCTTCTAATAACTAGGAAGTTAAGTAAATTAATTTTATAGGGGCTTTTTTAAATAGTATAAAGGAAGCTATTTATATATAAATCCTAGATAGATTTACTAAATTTACTAGAGCTATGCCTAAATTAGCTAAATTACTTAAAAGTATAGCTATAAAGTTAAAATAATGCTATTTATAGCACTATTTTTAGGCCCACTAGTTGCCTAGTTGCGTTACTATAACCTAGGCTGCAGCGTTAGTTGTCACATAACTTACGTTGCCACTAAAGCAAAGCTATGGCATTTATAACTAAGCTAACTAGGTTACCCTAAAGGGAAACTAAAATTACCTATAACTAGGGAACTAGTAGTTATATAAAAGGCTAGAATATACTATTTAAATCCTTGAATTTTGCTGGATTTAATAGTGGTTTTTATTTATAGGGGTATACTTTAAAAGTAATAAGTTAGTCCACGTGGGCGTTTAGTTTATATAGCTATAAGTTGATTTTTACTTTTCCTATATAAATAAATTTTACGGAAAATAAAAAGTAGCTTACAAAGCCCTCCTAGCAACCCCCTTCTATTAATATAGTTAGTAAATCTATAAGGGGACTCAAAATATCCTCTCCTTGCTCGTTAGACTGTCTGTACGTTAGAATACGACTATATTTAACTATCTAAGCCTTCTATCTTGAATAATCTATCGTGATCTAGTTATCTATAGATCGCTGCGCCCTTCATTGCGCTAGCTATCTAGGAATCTATTAGGAGGTCTTCCTATCCCTCTAATACCTTCCCCTTCTAACTCTCAATAATAATAAGTTTGCTTAATTATATATTTAATTATATATACGCTTATGTAATATCTTAATTCCATAGGATAATTCCTTTAGATCTAATTAATAGTGGTATTACCATAATTAACCGTTAACTTAATCTTTAGATTATAGGCAATTAGGTTAGGATAAGTTCCTTCCCTTATTATTAGTCCCTTAAATCACAAGCTATAATTTCTTATATAAAGTGCTTATACCTTTCCCTTTAATTTCTCTTACTCTATAAGATTTAAAGAGTCTCTTATTGCCGTGCTTATTTAGGTTATATATTATAAACTTAAATATATTATAAGCTTATAAAGTGTTAATCTTAGCTTAGTCTAATTACTTAAAGGGCTTACCTAGTATTATAATCTTTCCTTCTTAGCATAATTAAAGAGCTAGGTTTTAATTAGCTTGCTCTTTACTATAAGGAACACTTTATATAGTGTTCTAGTAGCTATAGGTCTCTTTATTAATGCTTTCTTTTGGTCCTTATTTACTAGGAATATTAATAGATTATATGCTTTATCTTCCTTAAGGTTAAAGTAAACTATAAGCTTCTTATATAGCTTGCCACGCTTTTTTTAACATATAGGACTTCCTTATTTTCTTCTAAAGCTCCTTAGGTAATCTCTTTAGTAAAGGCTTTATTATCTTCTATAGCTTAGTCTTTATCTTTAGATACTAATTCTTAGGGCTCTTTAGCTTAGTATAGATTATAATAGTATAGCTTAACCACTATTAATTAGAATCTAGTTAGTCCTTAAGGTATTTAAAGGATATAGGCTTTATAGTTATTTCTAAGAAGCTTATATAGGCTATACTAGCTACCTTTCTCTCTCTAAACTTATATATCTACCTATAGTAGTAGCTAGTGTATTAGTAGGGTATGCAGGCTATTATGCGTTTAAAGCGTATCTTAAACTTATTACTTTACTAGAAGCTATTAGACTTTATTAGTAGCTTTATAAATTACTTTAGTATATTAGATAATAAAAACTCTTAGTAGGGATTTATTAGTTATCCTTAGATAGGCTCTAAAGACTAAAAGAGTTAGCATAAGGCTATTAAGGCCTGCTAAGTTATTCATAGCTTTAAAAGCTATCTAGAGGCGTTGTTTAGGCGCGAGGTCTTAGCTTATAGAGTCTATAATAATTATGTAGGCTTACTATAAAAGTCTATAGTAATGTTTAACCTTTCTAATCCTATTATAAGCTTTAACTAGAACCTTATTAATCTTAATTAATAGTAATTATATATAATATTTAAATTCTAAAGATATAAAGTTCTTTCTAGTATTATAAATAATCTAATCTAGAGGGCTAAGGTATGTATTAATCTAGTATTCACGTAAAGCATTCTAAATATTATAGGCCTTTTATCTATTTAGATTAAGAAACCATGCCACTTAGAATAATATTACTAAATTAATAATATAGAGAATAGGGTAGCTATTAATTTAAATAAGGTTAATAATAATCTTATAGTTAAATTTATAGTTATCTTTAACTAGAAACTTAAACCTACCTAGGGCTTTCCTATTTATCTAATAATAGTAACAGATTTTAGTTAATCACTTAATAGCTTTGCACTTAACTTTATAACTAGCTTATTATAATATCTTTGTAAGCTATTTTTTGAGAATTGGAAGGGGAAGGTATTAGAGGGATAGGAAGACCTCCTAATAGATTCCTAGATAGGTAACGCAATGAAGGGCGCAACGACCTATAGATAACTAGATTACGGTAGATTATTCACTTTAAGAGCTTAGATAGTTGAATATAGTTGTATTCTAACGTACGGACAGTCTAACGAGCAATAAGAGGATATTTTGAGTCCCCTTATAGACCTACTAACTATATTAACAGAAGGGGTTACTAGGAGGACTTCGTAAGCTACTTTTTATTTTCCGTAAAATTCATTTATATAGGAAAGGTAAAAATCGACTTATAGCTATACAAACTAGACGCCTATGTGAACTAACTTATTACTTTTAAAGTGTACCCTATAAATAAAAACCACTATTAAATTTAGCAAAATTCAAGGCTTTAAATAGTATATATTAGCCTTTTATACGACTACTAGTTCCCTAGTTATAGTTGATTTCAGCTTCCCTATAGGGTAACCTAGTTAGCTTAGTTATACATGCCATAGCTTGCTTTGGTGGCAACGTAGGTTGTGCGGAACTAACGCTGTAACTAACTGCTAAAATAATGCTATTTATAGCACTATTTTATAGGCCCACTAGTTGCCTAGTTGCGTTGTTGCAACGTTAGTTACAGGCGTTGCTTGCAGCGTTATGACCTGCGTTCCCACAACTAACCCATAGGCTTATATGACTAAGCCAACTAGGTTACCCTATAGGAAGCTGAAATTAACTATAACTAGGAACTAGTAGTTGTATAAAAGGCTAACGTATACTATTCGAATCCTTAAATTTTTCTGGATTTAATAGTATATTTTATTTATAGGGTTATATATTAAAGTGCTTAGTTAGGCCACGTGGGTAGCTAGATCATATGGTTATAAGTTAATTTTTACTTTTCCTATATAAATAAATTTTACAGAAAATAAAAAGTAGCTCCTAAGACCCTCTAGCAACCCCTTTCCTCTAATATAGTTAGTAAGTCTATAAGGGACTTAGAAAATCCTCTTATTACTTATTAGACTATCCGTCTAGTTAGAAATCAACTATATTTAACTATCTATGCTCCCTATCTTGAAGAATCTACCGCAATCTAGTTATCCAGAAGCCGCTGCAAAGGAATCTACTAGGAGGTCTTCCTATCCCTCTAGCTAGATTCCCTTCCATTTCCAATACTAACACTGCAACTAATGCTGCAGCCTAGGTTATAGTAACGCAACTAGGCAACTAGTAGGCCTATAAAATAGTGCTATAAATAGCATTATTTTAACACTCCTCTAGAAAAGTATAAGGTAACTAATTTAATACCTAATGACTTAGCTCTTTGATAGATATCTAAGTCATCCATAAATTCCAATAAATTCAATTATAAATCCAATAACTTTTAAACTATAAATCTAATAACCTGTAAGTCCAATAACTTTTAACTAGAATTCCAGTGTTTTTATTGGTTTATTATTTTTTAACTGTTTTGTTGATTTTATAGTTATATCTAGGTCCTTGTGTTCGTAAGGCCTAGTAATTTAATAAATTATTAAAATTTATTATTAGGCAGGGGCTTATTTAAGCTATCTGCAAGCATATCTTTAGTGTTAATATAGATAACCTTAGCTATACCCTTCTATACCTTTTCTCTAGTATAGTTAAATTTTAGTAGGGTATACTTTATTTTACTATAAAGAGTAGGGTTATTAGCGGTAGTAATAGCTCCTTAGATATCACTAAAAATTAGGACTAGAGGGGCTATAGGTAGCTTTATTTCCTTAAAAGGTTATAAAGCCACTTAAGCTCCCTAATAGCTTTACATAGGGTATTAGATTTAGCCTCTAAGGTTAATAAAGCTATTATAGTTAATTACTTTACTTTCTAGCTAATAGAGCCTTTTACTAGCTTAAAAAGATAAGCATAGGTTGATTTTAAAGAGGTCCTATCTCTAGCAAAGTCACTATTATAGAATCTATTAAGGGATGTAAAGGCTTTAGAATTTAATATAGTTCTAGACCTTCTATAGGTTATAGAATAACCTATAGTGCTAGATAGGAATCTAAGTAAGTGTTTAGAAGCATTTAGGTGCTCTATAAATAGCTTAGATAGAGCTTTATAAAGCCACTAAACTAGAAAAGAAATATTAGGCCTAGTTAAAAGCATTAGGTATATAATAGTGCTTACTATACTCTAATATAGCTTATAATTAGGAGGTAAAAGAGGTTTAGTTCTTGCTTATTTTATAATTCTAGGTTATAAGGGAATTTAAATAGGCTTAGTATCCTTTAAATTAAACCTTTCTAGGGCTTTAGAAATGTACTAGGACTAGTGGATAGTAATAGTCCCTTTCTTTTAATTTCTAGTGATTTAAACGCCTAGGAAATATTTAGCTAGTCCACAGTCTTCTATAGGATAAGCTTTATATAAAAGCTTCTTTAATCTATTAATATAGTTAAGGTCTAGTCCTATTAGAAGGCAGTTATATATATAAGTTGCTATATATATAGATGTAGTTAGGTTAAAGAAAACGGCTAGGTTAGATATAAGGGGTGAAATCTATGCTTATGAAGAAGATCCTTTAGAGCCTACTACCACTTTCTAGAGCTCTGTTTTAATCTATATAAGCTTTTTAAAGGAAAATAACCTGCTTTTAAGAGGGTTTATAGCTATACTTTTAAGTAGTTTAGCTAATTTAGGCATAGCTCTAGTAAATTTAGTAAATCTATCTAGGATTTATATATAAATAGCTTCCTTTATACTATTTAAAAAAGCCCTATAAAATTAATTTACTTAACTTCCTAGTTATTAGAAGCTACTAAAGCTAATAATATTTACTAACTAGGAGGGATACTTATAGTAGCATAGGTCTTAAGATAATCTTAACCTTCTATTTATATAAAGCCTTTAGTAATAAGGCAGGCCTTGTATTTTAAAGGGTTATTTTCTTTATCCTTTTAAGCTTATAAACAAGCCTATTCTTTAGAATCTTCTAGCCCTTAGGGACTTAGTCTATCCCTATAAATTTAAAGGTTCTAGTAGTTAAAAGCTACTTAAATTCGCTAAAAGTAGCATCTATCTATTTTTAACTATCCTTCCTTTTTAAAGCTTATTTCTAAGTCTTAGGGGTATCTAAGTTATTATTAGTAGATAATTTAGCCCTTTCCTAAGCCTTAAAGCATAACTCCTTAATAAAAGAAGTTATATTAAAATCATTAATATCTATAGCATTAGAATTAGCTAATAGATTTCCTATAGGTACCTTATTAGGGGCTATAGGGCTAGGGCTCTCTAGGGTACTAGATTTTTAGGCTTTAGATTATCCTAAACCTCTAGATTATCTTATAAGGGATTATAAAGATTATTAATTCCTCCCTCTAAAGGATAACTCCCTAAAGGCTTAGGAGTCCTTATAAAGCCTATATTCTCTATAATTTTAAAAAGCTAGTCTTTATAACTAACCTTTTAGAGGGAATAGAAATAAGATAGACATTAGAACCTAGAGTAGCTAGTAACTAACTAGGGATAGTCCTAGGGCTAGCCTTTATAGCTTAAATCTTTGCTCTAGAGGTATTAGAACCTTGTAATAAGACCCTATAGCCCTAATCTTAGATAAATTAGGTTTATAGGTGGTCTTAGGTTCTAAGTTAGCTAGATATAGCTACTTAGGGTTAAGGGCTTAGTTATATTAGTAGTTATTAGAAATAGAAGGGAAATCTAGCTAGAGGGATAGGAAGACCTCCCTAGTAGATTCCTTTGTAGTGGCTTCTAGATAACTAGATTATAGTAGATTCTTTAAGATAGAGAGTATAGATAGTTAAATATAGTTAATTTCTAACTAGACAGACAGTCTAATAAGTAATAAGAGGATTTTCTAAGTCCCCTTATAGACTTACTAACTATATTAGAGGAAAGGGGTTACTAGTGGGGTCTTAGGAGCTACTTTTTATTTTCTATAAAATTTATTTATATAGGAAAAGTAAAAATCGACTTATAACTATATAATCTAGCTGCCCACATAGCCTAACTAAGCACTTTAATATATAACTCTATAAATAAAATATACTATTAAATCTAGAAAAATTTAAGGATTTAAATAGTATATATTAGCCTTTTTATATAATAACTAGTTCTCTAGTTACAGTTAATTTTAGCTTCCCTATAGGGTAACCTAGTTAGCTTAGTTATATAAGCCATGGGTTAGTTGTGAGGCAACGCAGGTTATAACTAACGCTGCAAGCAACGCCTATAACTAACATTATAATAACGTAACTAGGTAACTAGTAAGCCTATAAAATAGTGCTATAAATAGCATTATTTTAACAGTAATAATATTAACTAAATCCACTATAGCTAGTAGGATATAAGACTATAGATAAAGGGGAAACTTAGACTACTAAAGAGTAGCCCTAAGTAAGTTAAGGATAACCCTAATAGCCCTCTTAACTAGCCTATTCTATTTATAAATATAGGGATAAGAGGTGCTAAAATAAATTCCTTTAGAAGATAACTATAACTAAAGTTTGTTATTAATTTTAGTACCTCTATTAAAGTAAAGGTACCTAGGATACGCGTTATATTGATTTTTAGGGCCTTAAAGAAGCACTTAATAGTATTATAAAGGGTTTAACATTCTTTATTAGCTAATAAAAAGCACTATTTATACTAGGATTTTTAATTAATAAGAATAAGGACTACGGCCTTCTTATTGTGTGGTATAGGCTCGATTTTAACAATATCTCCCTCTAGAATATCTAAAACTCTAGGGGGTCCTAAATAGGTCTTCTAATAGCCTTAGTTTGCGTATAGGCTAAGTAGTTAAAATCCTTTTCTTTAATAGCGGAAAAATTAGGGATCCCTTTAGCTATTTTTGATGATTTCTTTAGCAAGGGAAGCCCTATGTGTCCAAGTTAAATATGCCAAAGAAGGGCTAAATCTAGTAATTTCTTATAACTAGAATCTAGCTGCTTTTAGGGCTATTATCCCTAGCTCCCTATCTTACTAGGCTTCTTAAGAATCATAGGCCTTAGGGGATTCTAGATAGCCACTATCGTTATCTAACACATTAGGATATAGACCTTCTAAATCACCTATAGAAGATGCCTAACTAGGAGCTTTAGTGGGATATAGGGCTAAATTTTTGTTTTCTTTAGAGTTGATTTCTTTGATTCGTTAATATTCCTTAGGATGTAGGGTAGGCTATGGAATTTAAACCTCTATAGGGTAGGAAAACCCTATATAAGTCTTATAGGCTTAATGTTTAGTGTAACTTTAAGAGCCTATAAAGGAGAGGTAGGTTAAATGCTTGTATTTCTTAGGGGTTACTTGCCCTTTAATCTGCAAAAAGAAGCTATGTTTAGCAGGTTCTAATAGCCTTATAGGGACTTTTATTAGCTAGGAATAGCTAGTCTTTTATAAGGAACTGTAAATTTAGGGTATTTATAGGCAGTCCTTATGCCCTAGAAGCTCTAATAGTAAATCTTTGTCTCTTAGCCTAACTAGGAAAGGTCTGCTTTAATGCATTAATATAATAATTTACTTAATTAATAGGTGCAATCTCTATATTATAAAGTTATAATCTAGCTAGTAAATTATTAAAATTAGCATTAAAAGCCTCTAAAGATCCCTTATAATTTGAAAAATTTAGGGAATAGTAGCTAGCGTATAGCGTACCACGCTGGATTTTAGCACTCTACGAATACTACCTAATAAGGACTTTATGGGCTTCTTTAGGGGATATTTGCTAATATATAGCTGCTTAAGGTCCTAATTAGTAGCTATCTCTTAATATCATTAAAAGAATAGCTTAATTAGAGTTAGCTAGCTAGCTTGCTATGCTTAGATTATCTAGAAATTTAGGTAATCCTAGGGCTCTAAATTAAATGTTTAGGCTTACTTCAACTAATTATAGTTTTTAGGCCTTTTAGCTTAGCTCCTCTAGAATAGAATGTACTTTCTTATTTACCTCCTTTATAGTGCTTCTATTAAAAGTAGCTTAAAGGTTACTAGAAGGTAGTATAAAAATAGAAGATTTAGTAGCTACGTCTTCTCTAGGAACCTTAGTATTTTCTCCCTTAGGTCTAGAAAAGGCCTAAAGACCTTATATAGCTAATATAGTTTGCGTTAATTTACTTAGAAGATTATTAATACTAGCCTTGTTTTTAATATAATTATCCTTGCTATGCCTAATAAAATTAGTTAGGGTCTTGCCTTATTGCTTAATTTAGCTTTGTATCTATTATTGTAAAGCACTAGCTTAGGTAGCTAAAGGTTATTAACCTTCTATATCTATCTAATTAGGGTCCCTAGGGGGCTAGAAGGGCCTATAGTAAGACCCTTACCCTTGAAATTAAGGAGTGCTATCTTCTAAAATCTTAAAAGATTTTCTATATATAATCTCCAAATTTCTTCTTATAGCAAATAACGCGCTAGAAATTAATTATATTATAATCTAGTTACGCACGTAAATTTTGTGGCAAGGCCGTTTAAAAGGGTAGCCTTTAAGGTTAAAAAGTAAGTCTAGTGTATACGCGAATAAAAACAAGCTAGTGAAAATTCTTAGGAAAGTTTTCTTAACACTAAAAGCCACAGATAGGAATATAGGTAATATTATAGAAAGTGTAGTGTAACGCAACGCAATTGCAGTGCAATACAACGTAATATAATAGGTTAAAAAGCCTAGTATAGATATACTAGAAGTCTAATGTGATATTAAGGGAAGTGTAGCGTATCTATAATGTAGATAATATTAATAACTATCGCAATAGTGAATAGAATCACTAAAAGAGGTGGTTATAACTAGTGGTTGCGAGTGCGGCTTGGAATGAATTTAACACTAAAGGTCTAATGTTGCGATGCGTGGTGATAGTAGATAAAAAGCTTTAAATTCTAGCGGATTTCCTTTGTAATCTTAAGAGCCTATAGTGTAGTAAAACTGTAAGTAATAGTTGAAAATCTAGTAATTATAGTGGAATAACGCAGTGTAATAAAGTAAATCTATAGGCCTTCTAGGCTTATAACCTATTAAGAATTAGAAGGGGAAGGTATTAGAGGGATAGAAAGACCTCCCTAATAGATTCCTAGATAGCTAGCGTAATAAAGGGCATAGCAACCTATAGATAACTAGATCATAATAGATTATTTAATATAGAAGGCTTAGATAGTTACATATAGTTAATTTCTAATATACGGATAGTCTAACAAGTAATAAGAGGATATTTTAAGTCCCTTTATAGACTTACTAACTATATTAACAGAAGGGGTTACTAGGAGGGCTTTATAAGCTACTTTTTATTTTATATAAAATTTATTTATATAGGAAAAGTAAAAATCAACTCACGGCCATATAAACTAGACGCCTATATGGACTAACTTATTACTTTTAAAGTGTACCCTATAAATACAAACCACTATTCAATCCAGTAAAATTCAAGGATTTAAATAGTATACGTTAGCCTTTTATACAACTACTAGTTCCCTAGTTATAATTGATTTTAGCCTCCCTATAGGGTAACCTAGTTGGCTTAGTCATATAAGCCATGGGTTGGTTGTAAGGCAACGTAGGTTATAACTAACGCTGTAAGCAACGCTTGTAACTACCGTTACAACAACGCAACTAGGCAACTAGTAGGCCTATAAAATAGTGCTATAAATAGCATTATTTTAACACTCCTCTAGAAAAGTATGAGGTAACTAATTCGATGCCTAGACTTAGCTCTTTAATAGATATCTAAGTTAACTATAAATTCTAATAACCCTTTTTAAACTTTTCAACGGAATTCCAGTGTTTTTGTTGATTTTTCGAGTTTTTGAGTTTTTAGTTGATTTTGTTGTTAATCTAGGCCTCTGTATTCGTAAGACCTAATAGCTTAATAAATTGTTGAAATTTATTATTAGGCAGGGCTTTGTTAAACCATCTGCAGGTATCTCTTTGTGTTAATGTAGATAACCTTAGCTATACCCTTCTGTACCTTTTCTCTGGTATAGTTGAATTATAGCAGGGTATGCTTTGTTCTGCTATGTAAAGCAGGGTTATTAGCGGTTGTAATAGCGCCTTAGTTGTCACTAAAAATCAGGACTAGAGGGGCTATAGGTAGCTTTATTTCCTTTAAAAGGCTATAAAACCACTCTAGCTCCCTAATAGCTTCACATAAGGCATTAGATTTAGCCTCTAATGTAAATAAAGCTATTATAGTTACTTTCTTTGATTTCTAGCTAATAGGTCCTTTAGCTAGCTTATAGAGATAAGCATAGGTTAATTTTAAGGACTTATTACTAGCGAAGTCGCTATCACAAAAGCTAATAAGGGTTGCAGAGGCTTTGAGATTTAATACAGTCCTAGACCTTCTATAGGTTATAGAATAACTTATAGAGCCTAGAAGGTACCTAAGCAGATGTTTAGAAGCATTTAGATATTCTATAAATAGCTTAGATAGCGCTGTAGAAAGCCACTGAACCGGAAAGGCAATATTAGGTCTTGTAAGGAGCATTAGGTATATAATAGTCCCTATAATACTCTGATATAGCTTGTGATTAGGGGGAAAGAGGTTTAGTTAAGTGGGCTGCCTGTTTTATAATTCTAGGTTATAAGGGAATTTAAACAGGCCTAGCATCCTTTATGTTTAACCTTTCTAGGGCTTTAGAAATGTACTAGGACTAGTGGATAGTTAGGGTCCCTTTCTTTTGATTTCTAGTGATTTAAACGCCTAGGAAAAATTCGGTTAGCCCACAGTCTTCTATAGGATAGGCTTTATAAAGCTATTTCTTTAACCTATTAATATAGGCTAAGTCCGGTCCTATTAGAAGACAGTTATTCACATAAGTTGCTATATATGTAGATGTAGTTGGGTTGAAGAAGATAGCTAGGTTAGATATAAGGGGTAAAGCTAAGCTTCTAAAGAAGGTCCTTTAAAACCTACTGCCACTCTCTAGAGCTTTGTTTTAATCTATATAAAGCTTTTTATAGGAAAATAACCTGCTTTTAAGAGGGTTTATAGCTATACTTCTTAAGTAATTTAGCTATTTTAGGTGTGGCTTTAGCAAATTTAGTAAATCCATTAGAATTTGCATATAAATAGCTTCCTTTAGTAAGCTATTTAGAAAGGCCCCTATAAAATTAACTTATTTAACTTCCTAGTTATTATAAGTAGCTAGGGCTAGTAATATTCGCTAACTAGGAGGAATGCTAGTTATAGCGTAGGTTTTAATATAATCTTGACCTTCTATCTGTATAAAACCTTTAGTAATAAGACAGGCCTTGTATTTTAAAGGATTATTTTCTTTATCCTTTTAAGCTTATAAACAAGCCTATTCTTTAGAACTCTCTGGCCCTTAGGGACTTAGTCTATCCCTATAAATTTGAAAGTTCTAGTAGCTAGAAGCTGCTTAAATTCGCTAAATGTAGTATCTATCCATTTTTGACTATCCTTGCATTTTAAAGCTTGTTTCTAGGTCTTAGGGGTATCTGAATTGTTGTTGTTATTAGTGGATAACTTAGCCCTTTATTAAGCCTTGAAGCATATCTCCTTGACGAATGAAGATATATTGAAATTATTAATATCTATAGAATTAGAATTAATTAAAGAATCTAAATCTAAAAACGGTTTTTAATAGCTCCCTTATTAGGGGCGCTAGAGCTTAGGCTCTCTAGGGTAGTGCAGGGGCGTTACAGGCATTGTAGCGGTTGTAACGGGCGCTGCGGGCGCTGCTGGCGCTAGATTTTTAGGCTTTAGGTAACTATCCTAAACCTCTAGATTATCTTATAAGATATTGGCTTCTCCTCTAAAGGATAGCTCCCTAAAGGCTTAGGGGACCTTATAGAGCCTATATCCTCTATAATTTTAATAAAGCTAGTCTTTATAACTAACCTTTAGAGGGAATATAAATAAGATAGACACTAGAACCTAGAGTAGCTAGTAGCTGACTAGGATAGTCCTAGGGGCTAGCTTTTAAAGCTTAGATCTCTGCTCTAGAGGTATTAGAACCTTATAATAAGACCCTATAGCCCTTATTTTCAAGAAATTAGGCTTATAGGAGGTCTTAGCCTCTAAGTTAGCTAAAAATAGCTGCTTAGGGTTAAAGGTTTAGTTATATTAGCTATAATGTTAACTAAGTCCACTATAGCTAGAAGGATATAAGACTATAGATATAAAGGTAGCTTAGACCACTAAAGTGTAGCCCTAAGCTAGTCTAGGATAACCCTAATAGCCCTCTTAACTAGCTTATTCTATTTGTAAATATAGGGGTAAGAGGTGCTAAAGCAAATTCCTTTAGAAGATAACTATAACTAAAGCTTGTTATTAATTTCAGTACCTCTGTTAAAGTAAAGGTGCCTAGGATACGAGTTATATTGGTTTTTAGGGCCTTAAAGAAGCCCTTAATAGTATTATAAAGGGTCTAACCTTCTTTATTAGCTAATAGAAAGCACTATTTATACTAGGATTTTTAATTAATAAGTATAAGGACTAGGGCCTTCTTATTATGCGGTATAGGGTTAATTTTAACTATATCTCCTCTAGAATATCTAAACCCTAGGGGATCCTAGATAGGTCTTTTGCTAGGTTGTCTAATAGCCTTAGATTGCGTACAGGCTAAGCAGTTAAAATCCTTTTCTTTAATAGCGGAAAAATCAGGGATCCCTTTAGCTAATTTTAATAATTTCTTTAGCAAGGGAAGCCCTATGTGACCTAATTAAATATGCCAAAGAAGAGCTAAATCTAGTAACTTCTTGTAACTAGAACCTAGCTTAGATTTAGGGCTATTATCCCCTAGCTCCCTCTGTTACTAGGCCTCTTAAGAATTACAGGCCTCTAGGGCACTAGACGGCCACTATTGTTACCTAAGTTATTAGGGTATGGACCTTCTAAACCCCTGTAGAAGATGCCTAACTAGGAGGAGCTTTAGTGGGATATAGGGCTAAATCTTCTTCTTCTTTAGAATCTAGTTCTTCGATTCGTTAATATTCCCTGGGATTAAACGCTGGCTGCGGAATTTGAACCTCTATAGGGTAGGAAAACCTAATTTAGTCTTATAGGCTCTTAGTTAACGTTGTTAGTTGTAATATTAAGAGCCTATAAAGGAGAGGTGGGTTAAATGCTTATAGATTTTAGGAGTAGGTTGCCCTTAATCTGTAGAAAAAGCCGTGTTTAGTAGGTTCTAATAACCCACAGGGGCTTTTGTTAGCTAGAATAGCTAGTCTTTAGCTAGATATCCTCCCTTTAGATAGTGAGATAACCTACTAACTAGGTTAGTATCTATACTAGGAAAATATAGGGCATCTAACAGAGCTAGAGGCCTATATTCTGGTGGATTTTTCTTAACTAGAACGTTAAAAATAGTAGTGCCTATTCCTTTAGGATAGATAGGTCCTCCTGCTGTAATTATAGGGCTAGTTTCACCTTTCTTTAGGGGTTTAAAGTCCCTAAAGGAAGCCCTATTATTACAAATATGATAAGAAGAACCTGTATTATATAAAAGGGAGTTTTTAACCACATTATTAGAGTAGCTAAAAGTAGGCTTACTAGTAGTGTTACTAGAGGTACTAGAAGTATCTGAATTAGATTTAGAATCACTACTATTATTGCTACTAGATTTATTAGAATCTAATTCTTTAACGTATCCTATGGCTAGGCTATAGCCTAACGTAAAAGTAGCTTCTTTTCCTTTCTCTTTATCCCTATTACTACTCTTCTTCTTCTTCTTTTTCTTCTTAGAGGCTTTAGAAGGGTTTAAATCCTTCTTATCCTGCTCTTTAGTAGCGTTAGAGTCTTTCTTAGTGTTAGGATTAGAGGATTTCTTTTCCTAGTCCTTAGAATTTCCCTTATTATTATTAAAAGCCTTATAGCTAAGAGCTTTAGCTATAGGGAGGTTTTATCCTCTATTCTTCTAATAAATCTGCTATAAGGAACTGTAAATTTAAGGTATTTATAGGTAGTCCCTGTGCCCTAGAAGCTCTAATAGTAAATCTTTGTCTCTTAGCCTAACTAGGAAAGGTTTGCTTTAATATAATAATATAATAATTTACTTAATTAATAGGAGTGATCTCTACACTATAAAGTTATAGTCTAGCTAGTAAATTATTAAAATTAGTATTAAAATCCTCTAAAGATCCCTTATAATTTAAAAATTTAGGAATAGTAGCTAGCGTATAGCGTACTACGCTGGATTTTAGCACTCTATAAATACTACCTAATAAGGACTTTATAGGCTTCTTTAGGGGATTTTTACTAATATATAGCTACCTAAGGTCCTAATTAATAACTATCTCTTAATATTATTAAAAGAATAGCTTAATTACAGTTAGCTAGATAGCCTACTAGGCTTAGATTATCTATAAATTTAGGTAATCCTAGGGCTCTAAATTAAATACTTAGAGCTTACTTCCACTAATTATAATTTTTAGGGCCTTTTAGCTTAGCTCTCTCTAAAATAGAGTAAACCTTCTTATTTAGTTCCTTTATAGCACCTATATTAAAGGTAGCTTGTAAGTTACTAGAAGGTAAACTCACAGAAGTAGTTACAGTAGCTAGGTCTTCTATAGAAACCTTAGTATTTTCTTCCTTAGGTCTAGTAGAAGCCTAAAGACCTTATATAATAGTCATGGTTTGCGTTAATTTATCTAGAAGATTATTAACACTAGCCTTATTTTTAGACAATTTTCTTTGCTATACTTAATAAAATTATTTAAGGTCTTGCCTTAATGTTTAATTTGACTTTATAATTATAAAGTACTAGCCTAAATAACTAGTTAACCTTCTATATCTATCCTATTAGGGTCCCTAGGGGCTAGAAGGGCCTGCAGAAGGTCCTAAAGGTCCTATAGCAGGGCCCTTACCCTTAAAATTAGGTGGTGCTATCTTCTAAATCTTAAAAAGATCTCCTATGTAAAATCTCTAAATTTATTCCTGTTATAAATAACATATGCTAGAAATTAGTTGTGTTACAATCTAGTCACATACGTAAAATGTGTGGCAGAGCCATTTGAAAGGGCAGCCCTTAGGATTAAAAGTGGGTCTTTAGTATGCGCGGGCAAAATAGGCTAGAGAAGATTCTCTAAGAAAATTTTCTTAACACCAAAAATAATAGATAGGAATTATAAATAATAGGTATTACAGAACGTGCAGCGTAACGTAACGTAATGTATAGTGCATATAACGTAGTGTAATAGGTTAAAAAGCCTAGTATATAGATACTAGATATCTAATAATATAGAGGGAATGCAGCGTATCTACAGAGTAAATAATATCAATATAACGGTCGCAATAGTGAATAGGATCACTAGATGGTTGTGGTTATAACTAGTAGTTACGGGTGTAATAGTGGTTACGGGTGCGGGTGTAATAAATTTAACACTAAGGGTCTAATATTACAATGCGTGGTGCTAGTAAATGAAAAGCTTTAAATTCTAGCGGTTTCCTTTGTAATCTAAGAGCCTATAGTGTAGTAAAGAGCAACTAGTACCTAAAAATCTAGTAGTAATTGTAGTAGAATAACGTAGTAATATAGTAATCTATAGGCCTTCTAGGCTTATAACCTTTAAAAGTAGAAGGGAATCTAGCTAGAGGGATAGGAAGACCTCCCTAGTAGATTCTATTGCAGTGGCTTTTAGATTCACTATAATACGTTGTATTCTTTAAGATAGAGAGCATAAATAGTTAAATATAGTTAATTTCTAGCTATACGGACGGTCTAATAAGTAATAAGAGGATTTTCTAAGTCCCTTATAGACTTACTAACTATATTAGAGGAATAGGGTTACTAGAGGGGTCTTAGAGCTACTTTTTATTTTTCGCAAAATTCATTTGTATAGGAAAAGTAAAAATCAACTTATAACTATATAATCTAGCTACCTACGTGGCCTAACTAAGCACTTTAATATACAACCCTATAAATAAAATATACTATTAAATCAAGAAAATTCAAGGATTCAAATAGTATACGTTAGCCTTTATACAACTACTAGTTCCCTAGTTATAGTTGATTTTAGCTTCCTATAGGGTAACCTAGTTGGCTTAGTCATACAAGCCGTGGGTTGGTTGTGAGGCAACGCAGGTCACAACTAACACTGCAGTAACGCTTGTAACTAACGTTACAACAACGCAACTAGGCAACTAGTGGGCCTATAAAATAGTGCTATAAATAGCATTATTTTAACAGTTCTATATACTTTTACCTTCTTATTATCTTTAAGGGTAATAAACTTATCTTCTATAACTCCTATAATAGTATGAATAATAGTCTTATTATATATTACCTTTATAAACTTGTAGGGAGTTAATAGTAAAAGGCTATCCTTCCTTTGTTAAACTACTATTTCTATAAATATAAGTAAAGGTATATATATTCTATTACTAGTATATATATTCTAATTAATATAGGACTTCCTTTTACTCTTCGGTCTTTATCTATAGCTATATATAGTAGCTTAAGGTCCTTTTCCTCTCCCTTGTGATGGACTGGCCCCTAGGCGGCTGCTGTTAGGCGTTGATATGATATTAAGAAGCTTAAGGAGAGAAGAAGAGAAGGTAGGAAACCTATCTATACTATGCCCTCCTTATACCCCTTAGCTATCCTATCTATCCTTTCCTATCCCTTACTATTTTCCCTAATAGCCTTATTTCTAATTCTTCTATCCCTTTTCTTATTTCTTCTATCCTCCTTCCTTATTCCTTTTATCCCTTATCTCTAGACCTTCTATCCCCTTATTACTTCCTATTAGCCCCCTAATGCCTATATTTTAGCTAATACTTAGGTAAAGCCTAAGCCCTTATATATACCCTTACTTACCTATCTTAATCTTACCTTAAAAACCTAAACCTATAACCTAGAGTAATACCCTTAAATACCCTCTCTACCCTATTATTACTTAGTTATAGGTAGTGCGCGTATTATTATTAGGTAGTGTGTATAGTATACGCGCTTAAATATATTATAAAAACTCATAAAAACCGCCCTATCTAGTGTAAAACCTTGTGGAACCCTTCTTATTTAGTATATAATATTTATATTATTATATAACGCATATAACGCATATCCCCTAACCCCCTTTATTACTATAATAACCCCTAGCCTCTCCCCTACCTATTTATAACCCCTCCTTTATAGTTATACCTCCTATATAAATATTCTATTTTCTTTCCCTTATATAACCCCTTCCCTTCTTTATATAACCTTCCTCCTATAAATATTATAACTCTAATATACCTTCCTATCTTATTACTCCCTTATCCTTCTTATTCTATTTATTTACTTACTAAAAATGCCTTATCTCTATTATCCTATTCCTATTCCCCTACTAGTCCCTATTATACCCCTAGCTTATACTATAGGTAAATTTCTTATAAAGGGGGACTTAGATAATAAATAGTATACTACCCTTATATTAGTTTTTATCTATATAAATCTTATATTAAATAGTCCCTAACTACTAGCGTTTTAGAATATTATCCCCTAAGAGTAAGGAATCCTATCCTCCTTATTATTATAACTATATAACTTATATCTAGTTAACTAGGTTCCTATTTACTAACCCTAGGCTCCGCTACGCCCTTAAGGATCTAGAGGCTATAATTACCTTAGGTATATATATTATTATACCTAGTATTACTAGGACTTAGACTATAAAGCAAAAGATACCTATCCTATCCTAGGACTTTTATACCCTTATAGGTAAATAAACTATATTACTAAACTAGGTATAGTTTAATCTAGCTTTAGTTTATTTAGCCCTTAGGCTTTTCCCTTTACTAATATACCTATATTAAATATAACTAGGCTTAATATTATCCCTTTTATAGGTAGTAGCCCTTTAGCTAGCTATAGGATAGGAAATACTCTCTAATAGGTTACTAGTACCTTATTCTAGTAGAATTAGTAACTTATAAGTAGTATAACTACTATATATAAGGAGTTTTATAACTAATCTATAGTAATAATTAATATACTCTCCTTATTATTATAGTAGTACTTTAGGCTATTCTTAACTTATTAAAGTAAGTAATAATTTACCTTCCTACTAGCGCTAGTATTACTCCTAACTTATCTCTAGTGCTAGTTCTCTTAACCCTATTTCCTTACCTTACTAGGAACCCTTATACTCTTACTATAGCTAGTAAGTATTAGAGAAGTAAGGCTTTACCTCTATATATCTATTATATACTTACTAACTATTACTTTACTTACACTATTTAGAACCTAGGTAAGGCCTATAGCTAGTAATATTACCCCTAGTAGAAGTTATCCTATACTCTTCCTAAATATTAAATAGGATTATCCCTAGCTAATCTATATATAGTAGATAATAATATAAAATCCTATAGTAACCTAAGTAAACTAGAGGATATAGTAAAGAAAGTAGGATAAGTCTTTTAGGGGATATATAAGTATTATTAGGTAGTAATATAAGTCCCCTAGGGTTTTATTTATAGCCTCTCTTAGTAAACTAGTTTTACTTAATTAATTTAGTCTATTATTATATTATATATTCCTTACTCTCTCTTAAACTTATTAAGAGCTTATATCTTTATTATATTCTCTAATAGTTCCTATATTAGTTATAAGTAACTTACCTATTTAACTAAAATATTATATTTATTACCTTTACCTAGTGTATTCTAAGCTACTAGGATTTACTTTACTTAGTATTCTTTAATAAGTTTATTATTATCCTTTACTAGAACCTATTCTAGGGCTAGCTAGGAGTCTTATAGCTTCTAGCTTAGGAGAGAATTATCTACTACTTATTTAATAAGGTCTATATAGAAAACTAGGTAAATACCCTATAGTATATCTAGCTAAACTATAAGTAGTATAAGCACCTCTATAATAGTATACTTTACTATAACCTAATTAAGCTTCTATAATAGGTAGTTTATCTTAATATTTTTAAGGGAAAGCTATACCTTATCCCTAACCTAAAAGCACTTTACTAGATATTATAATACTATAGTTATATCCTATTATTATTATTATATATAGGCTATTATAGCCTAGGCTAAGAGGGTGCTCTTCTAGAGGTATTCTAGAACTAAATAGCTCTCCCTTAGGTATTATAGTAAAAGCTAATAGGTCTAGTTAGGATTAGATAGGTTCTAGATTATAGCTATAAAGTAATCTATTTAGGCTTACCCCTATAACTAAGGAAGTCCTATTATTTATTATAAGCTAGTAAGTAGCTAAGTATTTAGGCTAGTTATATTAAGAGAAGAAGATTACTACTTATAGTATTACCTATACCTCCTAGTTTGCCTATTCTATACTACTATTAGTTTATAAATAGTGTAATATAGAAAGTAACTATTTTATTCTTACTAATAAGTATAATATTATCTAAAACTTCCTAACTAGTCTAAGCCTTAGTTTATAATAATAAACTAAGGGAATCCCTAAATCTTTACTAGACTATCTTAAACTATTTTACACACTCCTTAGCTTTAATTAAGGTTATTACCTCTAGCTAAATAAACTTAGAGAGCCTATCTATAATAACTATAAGGTATTATAGCCTCTTTAAGGATAAAGTAAGTAAGTTTATTATAAAATTAATAGAAATCTATAACTAGAACTAGTCTAGGACTAGTAAAGGTTTTAGTAAGCCTTAATATTATTAATAGCTCTTATAGCTCCTATTATAATAGTAATTACAAATAAGCCTAGCTATATCCTATAATATCCTATCCTAGTAAAATTATTACTATAGAATCTAGAATATAGTGTTATAACCTAGGTATCCTATAACTAGCGAATTATAGCATTATTAAACAAGGGTTATTATAAGGGGTTCCTATACTAGGACCTAGGTATAGCCCTAAACTATAGTGCCCTATAAGCACTAATTAAGTAATCTATAACCTATTCCCTTATTAGTGCTTCTAGGGAAACTTCTATATCCCTTCCTAGATAGCCTATAGTTAAATATAATATATAGGGTCTAATAAGATAGCTTAATCCTATAGAGTCTATAGGTATTTTATAGTAAAGAGAGCCTCCTAGCTAGTAGTAGGTTTATATATAATAGAGGTAAGTCCTAACTATAACCTTCCCTTAAATCTAATAGTAACTAAGAGAGTTATATAATAGTAATAGGCTATAGAATCTATCCTATCTTTACACTAATACCCTTTCTATTCTACTCCCTTTAGAAGAGAGTGTCTAGTTATTAAGCCTATATACTAGGTCTATAATATAAGTAAAAGTTAAATAAAGCTAGAGTATTTACCTACCTAGCCTACTATTCTAATATTAGGTAAGGAGTAGTAAAGTATTCTAGGTTCTTATAATCTATATAAATTATAAATAGCTAGGAAATACCTTATAACTTTACTAACTATACCTTAAGGTAGGAAATAATAGCTAGGAGCTCCTTATTATAAATAGTGTAGTTTCTTTACACTATTATTAGGCTTATAAAGTAATATATAACTAGGTATATAATATAGTTAGATCCTTTCTAGGATAAGTACTCTCTAAGGGCTACACCTAAGTAATTTACTTTAACTACTATAGGGTAGTCTAGGTCCTATTATATAAGGACTAGGTATGTAATAAAGGCCCTTTTTAGCCTCTTAAATACCTTATTCTCCTTAGGTCCCTATTAGAAAGGGATATTCCTCTTTATAAGTTATATAAGTAGTACTACTAACTTAGAAAATCCTTAATAAAGTCCTAGTAAAAGTTTATAAATCCTAGGAAGCTTTAGACCCTTATAACTTTATAGGTACTAACTATTCCCTAATAGCTATAACCTTTACTAGGTTAAGGTAAACTAAATAGCTTACTATAATAATATACCCTAGGTACTAGACTTCCTTTATAGTAAATATAGACTTATTAAGGTCTAGATATAGCCTTACTACCCTTAAGTAGCTAAGTATTAATTAGACCTTTACTATATAGTCCTTCCTTAATCCCCTAGAGTAAACTAAGATATTATCTAAGTACACTATAATAAAGTCCCCTAATATATTCCCTAAGGATTTATTAATATAATATTAAAAGGTTACTAGTATACCTACTAGTTTAAATAGGTAGACTAGCTACTTAAATAGCCTAAACCTAGTCTAGAATACTATAAGGTACTCCTTACCTTTAGCTATCTATAGTTTATAGAATACTATATAGATATTTACCTTTATAAACTATTATACCTAGGAGAGAGATTAGAGTATTTCCTTAATTAGTAAGAGGGGTACTAGTCCTATACTATAATCTTATTAAGGGCATAGTAGTTAATATAAAAGCACTACTTACTATTTAACTTCTTAACTAGAAGTATAGGAGCTATAGCTAATAAGAAGCTAGTATAGATCTATCCCTTATTTATAAGGTCTATAATCTAGTATTAGATTTCTAAGAGTTAGTCCCTTAGTATATTATATAATAGTCCCTATAGCAGTGCTAGCTTAGATCTATCTAGGTTCTTATATATCTAGATATAATAGTTAAGGGTCCCCTATAAGGAGGTAAGTTATTTACTTTAGTTTTATTAAATAGGTTTATAAAGTCTACTAGTTCCCTAGTAGTGTTATTATATTAGGGCTACTTAGTTATAACTTTAGGGCTATAAGTTATAGTACTAATATAATTTCCTTAGACTTATAGTAATAAAGTAAGTTATAGTGTTCTTTCTCTATTAGGCCTAGCGTGCCTCTATAGTATATAGGGATCTAATAATCCCTAAACTAGTTTATCTATTCCTTACTCTAAGGCTTTAAATATATATAAGCCTTTTACTACCCCTATAACTAACTATTATTTAGCTATATAAATTACTATATTCTATTATTCTAGCTATAGTATCCTAAAGATTATATCCTAGGTAAGACCTAGGATAATATATAAGTATACTAATAATTCCTACCTATTAATATTAATCTTAGCGTATACTATATAGGTAATTAAAGAGATATCTTCCTTAATACACTTCCCTTACTTCTTTATTTCTACTATAGTATAGCCCTTTTTTATTTTAGTAATTATATAAGCTCTAGGCTTAGCTATTATACTACTAGTTTACTTATAGCACTATAGTAATTATAACTATAGTTAATCTAAATATTAAGGTATAAGTATATATTAAAGAGTATAGGAACTAGGAATAGTAGTTAATCTATAAAATATTCTATATCTTTTTTAGTCTTTATATACTAACTATACTTATCTATAACTATAGCTACTAGCTAGCCTTTCTGCCCCTATATAAGGCTTTACTTAAAGGCTACTTATTTTCTATATTATTAATATTAACCTCCTTATTAGCGCTTTCCTTATCTACCCTATATATATTAATACTAACCTTTAGTTAATAAGGTAGGAGGAGGAATATTCCTAGATATAATAGTCCTTAGAGCTATAATATAAGTAATATCCTTCCTAGCGGCGTTTAGCTATCTTTACCCCTAATACCTATTTAGCCCTCTATAGATCTATATTTTTCTTCTAATCTTTATGTTTTTATCTAACTTATTCCTCTTCCCTAGCTAGGTTACTATAGCTTAAATCCCTATTATTAGCGTGTCCCCTTATTATTAATTTACTAGGGTGCTAGGTAAGCTAGCTAGGGTTTGCGTTAGTTCTAATACTTATTCTCTTAGGTAAGGGACTTAATATTAACTATAATACTATAGTATTAGGTAATAGTAGTATAGTATTCTATTTAACTAACTCCTTTACTAATAGAAATTTCTCTTATTTATTTATTAAGTGCTTATTATAGCTTAGCTACCTTAATATTATTTACCTAATAAGCCCCTCTAGCTAGGGAGAGTTTTTATTTAAAGTAAATAAAGAATATAATAAATATCTCCTAAATACTTATTCTATCTAGTTAAGTTTTATAAAAGCTATTTCTTATCTATAGGGTTTATATATAGGGTCTCTAGGTAGTAAAGGAAGGTATCTAAGTTATAGCTACTTAATCCCCTTACCTTAAAGAATATAGTAATATAAGCCTAGACCCTAGGCATTAGGTTTTAGTAAATAAATATCTATTAGTCCTTAGTGTTTCTAATAAAGTCCTTATTTATATCTAACTTATATTATATTAAGAACCTCTAAGTAGTAAATATATTTTTATTACTATTATATAGGTTACCTATTAGGATTAGTTTTTACTAAGTTAAGATTATATTAGGGACTATTAGCTACGTAAAAGTATCTAGTGTAGTAGTAGCTTAAGGCACAGACTCTAGATTTATATGCATGCCTTATTATAAAGAGTTAATTACTCTAGCCTATTATTCTAATATTAGTTAAAGTGTTTTAAATTAGGTATTATAAGCCCCTAGTAGTAGTGTAGTGTCTAATAGGGGTTAGGTCCCCTAGCTAGGTAAGTCCTATAGTTAAAGAGAGTCTATTATATAATCTATTATTTTTTTAGTAGTCTTCTTTTAGAACTAAAGGAAGCTTCTTAAATATAATAGACTAGCCCCTAGGTAGCTACTATTAGGTATTAATATAATATTAAGAAGCTTAAGAAGAGAAAAGAGAAGGTAGGAAACCTATCTATACTATGCTCTCCTTATACCCTTAGCTATCCTATCTATCCTTTCCCTATCTCTTACTATTTTCCCTAATAGCCTTATTTCTAATTCTTCTATCCCCCTTCCTTATTCCTTCTATTCTCCTTTCTTATTCCTTTTATCCCTTATCTCCGGACTTTCTATCCCCTTATCGCTTCCTATTAGCCCCTAATGCCTGCGTTTTAGCTAATGCTTAGGCAAAGCCTAAGCCCTTACACCCTTAAGTCTCTAAGGGTAATAAGTACCTTATAGACACTATATTAAGGGACTATAAAAGCCCTTACTACCTTAAGGATAGGTGCTATAGCCTTAGCCTAGTTAAGCTTATAGGTTTATATAAATTTAGTGCTAATAATATTAATCTTAGTATAACTATTAAGATTAGCTACTATTTTAATATCTTTCTACTTATAGATAGTAACTAGGGTATAGAATTAGTTCCTTATTAGTACCCTAGTGTTTAAGGTAGAAGTAAGCGCATTTACCTTTACTATAGGGAGTTTTCCTAGTTTTCTTAGTGCTCTTTCTTTAGCTTATTATAGTATTATATAAGGTACTCTATACTACTATAATTAAAATATTACCTTTACCCTTAACTTCGCTATTATTTAGGTATATAGCTAGGGTCTTTTCCCTATTCTAGTCTTTCTAATCCCTATAGGGCTTATAGCTATATAGGAGTTATATCTATAATATTAGGGAGCCTTATATAGGCCTTTATCTCCTAGTGCTTAGGCTTTTACTTACTCTTTAGTATTACCTCCTAAAACTACTAGGTAAGTTCTTCCTAAGTCTTTCTAATAATAGAAGTATATAGGTTAATATAAGCCTATAGGTTAGGAAGTAGTTTTATAAAGAATATAAGAGTATATAACTTTTCTATAGCTTTTTCTAGGTATTTCTCTAGTAAATCTAAGTAAATCCTAAACTTAATAGGGCTTTAACCCTTATATTACTTTATATTCTCTAGCTATATAGCTATTTATATATTATAATTTATAGAGTTCTTAAGTAATATAAGTATCTAAGTCTAGAACTTATTCTAATTATCTTTAAGGTTATCCTAGCTATTTACTAGTTACTTTTCTAGGTAATAGTTCTATTTTACTTTATAGTTAGTGTATATATAGTTAAGTATAAAGAGAATCTTTTAGTAATTATATTAGTACTTTTACTTTACTTTATTAAAGGTATAGTTTAAATTATTAATCTATATCTTATACTTCTATAGATTTATAGGGTATTAGAGGTTAGTAATATTTTAGACTTTAATCTCTTAATTACTATAACTTAAGAATATACTAGCTCTTTACTACCTTTTTACTTATCTATCCCTTATATTAAGCTATAATAGGTTAATAAGTTCTTATTCTTTATCTTATAGTTTCTTAAGTTATTTAAGCTAGGTAATTTACTTTATAACTACTTGTCATAGTCTAGCCCTAAGGGCTAATCGCGGTGCCTGCGCCACCATGTGGGTTTGACCCCAATCCCGTTGCGCTATAGATAACAACAAAGAATACGCATTGTACAAGTCTCTGTGACTTGTGCAATTAACACCTATATTACTAGGATCTAGGCAAAGCCTAGACCATCACACTACTATAGTTTAAGAACTAAGGGTAAGGGGTCTAATCTTAGTTAAGGTCTCTATAGAATATAGCATACTCTTAGCTATAGTGCTACCCTTCTTTAATTAGTCCTAGTTATTATCTAATATTACCCTAGTAAATTATATAGTTCTCCTCCCTATATTACTCTTAGGTAGCTAGTAGGAGAAGCTTTAGAATTATAAGAATAAAGGGATAGCTAGGTAAGAGGTATAGGGGCTTTAGTATATTAACTAAAGCTTACTAGGTCTTAGTGTGTTATATATACAAGTCACTAGCTTATAGCTAGTAGCTTACTAGTGTTACGTGGACCTAGCCCTATGGCGTGGTGTGCCTGCAGGGTGCACCTATGTGTTGTGAGCGGGCCTCACAATAGCCTCTCTCTCCTTAACTTAAATAGCGTGGTTTAGACCTATAGGGGCTAACTTTAATAGTGTGGTTTAGACCTACAAGGCCTAACTAGGTATATAAATCACCTAAATTTAATATTTAGACTCACTTCTTTCCTTATTTAATTTAGACCCTTTTTTTCCTTTTTCTAATTATATATTTACTTCTTCCTCACTTTCCTTTTAAAAAGAGAAGACTACTAGTATTCTAATATCTAGATTAACGTTAGGTTAACCACAAGGAAAAGTGAGTTAAGTGGTCTACGCAGCTATGATGCGATTGGCTATGTAGCCCTATATGTGATAAGGCTACGTAAGTAGCAATAGCGGAGGCCTCCTTTATCCCTCGTGGCCTCGCACCTTCATTAGAACCCCTTCTTAGTTATTAATCTATTATCTATTAATACTAAATTCAGACTTCAACTGTACTAGTGCATCCCCTTAGTAAACCAACAACTATAGAAAGATAAATTAAAGAGATTATTTACCTAATTTAATTAAAAGGTATTTCTAATCTAGCAGACTATTTAATCTAGTCTATCTTTACTTGTAAAGATAGATCTAGCTATTATTATAATTGCTACAGTTAAGTTAATTAACCCTCTAGCGTGTGCAGACGCTAGCGCTACCTATGACCGTGGGCTAGCATTGTGTCTTTTGGGGTGTTGTTTTCCACTTGACAAACTATAAGATAAGCTATTAGTTATTATTATTATAATATTTTAGTTGGGTAATATTATTATAACTATTAGCTAGGAAATAGCTATACTTTAAATAGTAAACCTAAAGCTATTTAAGAGCCTAGCTAAAAGTAAGGGGTAATTATAAGGCCTTACTCCTAACACATAGGTATACCCTATAGGCACACTATACCCTAGGGCTAGGTCCACGTAATACTAGTAAGCCACTAGCTATAAGCTAGTGACTTACATTATAACACACTTAAACCTAGCAAGCTTTAGTCAATATACTAGAGCCCCTATACCTCTTGCCTAGCTATCCCTTTGTTCTCACATAGTCCTAGACCTCTAGAGCTTCAAGCACTTGTACAGCTGTTACTAACTGGTATCAGCCCCTACATTTTCAATAGTAGCTTTAAAGAGTAATTTAGTTATATTATTAAATTTAGGTTTATAAAGATTTAAATCTCATTTTAATAACTTTTATCTTTATTATTTTATACTATAAGTCCTAATAATAAAGTTCTTATAGTTTAATTACTAGCTTATAGCCTTTACAGTAGTTTCCTTAGATATTATAAGCTTATTTTATATTATTACTTGAAACTTAATTATATATAAATCTTATTTCTTATTGTTAGAACACGCATGATGTCAACCGCGCTTGGCAGCTGCAATGGTGTGGTTAGCAGAGTGGTCGGCCCGCGCGCGTGAGGGCCCTACACGCGACTCATAATGCGGGCTTATAATAGGGCAGGGCTTATGGTTACATAACCCACATAGCCCCCTTCGCGTTTTATATCTTATAAGAAAACCCTTACTTTTACCCTCTCTTTTCCTCTTTTCTCTATAGCTTAGAATAGATAATTAATAATAATACTATTCTTAAGGCTTATAATATTAATAACCTAATATTAGGCCCCCTATATTACTAACACTAATTAGTAGTTAACTTTATAACCACTACTAAGCGCATATAGAAAACCGTAAATTAGTAAGGTTAATAATAGAAGAGACTTTCCTAGAAGTAATATAATCTAGCCCCTTTTATTAAAGTATAAGAGTAACCTTATTACTATAAGATCCTTAATTATACTAAGGAAGAAGTTTATTCTAGTCCTTTAGTTAAAGTATATAAGTAACTAGTAATAAATAGAAGCCTAAATCTTAAAGAAAAGTTTAAGTCTAGTAATAAAGTCTATTTAATTATTCTTTTTCTTAGTATATTCTATTATATATAAAGTTAATTACCTAGCCTTATAATCCTTTATAAATTCTTTCTCTTAAAAGTAAAACTTTCTTACTACCCTCCCTTACCTAAAAATATAAAAATTTTCTTATTCCTTCCTCTCTAAGAGCTATAAGTTATAATAGCTAATAAAAAGGAACTAGTATAAGCCCTTAAGAGTTAAGAAGGCTCCTAAGTAAGAGATAGCTTTACTAAGGTAACTAAGTAGCTTAAAGGAAGTAAAATAAATATCCTTTCTTTTCTATATATTCTATAATATTTCTATAAGAATATTATAAAAGATTTATTTTATAAGGCTAAGAACTTTAATAATAAAGAGAATAAAATACCTAAGATACTTATAATCTATATTCTTATTAGGGTTATAAACTATAAAATAAGAAAGGTAACTAAAAGGACACTCTTTATAGAATTTACCTAAGATTTCTATAACTAGAACTAAGAAATATTCCTCTAAACACTACCTCTAGTGCTAAGATATCTTAGGGATTACCTTATTAATAATAGAGTATATATAATAATTAACTAAACTACTATAGTAGTAAGGAATCTCTAAGAAGTTATTAACTAATAAGAATTTTACTTCTAGTTATAGGAAGAAGTAAAAATACCTAGTTAAAGTATATAGGATTCTAAAGGAAGCTTAAGGAAGATAATAACTTCCTAGATAACCTCTTTAATAAAGGGAATATCTAAGAACACTAAATCTTAAAAGCCTCTTAATCTCTTTACTAAGGCTTACTAAGTATTACCCTATTAAGGTAACTATATAGCTATAGGTATAATCTCCCCTAAGAGGGTATACGCTAATATATTAAAGGCCTCTCTCTAGGAATTATATCCTATATCCTAACCCTATTAGGGCACTACTAGTAAGCCCTAATTCCCTTTTTTAGTATAAAGAAGCTACTATCCTTACCCCTAACCCTACTAACTAACTAATATAACCCTTAAAACTATTACTAAAGTAGATTATTAATCTAGTAAAGATATACACACTAGAATTATAATATAGTGTAAATAACTATAAAATCTTTAAATTAAAGCTTTAAACTTTTTAAAGGAAATATAAGATCCTAGATATTAGACTAGAGTAAGTAAGCTATATATTTAAGGCTATACTTAAGGGTAAAGCTCTAAGGTACTACTTAGATAACCTCTTAAAACCTAGGTAACCCTAAGACTTACTAACCCTTATTACCTAAATAAGATAAAGGTTTAAAACTAAGGATATAAGGTAGTAATATCTCCTAGAATAGTATAATACCTCCTTATAAAAGGTAATTAATAAGAATAAGGAAAAGTTAAAGACTAAGTGCTTTAATAATCTTATTAAGAAGCTTACTACTCTCTAAAAAGCTATCCCTAATATTAGCTAGATAGAGTAAGCACTCTAGAATTAAATTATATATACTTATAGTAAGATCTCTAAATATAGGAGCTATATTATAAATCCCTTAATAGCCTATAAGAGTTCTATAAGTAAGTAAGGATAATAATTTACCTTATTAGAGAGAAATCTAGTAATTAGCACTAATTCCCTAGTAAAGCTAATATCCTAGAGTAATTCTAGACTAACTAATAATATAATAGTAAGGGTAAAGAGTTAAGATACCCTCTATTAAGGTCTAGAGGTATAAGACCTCCCCTTATATAAGGAAATACTATATTTATAGTAAGGAGGGATACTAGTTAATAAAGCACTCTAAAGAAGACTATAAGAAGGTATATTAATACTTTAAGAGTTACTACCTTATTAACTCTTTAAAATCTTTACTACTAGTATATAATATATTCCTTACTTAATATAAGGGAGAACCTAAGGCTAATAATACCCTAAAAGTCCTAGAAGATAATAAAATTACCTAATATATATAGGGCCTTAGATTTACTAATGCTTAAGAGGGTAAAAATAGCTTAATTTCTATAAGCTTCTTTATATATAGCGCTACCTTTAATAGCTAGAAGGTAATTAAGATTCTTATAAATTAAGTAATACTATATAGCCTAAGTAAAAAGAGCCCTTTTAATAATAGACTATCTAATTACCTACCCTATATATTTATACTTAGGGATTATTACTTTTCTAAGACCTTCTAAGGTATTATACTAGATACTAAAGCTACTAAGTACCTAATAGTAAGCTACCTATAATTCCTAGTATTATAATATATAATGCTAAAGACCTAACTTAATAAATTAAGGGTAGGTAAAGTAGTTATTAGGTTTAGAGGAGGTATGCTAATTATCTTAATTAGATTAGTTAATATACTTACTCCCTTTAGTAATATTACTTTCTATATAATTACTATAAGTATGCCTTTCTTAATATACCTTAAGGATATAGGCTAATTAAAGATTAACTTTATTATTACTAAGAATATACTATAGTAAGGGAATATTAAGGTTTCTCTTATATATAAATAAGGGTATATATAGATATTACTAGGGTAGAATAAGAAGTTAATAGTATAGAACTACCTTATAAAAGTTAAATTATAGTGCTTATATTACTAATTTAGTTATCCTTTAGTCTAATAACTCTATAATCTTCCATGTAAATTAGGGTATAAGATTAACCTTAAAGCTATTAAGAAGCTAATAAAGGTATGCTACTAATACTAGATAAATAATAATAGCCCTTACTACTTTAAATTTACTCTCTAGGATAAATATATATTTAATTTTAAAGTAATAGTAAATATTATATATCTTAATAGTAACTACCCTACCTTTTATACTATTAATATAGCTATAATATTTAATATAGTAAGATTCCTTAAAGATATCTTAGCTAGAATAATATAAGAGGCCCTTAGATTATACTAGATTTATATATACTAAGGACCCCTAATTAGATTATTACTAATACTAGCACTAACTTCTATAGTAAGGAATTCTAATAATTTATAGTATTAATATTAATCTTTATTAAGGAGGTCCCTATTAAAGCGCACTATAGTATTAGTAAGGTTAAGAGATATTATAAGCCTCTCTAATAAGCCTATAATATTATCTAATATAAATACCTAATAACCCCTAAGCCTATAGCCCTATAAATAGCGATTAAAGCCCTTAATAATACTATAGGCCCTAATAGCCTTATTCTAACCCTCCTTATCTTTAGCGCTTACCTATTAATAATAAGCAAATCCCCTCTATCCCTAGAGATATTATAATATATAATTATAGTGTAGAAGGCTATAAAGGAGATTAAGTAGCTATATACTCTCTAGAAGGTTACTAAAGCCCTTATAATAAGAAATAGCCTAAATATATTAGTAACCCTTAACCTCCTATATAAATTATTAGTTTAAGTATAGTATAAAGGTAAAGAATAATAAGGCCTATATAATCTCCTTATTATTAATAGAGAAAGCTATATACTTAACCTCCTAAGAGGCCCTAAGACTTTTAGGTTAACCTTTATAAAACCCTATTATAAGGACCCTTATAGGGAAAGATCTCTACCCCTAATATAAAGTAGTATTATAATAGAGGCTAAGGGAGAGCCACTAGAGACTAGGGATAAATATAAGGCCCTAGGACTAGAGATTTTACTAAAGTAAAGACCTAGAAGACCCTATAAGAACCCTCTAGCTATTATTAATAAGACTAATATTATAATCTTTATATTAGTAAAGGAGGAGGCTAACCTTAACCTTATAATCTAGTTATATAAGGAAGGTATTATTATAACCCTAGGGAAGCTATTTAAGCTCTTTACTAAGACTAAAACTAATGCTTTAATAAAGTAAGGTGTCTTTAAGTTTATTATATTTAATAAGGAGAAGCACTATAGCCTAAGAATCTTTAATACCTATATTATTAATAAGGTAAAGGGAAAAATAAGTTAACTATATAAGAAGTTATAGCTTATAATCTAAGGATTTAGGGATAAGGAGAAGTAATTAATCTTAATATAAGCTCTAATAATCTAATAGGCTAGTTAATAACTTATCCTTATAATAGCTCCTTCTTTACTTATAATAGAATACCTTATGTGGATTTATAATATTATATAAGCCTATATCTAGTTATATATAGCCTTAAGCTAAGTTATCCTTACTAGGCTCCTAATCTAAATCTATAACTAGTACTTAGAAGGCATAATTATAATTATAATTAAGCCTCTTTATAGTATTATAGAAGCTAGAATACACTAGTAGGTAATATATTATAAGTATTATAGAGAGAAGCTCTAGATAGAGACTTTTATATATAACCTATGCTTACTTATAATAATAAAAAGAGCCTAGAATTTGCTTATATAGGTATATAGACTAATAATACCCTTAGGTTATTAAATAAGGAGTTCTCTAAGAAAGAGAAAGCTTAACTAGCTACTATTGCCTTTACTATAAAACTAAAGTAATTCCTTAGGAGAGTAACTTACTTATATTTAATAAAGGAATTATTACCCTAAGTAATAGGAATATTATATTATAATAGAAAGGGCAGAGTAGTAAGCTTAAAGTAATCCTATTAACTTCTTTAAAGTAAAAGTATATTAAGTAGTAAGCTTAAGGCACTTATATTACTTTAATTTACTAACTAGAAGCTTACTTTTATCTTTTAGTTACTATATAATACTAGGAACTAATAGTTAAGAATATTAAAGCCCTTAACCACTAAATCTAGTAGTAAATAGACTACCTAGAGAGAGGCCTAACCTTTATTCTAATTAACCTTACTAAAGCAAAGATCTATGCCTTTATAAATAGATTATTTACTAATAACTAGGACCTTATATTATAGCTAGGATATATACTAATCCTAGCTAATAAAGATAATAAGGATAGTAAGTTTATAATTAAAGGTAATATTATATACTTTAGCTTAACTAAGAGTAAGAGAGTTATATAAAGTGTGCTTACCTTAGAAATCTATAGTATAGTTATAGGCATTAATATAGCCTATATAATTATAATAATAATTAGATTTAACTAAAGCTTCCCTTAATTCTAGTTATAGTATACACAGATTTATACTCTCTATATAAATGCCTTATTAAGCTTAGCACTACTAAGGAGAAACGCCTAATAATTAATATTATAGCCTTATAGTAATTATATAAGCGCTATAAGCTCTACGAAATCTATTAGATTAATAGAAGTAATAACTTAGCTAATGCCTTTATAAAGGCATTACTAAATAATACCCTTAAGTAATTTATCTTAAGTAACTATATAATAATCTAGGTAGAAGGGTAAGTTACCTATATAAAGGATAGTTACTATAGATAATATCCCTAGAGGTTTAGTCCTAATACTATAGGAGAATATAAAATCCTCCTAGGGAGGAAGAAAGAAAAGGGACTATAACTTTTATTAGGTTTACTAATTCTAATAAGAGCTATACTTATTATTACTCCTAACCTAGTAAGAGTTATAGGAAGACCTATAGTAGTCTCTTTAATCCCTATATAATATATATAGAATATAGAGGAGAAAAGACTATTATAGTAAGGGACACTGTGGTAGTAAGGGGAGGATTAGCGTGTAGCTAGATTAATCTTATTTAGTAAATTAAGGGGAGGTAAAGAAGACTCTCTTATTCTAATTTAAGGGCCCTAGATTATAGGTTATTATTTTCCTTTCTTTTACCTACTATACCTATATAAGTATCTTTATTCTTTTATTTTCTATATCCCTAATTAACTATAATATAGTCTATTATTTCTTTTCTTCTTTTCTATTAATATTATATATTAATAGTTATATTAAAAAGAGAGAGTTTCTAGTATTAGAACACGTATAATATTAACCACGCTTAGTAGCTATAATTATGTAGTTAGCAGAGTGGTTAGCCGCGCGCGACCCATAATGCGGGCTTATAATAGGGCAGGGCTTATAGTCACGTGACCCACACAGCCCCCTTCGCGTTTTATATCTCACGAGAAGAACCCTCACTTTTACCCTCTCTTTTTCCTCTTTCCTCTGTAGCTTAGAATAGATAATTAACAACGATACTATTCTCAAGGCTCACAACATCGATAACCTAATATCAGGCCCCTGTGTCACTAACACTTATATACTAAGGTTATTTCATTATAATATTAATAAAGATAATAAATTAAGCCTTATCTTTTACTAAAATATACTAATTATTTAAAGATTAATTAATTTAATTAACTAAAGGGATAGTATTAATTAAAAAGAGCTTATTTCTTATTATTATAAATACTAAGTAATTATTACTATTTATTTATTTATTTATTTATTTATTTATTTATTTATTTATGTACGCTAGCTAGCCTTATCTAGCTAGTTCTAGTACTCCTACTAGTTAGTTAAAGGGAAAACCTTTAGAATGATAAAAACCCCTTATATCTTTATGCAATCTAGCGCTAGCCCTAAGTTAGGTTAGCGCTGCTATTAGTGTGGCCTATTATAGGTGTTTATTACTAGCTTACGCTAGCCTTATCCCTTTATTTGAGTATTTTAGGTAAAAGCACCTCTATCCTGCCCCCTTAGCCTAGGCCCTAGCCCTTCTCTAGTCCTATTATAGTCTAGCTAGATCTGTCCTCTGTGAAGTGAATTTAGGTATAACGTAATAATTCACGTTTTTCTTACTTTTATTATTTTATTACTAACACCCTTATTACCTTACTTTTCAGCTAATTCCGGCCCTCTCCTAGCCTAGTCTAGTTGTAAAGTCGGAGCACCTGGTTTTTCAGAATCACTAGGGGGAAGGGCGGAGTAATTATTACTATATTAAACTATATAGCTAAGGTTAGATTAATATGTATAAATTAAGTTATTTAACCCTATAAGAGAGTATAGCTAAGTACTTATATAAGGTAACGTATAATTTAGCTATATAAAATATACTATATATTTACTAAGGTCCTAGAAAATAACTAGGGCGTAGTAACCTAGTGTCTTAGGTGGTTAAGCACCGAGACTATTGTGTGACGAGGGGTCCGACAATGTTGCATCGGCTAAAAAGTCCACGCCAGGCCTCCCCACGACGAATTGACGTGACGAGATGCTGCCATTCATTTCGCATGGGCTCAGCTCTACCCCCGGAGGCGCTTCATTTCCGCGTCATACAGCGGCTCGGCGCTGACCGTTGCGCGGATCCTCCGGGCAAAATACTCCAACTCGACCTTGTCCCCTGCTGCACTGCGCTCGGCAGATACGCGTACGCGATGGGCTTTCCGATCGTGAACCCAAAGGCTGCGCTTGTCACGAACCCTGCCGGCCTCCCATCCACGAAGACCGGCTCCTTCCCCAGGACCAGTGACTTCCCGTCGTCGACGACAAGACACCGCAGTCGGCGACCAGCTTTCCGGCCCCCTTGGCGGCGAGGCTCTTGATGGCCGCTTGGCCGACGAAGGCGCCCTTCTTGTCCATCTTGACCGCGAAGTCAACGCCGGCCTCGTAGGGGTTGTGCTCCGTCGTCATGTCCGTGCCCCAGGACCGGAACCCCTTCTCCAGTCTCAGAGAGTTGAAGGCGCTGCGGCCGGCGGCGATGACTCCGTGCGCCCGGCCCGCCTCCCACAGCGCGTCCCACAGGCCAAGACCGTGTTCGGCGCTCGTGTAAATCTCCCAGCCGAGCTCTCCCACGTAGGACAGCCGCATGACGGTGACGGGTATGCCCGATATGCTGGCCTTCTTGACCCGGAAATAACGGAGGCCCTTGTCGGAAAAGTCGTCGGGCGTCACCTTGCCGATGACGTCCCGGGCAAGAGGTCCCCAGAGCCCGATGCAGCACGTTCCGCCCGTCACGTCGCGAACCTCGACGGCCCTCTGAGGCGCATTCCTCGTCTGCACGCGCGCTCTCGGGACAGATAGGCGAGATCGGCCGGGCCGTTCACGCCGACCTGGAACACGTCCTCGCCGAGCCGGGCCACCGTCACGTCACTTCGGATCCCCCTCCTCGTCGAGCAGGAGAGTGTATGTGACGGCCCCGGTTTCCTGGACACGTTGCCCGTCGTCACCCAGTCCAGCAGGCCGACGGCCCCGGCCCGCTCACCTCCAGCCGCCGGAGGGGAGTCATGTCGTACATGGCCACAGAGGTCCGCGTCTTCCACGCCTCTGCCGCCGCAATGTCGCTGTAGTACCTGCTCGACCAGCCATCCCGCTCGGCCGGCCGCCATTCGGGAGGCAGCTCGCCCAGCAGCTTCCTGTTCGCCTCGAACCAGTGGGGGCGCTCCCAGGCCCCGGCCTCGAGGAAGAAGGCCCCGAGCTCCTCTGGCGCAGGTAGAAGGGACTCAGCCGGAGGTTCCGCGGGGATTCGCGGGGCTGGAGCGGATGGAGAATATCGTAGACCTCGACAAAGCTTTGCTGGCAGGTCTCGCTCACGTACTGGGGCGTGAGCTGGACCTGTTCGAACCGACCAAGCTCGCACTCGGCCAGGTCGATGCGTGATTTCCCGTCGTCAAAACCTCGGCCAGCGCCCGCGCCACCCCCGCCGAATGAGTCACCCAGACAGCTTCCGCGACGTAGAGGCCGTCGACGGTGGGCGCCTGCCCCACGAGCGGCCCGCCGTCCGGGGTGAATGAGAAGATGCCGTTGAACCCGTCCTCTATCTCACTGTCCCCGAGGGCCGGGAGAAGTTCCCGGCTCAGCTCCCACGCCGCCTCAAAGTCTGGACGTGTGAACTCTAGGCGGGACGGCATCTGGAGCTCCGTCACGTCCCTGGAGGTGGGGCCGAGCGCGGACGCCGCGATTGGCATCGGGCGGTGGCCGTAGTATCCTATGCCGTATCGCTCCCCGTGCTCCCTGAAGTAGAGATCCCGGTCCTGATGACGAAGGATGGGCAGGTGCGCGCTCCTCGACGAGTAGTCGCGGCATCTATGCGCGGGCACCGCCGTCGTCTTGACATACTGGTGCGCCATGGGCAGCAGAGGGATGGCGAGGCCGGCCATGGCCCCGACCTCGGCACCCCAGAATCCGGCGCAGGAGACGACGATGTCTGCCGGGATGGTGGCGGTCTCGGTCGTGACGCCAGTCACGGAGCCATCCGCCTGCTCTATCCCGGTGACCAGCGTGGATCCCTTATATCGCACTCCCGCGTCCCGGGTTCTCGCCATCAGAAGCTGAACTGCGCGGGCGGCATGCGCCAGGCCATCGCCGGGGATGTGGAGGCCTCCCAGGACGATGTCCGCGTTGAGAAGGGGATAGAGCTCAAGACACCTCTCCGCCGTCACCAGCCGAGCCTCGATCCCCACGATGATGCCAGGCCGTGTTTTCTCTTGAGCTCCTCCATCCTCGGGAGCGTGGTCGCGATCTCCAACCCACCCACCTGGTTGAAGCATGTCTCCCCATCCTTCTCCAGACCGAGAAACTTCTCAACCGTATACTTTGCAAACATGGTCATGGTCCTGGAGGTGTTTGTCTGGAACACGAGACCTGGGGCGTGCGAGGTCGATCCGCCCGGCATGTTCAGGGGACCCTGGTCGACCACCGTGATGTCGGTCCACCCGCGCGAGAGCAGCTCATCAGCAAGATTGGTGCCAACTATGCCTGCGCCAATAATGACCACGCGCTGTTGTCTTGAGGTCATCATGGTCATGATGGCCCGTTTGAGTGGGAAGAAAAAGACCGTTTGTGTGTGATACCAGATGTGGTGAGTGTGTATATATCACTAAACCAAGTCGTCTTTCTGCTGGCGTCACTCAATCTGGCCCCGTACTCGCCATACAACATATTTTCCCATTCTTTTATCAAAACTTGGGTTGCTAATAAGTTTTGAACGAGTCCAGAATGGCGATCACGTGATCGGAAATCGTTCCCGCTTCCATTGCCGCCGGGGCGTGCTCCGGGCGTGCTCCGTGCCATGTCGGCTTGGCTTGGCGCTGGCCGTCAGCCGTCGTCAGCAATCAAGATTGGGCCCCGTTCGATAAAGACACCTCCCAGCGGGCGGCTGCTGTCCCGGCTCATGCACGGTGGCATGCCTTGCAGCACTAGCATGAACGGATTAGACTTGTCCGACTCCCAACGGCACGGAGTACCTGCTTCTCATTTATCGATACATCATTGCCGCTGGCTGCAAGAAGTGTCATGAGATTACCACTTTCGGGAGCCCACACCATTTCAAGTGCTGCGAGGCCAGCCAGATAAGGTGCATCCAGGGCCGAGACTCGGGAGCCCAAACCGACCGCAGGAATGAAGCAACCCGGAACTAACAGTGGGTGTACACTGTACAGGTAGTAGGCGTGGCGTCTCAGCTTTCAGTGCGCAAAGGGATGTATTACATTATCTACCATTTGCCAAGTCACAGGTTCAACTACACGTCATCACATATCAAATTTGGAGCTTCCCAATCATCGTGAAGCCCGAAAAAAAAACCCCAAAAAAGTCCCACGCTGCCAAATTTCCCACTCCTACATGTGGTGGAAGATGCCGTCATTGACGTTTCCACCATCCCACCATGATCGATTCCTGTTCCTGTCAAAAGTAGAGCGAGTCTCGTGATACACCAGATCCACCATGTCATCGAACTGCGAGGTATCCGCGTATAACCACGGGGTGGTGTTGAACGTCAGGCTGTCCGCCTGCTCGGCAGACAGCTCGTTGCCCGTGTGATGCTCTCGAGAGCCTGCCGAGGGATTGACGGTGCACTTGTACGAGAACGTGGGCGCATCTTGACCACCGTCGGCAGTGTTGACGGTGATTTCGGGCGACGTGGCCACGATGATGTCGATTGTCGTGGTCTCGTCTTCATCCTCACATGCCACCGTGGAAGCCAAAGAGGCACCCAGCAGTCCGGTATTCGCAAGTTGGCGAGAATCGGCGGTGCAGTTGAATTGCAGAATATTCCACATCAGAGGTACGCTGAGGTAGATTCTGGACGGCATCCAGTCCTCCACGTCGTTTGTTTCGGACCCGGCGGCGATCCGGGTCATCTTGTCGAGATTTCGGTCCTACACACCGCACGGGGTCGTCAGCGCAATGAACAAGAGAAGATGCCGAGTGGCAAAAAAAAAAAAAAAAAAAAAAAAAAAGACCACAACGAACCAATGCCCTGCAGGCGGGCGAAAAGGGAATGAAGCCCTTGAGGAACTTTCGACACTTGGCAAAGTCTGCATTTGACTTGTGTTTTAGTTTCGAAGCAGCCGCGCAGCAGTAGTAGAGATGCACTGTGGCGGCGATTGCGGCAATGTGTCCAAAGAACGGATCGGTCAGATGCACTTGTTTGTCGAGCACCATTTCCATCATTCGAACAATCCACGTGGCGTGGATTAGCGCCAGCTCGGAGGATCTTCTCCAGAACGTGTTGGGAATGGCCAAGTTGGGATTGTGCTGCGCCCCGATGATGTACAGGAACGGATGGTTCAGCACGGTGGGTATGGCGTGGTACGTGAACTGCTCCTTCAACCAAGCCGTCCAGTAGTCCCTGTTCATCCTCAGGTCTTCCACCTTGCGCTCGTAGAACTTGACCGAGTCGTAGCGATGGCACATTGGGATGCTGTTCTCGGCCTCCATGAAGTCCGACAGGACGGTGGCATATGTGGAATCCCTCCGCCATGGTTCTCGGAAGATGCCGTGGAGCAGTCCGAAACATACTTCCGGACGCGGCTCCACACCCAGCCGACCTGCACGCTCGTGTTCCATATGCCGGGCTCACTCGGCATCGTGTGGCCAAGGTCGTCCAACGGAAGGGGGAACTTTCGATTCATCCCCTGCTGGGCTGACTCTGCCGTCGCCCCGGTCGATGAGCATGATTGGCGCCAGATCTCGGTCGGAGTGCTCAGGATGCCGGTCTGGCGACCGTGGTATTGGTCAAGAACCTGTAGACTCCAAAACACCCTCTTCTTGCGCTCGGCGGTGACATCGTCCATGGCGTAACCCGAATCTGAGTCCAGCATTGCGGATCGGCAAAGTTGGAGGGCCAGACCGAGGTGGAACTGGCCAAGATGAACGTTGCCGTCTGTACATATAGTCAGGAATGGCAAGGGGCGCGCAAAAAGATAAAAATAGTGTGATTCGACGTGAAGGGAAAAAAACATCTTACCAATGAAGGACGAATAAGATAACAGACACAGGCTCTCAATCGTTGCCAGTCCGACGGTGCCGTTCGCAATGCGAGCCATGATCAAGCTTCTGGCGTTGTCGCCGTACAGCTGCAGCTCCTCGGCTCTCCTGGAGAATCGCGACGTGACGGCCAAGATGCTGCATGCAAGTTCATCAGTAACTAGGCTGACATCGCCAACCTCTTGACGCTCAAAACACCATATCGGCTGTCGATGGCAGAACTCGAAATACAGACGGATCCCCAGGGCAATGGTGGGCGAGTCGGGGCGGACATGCGGCGTTTCAGGCTCGAATCCGAGGGATGACGGCTGCTGGCCGCCGAAAGGGAAAGCACCGCCGTGGCTCTCGATAGCCGGCGGGGTTACCGATAGAGATTTCTCGGAATAAACGGCTGCTTCGTCTGATGTTGTTGGTTCTGGACGTGGTATTTGGCTCGGCCTTTTTGTTTTTTCAAAACCTGGTCAGAAGGTATAAACTTGGCATCATGATGGACGTGGACGTCTGTCGGTACAACCTCCCGGTCAAGAGGAGATCCAGCTTCTCTTCGAGATGCGCCAATCTCTCCTCCTTTGTTTTCAAAGTTAGTTCCTCGAGTCGAGGTTGGGGGCAAATGAGAGGCTGGATGGAAATCAGAATCACGTACAGATCGACCACTCCTTGCTGATTTGGCTGTCGGCGGATAAGAACACGGCTGCCTCAATCGCACGCAGCTTGAACAAGACGGTTTTTCAGCGGGACAGCGCGTCTTCTTTCTCCTACCAGAGGGGAAAAAGGGTCAGGGGTACTGAGAACTTGAGACGGGGACAGGACAGGGACAGACTGAAAGACGGACCTGCAGGTGAAGCAGGCATGATGTGATCGTCTTCGTCCACGAGAAGCAGTGCCAGATGTCTCGTCGGGTGGAGTCATGGCGGCGGGTGGCAGAATGATTTACATGCTTCAATGGAAACAAACACACACCGACCGACCGACGCTGCGCGCAATGGAAAGAAGGCTGGCGGGCGAGGAGAGGGCGAGGAGATGATGAACGTTTGTGCGTGTGATTTAAAGGGTCCTGAATTCCTGAACCGAGTCTCGTGCCTCATCGCCACATTTATCACGGGGGCGGATTGGGATTGCATGGATGGCTTCTTTCGGAGTGCGGGGATGCCCGTAATCACGATTTCGGTTGGCGCACTTGGCCGATAAAGGCCGATAAAGGAGACGCCACCAGCCCCCAATGGGAACCCAAATGGGCCCAAATGGGGGCGTGTGCTTACAAGGCTTACTTACAAGCTGCATGCAAATCGAGCCTTGGGTCGTATCTGGTATCTGGTTTATCTTTTTCGAGCCGGGCCATCGCCAGCCAAGTCGGGCGGCCATTTCACGTGGCACATGGCATGATTGCCGCTCTTCAGATAAAGACGCACGAACTGGGCAGATACGGGCGTTGCAAGCCAAGGGACAAGGAACAAATTGTTTGATTCGAATCATTGCCATTCATTCATTCATTCATTCATTCATTCATTCATTCACCGCTACGGATTACACCTCAACCGCGACCCGGTTGACCTTGCCACAGTCCACCGCCGAGCAGAACTTCATGTCCTTCTCAGCCGCCACGGCACTCTTCGGCAAGCTCTGCCGGGCCGGCCAGATCTCTTCACCGACCCTTGTCTCAACCTCGCGATGCTCCGCCAATGCATCGCGGACTAGCTTCTGGAAATACAGCGGCCCTTCTCCATCTTTGGATGCATCTCGCCGTTGACAAACACACCAGTGTTGATGTTTTTCTGCGCACTCGCACAGAGGACCTTGTCTTCGGACATGATCCTCTTGTAAATGTCGCTGATGAGGTTGAAGTCTTCATCAGTAGAGTTCTTGTTCCTGTATACCTCGTACTTCATGATTGCTCTTCCCGGACCAAGGGGCACAAATCTTTGCATGAAGAAGAAGTGCGGCCTGAAGCGAATGTTAGCATTGAATGAGAATGAGAATGAGAATGATTCGGGAGCAAGGGTCACTCACGAGACGTTCATCGAGGCATTCGGGAAAAAGTACGTGCTGGCGACGTTCAGGCCCCTTGCGATTTGTTCTGGCTTCGGATTCCCGAAATGTTGAATGTGGCAGCCCTTGGTCTCGACAAAGTAGGAGTTCAGGTCCGCGATGGTGGGGATGTCGGGATGAGTCGTCTTGCAGTGGTAGCATTCGTTGTAGTTGTCTGCCAGGATTTTCCAATTGTAGTCGCCCTCCATTTCCCACGTGTGGTCGAAGCGGTAGTCGTCGAAGTTGTAGTTCTGGAACCTGGGCTGCTCATCGACACCCTCGAAATCGTCTTGCCAGGCAATCTCGGGCTGCTCGCCTGCGTCCATGTTGACCCAGATGAACCCGTTCCTGTCCACGTGCACGTGGAGGGGAAGAGTCCATTCCTCGACTTGTCGAAATCCTCCATGTCTTGGTAGCCGGGAGCCTTGGCCAACTTGCCGTTCAGCCCGTAGGACCAGCCGTGATACTTGCAGGCCAAGACGCTGTTGTGGCCGGTATCTTTGGTCACGATTGGAAACGCTCGATGTCTGCAGACGTTGTGGAAAGCATTGATGTTGTCTTGGCGGTCTTTGGTGACAATAAACTGATACCCGGCCACGTCGTATCGAAGCCAGTCTCCTTGGTTCGGGAGCCGAGCTTTGTGAGTGGTGAGAAGCCATTTCTTGAGAAGATTGCTCGTCTTTCGAGTTCGTAAAGCTCCTGTGAAGTGTACCAACTGGCGGGCAGGGCTCGGATTGGGGTTTCGCCCTGTTCAAGTTCATCCACGGTTGGGTCACCCCCAAAACCAAAATATCCCTTGAGAAATGATGGAGCCATGGTGACTTTGTGGGATCTTTGTCAACCTATGATTGATAATTGATGATGGTATGATACTGTCTTTCTACTGTCTTTTGAATGAGTATGGAAGCTCATGGATGGCAAATCACGGCGTGCAGCCTGGTACATATAGGAGCCAACGCCAAGTGTCATCATAACCATATATTACGTGCCATATTCTTAATAATGCATTTCCTTTCCGGAGTCCGGACCGTACATTCTCAACTTTGAACTTACACCATCTTTGCCGACGGGATGAACCAGGCCGGAAGCGTCCACGTGATCGGCATCCAAAGCCGCCGGGCCATGCAGGCGACCACGTGACCGGGTGGGTAGGTGTCCCACATGACTTGAATGAATCCAATTGTTGCTCAATATATTTGGCAATGTCGTGATTCAGGGTTAATACTGTACTCCGTCACCGTCGTCCAGTGCCTTGCCGTTGGTGTGTGTCGTCGTCTGTCGTTTTGGGATGGAGAAGGAGAAGGAGAAGAATGGAATAATATGGGATGGGATGATGGGATGCGACTCTCAAAATGTGCAGCTGCCGGCAGCCTGCCAGCCGCCTGCCAGCCGCCACTGCAGCCTTCTCCACAGTTGGGCGCCCAACCGAGTATCTGCGTCTGCGTCTGCGTCTGCGTCTGCGTCTCCGACGACTGTTCCATCGTGCATGCATGGCGCCATGGAGCTTCCGAGGTCTTGCGACCGCTGCCACTCTCTCAAAGAGCGCTGCCGGCGTGCCACGACCACAAGCGCCTGCGATCGATGCCTGCGCCTTCGCCTGGCTTGCGCGTCGAACCGGCCCTTCAAGAGGCCAGGTCGCCGTCCGCAGCCGTATTACCCATCATCATCATCATCACCATCATCACCCTGCAGCTGCCACACCGGAGCCAACACCAACATCAACACCAACAACAACAACATGCATCCAGATCGCAGCCTTCGGACATTCTTGCCCTGTTCAGTGTGCCGGACAGGCTGTCCCAGGAGGAGGCTTGGCTTGTCCATCGCGCCATGGCCGACAACACATTCATCGAGCAGTTTCTGGTCGGGCCAAGCTTTTGCAAGGCACATCGCGAGACCATCCTGAACCAGCTGAGCACGTCGCCGGCGCTCGTGCAAGACGCCTACATGGCATGTGTGCTTTCCGTGCCCCATCCCGCCGAGGATGCCGAAGGCACCAACACGGAGCAGCGCATCACGACGAGCTTCAGGCGAGCTTCCTCGGCCCTGGCCAAGCTGAGGTCCCTCCAGATCGACCATGCTCGAGACATCTCATCGTGCCTGGCGCTCGGAGGCTCCATCCTGGCATTTGTTCTGCGCTTCGGTGGCAAGGACTCCTTGGCCATCTGCGCCCAGGTCCTGGGTCTGATCAAGCCTGCCTACGACTCCCAGCTGGACCGGATTCAGATTCCCAGGCCGACCTAGGTTTCCTCACGTGCCTCATCATGTGCGAGACGACGGAATGTCTGTTGCAAACCGAGGTGCCCACACTGCGATATCGCCCCCAGCTGCCGGGTCACCGGGCTTCGTGGATCGCTACATCGGGCTCTGCGGGACGCTTCTCCCGCACCTGTACGACCTCTGTGAACATGGCAAGCGGCTGTTCCATGGCTTGGGTGCCGGGCGAGAACAGCTTGATGGACTGGAGCGCGTTCTGGATGCCTGGCGGCCGACGGTGCCGGCCGGGTTCGCGGACAACTATACCTCGCCCGAGATCACAAACATGCTTTGCCAGGCACATGTCATGCAGCAGGCCGCCATGCTCGTACTCCACAGGCTGCGGTTTCCCTTTGGTACAGAGCAGATTGCTGCATTGGCCATGGCAAACAACATCTTCAGATTGCTCGACACGGCGAAATCAGTCTCTGGCAGGTCCATCAGGTGCATTGATTTCGCCCTGATGGTGGCTTGTCTGGAGATAGCCTGCGAGAAGCAGAGGAGCATCCATCTAAGGGCTGCATCTTCGATAGCCGTATACTCGCCCAGATTTATTCAACGATCTGAAGCATTTCTGACGGCGATTTGGGAGGCTCGGAATTCCAGCACTCGGCCTATTTTCTGGTATCACCTTGAAGCATTGCGAAGCACATCCGCTCAGCCGATGTTCCAGGGGTGTAGAATGTTGTTTTCATCATCATCTTCATCGGTCTATCTAGTTGCAGAATTGACAATACTTGCAAGTACATGGCGAGGCTGCTTGTGCCAGGTGCTGCTCTGACCCCCAAAAAAAACCCTGGCAAGGACATTTTGGAACCGCGCGGCCACCAAGCAGATTCGGAACCATTGGCAACGAAAACGCTAACATGATGGGGTTTGAGGGCGCCACTCTGCAAATAGTAGCAGGTTGCACCGTTTATCTAGTCTGATTTATTCACGCGAAACTCTCTGCGCCAGAGAAAGTCTGACCGAGAATGCTTGAACGGCCTTTCTACAGCCGTGATGTTCGAACTGGATCCAGCAGCTCCCTCATTTCCATGCTCGGCCAGTCGGGGTTCATAGACGAGTCTGGCCGCTCGCGATCCCAGGCCCATTTCTCAGCCAGTGGCGCCGCCAGGGAACCCTCCAACATTTGCACCACGTACTTGCCGATGACTGGGAAGAACTTGAACCCATGGAAGGAACCGCAAGTGGCGATGTAAAGGCCCCTGGAGGCGGCATGTGGTGAAATGATAAAATCAGAGCTTGTTGTGAAAGCATCCCTGTATTTTTATCAAAAGAAATATTTTGCAAGTCAGAATTTGTCCGAGTCCTCTTAAAAAAATTAAAAAAATTAAAAAAACTGTGGGCAGTGGGCAGATGCTATCACGTACCAGCAAATTCGATGTTTCTCAAGTTTCCACGTTGAAGCCTCACGTCCGTAGAAAACGCTACTCACGCTCAGGATGTCCTCTTTCAGCTTTTCAGATATCTCCCACTGAGCATAGTCGGCCTCGGCAGGAGGCGTGGAGATGTAACGGCCCGGGACAACCTCGTTTGTGTTTCTGAAGATCTTTTGGCCCCACCACTTGAGCTCGCCATCTTTGGTTGGCGGCAAGCTGCCAATAAAGGGGCTAGTAAAAAAAAGAATGATGATTAGCTTGTCGTGTACGAAGAATTGGGAATCGGGAACTGGGTCATGGGTTTGTTTGGCAAGACGTGGGGAGGGGCACCTTTTTTGCCGTGTATCCTTGGATCCCAACCGGCATGTCAGCGAATCTTGCGAGAGCTTCGTCGTCGAGTTTCGCCATGCCGGTCGTGATGCCACCGGCAAGAATCCTGGACTCGGCCCGGAGGTCGCTCATCCCGCTGTGGGCCGCGCTCAGCTCGAGCAGCTTCGGGGTGAAGGCGCCGGTACATAGAATGACGTGAGAGCCGTGCAGCTTCCCCCTGCCGCGGTCTGGACGCCGACGCAAGTGCCGTCTCGGTCGAGGCGCAGCGTCGCAACCTCCTCGGCGACGTACCTCACCTGAGCTCCATGGCCACGCGCGTAATCGCCCGCAGGCAATCGCCCGCGGCGACCCAGCCGCTGGTCTTGTTCACCAAGACCTGCTCGACATGCGTGTAGTCAGACTCGCTGAAGAGACCACCGAACATGTTTCTGGCCTCCTCCACCGGCCAGACAGCCATGTCATGTCCCTCCCCAGCCTCTCGAAGTTGCTGATGCAGTCCCGCGCGTAGTCGCGACCGCACATCCAGTACAGCCCGGTTTGATGGAAAAAGGGCTTCCAGAGCGCGTCCGAGGTGAAAATGTCCTGCGCCTCGAGAGCCAGCTCGCAGTACAGGGGTCGTCGTAATCGGCTCGCATCACCTTGTTCCAGTCCCAGGATGCGGCCACCCGGCTGTCGGCATCGAATGCATCGCGGTCGACCACCGTGACCGACGCGTCGGGGCGGCTGCGGATGAGGTGGTAGGCAGTGGAGATGCCGAATATGCCCGCGCCGACAATGAGGTAGGATTCATGAGCGGCCGTGGCCATTGTTGGTGATTTTCAGCTTTCGATGCAGGATGGGATGACTGACCACCATCAACCTGAATGGCTAGTACATACATAGTAAGTATGCTGGTCGTGGGGACGAGTACTTTATGTTTTCCATTCTATGCCTCTCCTCTGGTCATTCACCCACCTGCCCGGTGTCAACACCGCTATGCCGATATCGCGGCGAACCACGGGTTTTGGTCGCCCTCCGCCCTCCCTCGCGCGTCCGGGGACCCGGCATCTGTCACCGATGTCCGCTCACGTGAGTATTTGCGAGGCAGCTCTTGGCGGGGAGGCGCATTGGCTTCCAGTATCACACGTGGGCACGTGACTTGGAAAAGATATCCCCTAGGAGGATGAAGAGAAAAGATTAAATTGATGCTCTCTTCCACGATTATACAAATAGAAGGATATAAGCTTTTCTTTTATGGACAGAGTAGTCTAAGTAAAAGTTAAATGCTTTTCCGTGAGAATATCGCATTTAGCTTCGTGCATCCTTAGCTCGTCTTCAGCTTGCCTGATACGGTCACCTACGCATGCCACTCGTCATAGACATTGTATCCGCCATCGGGCAACATCCAGATGGCCCATCGAAATCGAGCCGAGAAGTCCGGATCAGGACCACACAACACGTACGGCTACAGCCTACAGGCACTTATTTGGCTTTTAGCACTCTCAAAGCAAGGAGGCTGCCATGAAATCAAGCAGTCCAAACATCATCTCTCACACCAGACTTTGCTTCGGGAGAAACAGATTCTTAATGGTTGCTTCATCATGGAACTAGATATGCATCGCAATTTGTCACTTGTCATTCGCTCAAACCCACATCCACACAGGCAAAGGCAGTCAGATCAGTCCATGTTGGGCGGTCCGGTCACACTGGAGGCGGTATATCAGAGGGCCTCAACCAGAACGGATCCATCACCTCGGTCATGATGGCACCATCAAAGATCTGCCATGAATAATCCAAGTTCATGTTGGATTCCAACGACTGCATCGATGCCGGCATTTCAGCCGAGGCGCTCGGATGGTGAAGCTTCTGCAGGTTCTGTTGCAATATGCCTGCCAGCTCGGACCTCAAGTGCGGCCCAGGTTCGTTGGTCTCTTGCAGCATTTCCAGGTGCACGCGGATATTTCGAATATCTGTGCAAAAAAAAGGTTAGCCCCCTCCCCGCTCCCCCTCCCTCTCCGATTTTTTTCATGCCAAGGTAGATGAGGGAACTGACCATCCGCTTCTTCCACACCAGCCTCTATACCATTGATCACGATCAGAGCAGCCCACGATATGATGACCAGGTCCCAGTTGGACCAGATGGACTTGTCGTTGAAGTGAAGTTTCAGCGTCGCCCGCGCAGAAAGCAGCAACTCGTGCTGCTCATTCATGGAGATGCTGTCGGAGCGCAGGCTGCATCCCTTGGCAGGGTGATAGATGGACAGAACCACCAATCGGTGGAGGACGTACTGACGGAACACGGTCTTCCGCTGCTGGTCCAGGTCGCTGCCGGACTTGGTGAACTCGACCAGCCAGTCGTCAAGATTCCTGGCCCAGTCGCGGATAACGGCGGCGTCCACGGGGCTGAAGGAGTCGGGTGATATGGCAGTGTCCGGCGCGTTGCCGGAGAAGCAGGACCATATCGCCGGCAGCCCGCGGCCGGAGAAGTGGGTGAGGCCTGTATGCATCATGCGGGACAGGAGATACAACTGATCCTTGAGGGGGACCTGCAGAACCCCGAGGGGTGGTTCGATGGGCACGGCGGGCGACGACAGGTGAAGGGAGGCATGCTCCAGATCCACGATCTGCACGCCGCTGAACAACCTTCGCCAGTCGCAGTATGCTTCATCTATCTGCGGCGGGCAATGCTCCAGCACGAGCCTGTACGCCATGGATATCCAGATGCCCGTCTCGTATATGTTGCCCTCGTTCAGGAGACCGGCGAGCACGAGCCCCAGCACCGTCTGGAAGGCGTACTTCTCGGACTCATCCGATGTGGCGAGCGGCGAGCTGATCTCACTTCCGGGAACACTCAGCTGCGCGATTGCGCAGCACATGATGGTGAAGTAGCCGCGGGCCAGGATGGCGTACTCCGCATCTCCGCGCACGCTTGAGCAGTAGAGCATCGCGGCCAGGAGCACGGGCCCGGGCGATGAGAACCTCTGCGCCGTGGGGAAGAAGTGCAGCCCCGGCATCTTGTCATGGAACCTGTCATGCTCGGATTAATTAGGATGGCAACGGAAACGAAGCGAAACGAAACGAAACGAAACGAGACGAAACGCGTGGGAGGACGAATGACCGCACGTCTTCCACAGGTGCCTGATGGTACTCCTCTTCCACAATGTTGCATCTGGTGAGCCAGGAAAGCATCGCTCCAGAACCGCCGAGACCTCCCAGAGCTTGTCCAGGGGCTCGTCGTCATGCCACGGTTCCACGGCGTCCTCCCGCTTCGCCTCTTGGCCAAGGTAGCTGGGGTGCCGTCGTTGGACCCGAGGTTCAACCCGAGGTGGTCCTCGATGGCCTTGACCCTCAGCAATATGTCCCTGGTGACGTCGGGCGACTGATGGCCCGAGAGCGGAAGCGAAGCCGGGACCATCAGGGCCGAGGCATTGGCGCGGGGACGAAAATGCACGGCAGTCCGGCTCGTTGGCAGCGTCGGCATGTATCACCCGTGTCGATCCTGCACTTCATTTTCTGCCTGCGGCAATTGACTGGGGAGGAGAGGGGGCAGGGCATTTAGTTCTACGGCCGACGTGGAAATTGGGGGCTCGCGCTCGAGGTCAACTTACTGCAGGCCTTGCGAGCCTTGGGCTCGGCTGAATCCTCTTCCATGTCAGAGATGGACTCACGACTTGTGTGGACCGAGGGCGATGAAATGTGCAGACTAGATGATAGTGATGATGGACGATGAGGAGTCCAAGTGGATCTGCCCGTGTGCACTGTGCGCCTATTATTTGCTATTGATGATGCGGGGCAGCCACGTGAGAGAAAGAGAGAGAGAGAGAGAAAAGATTTGTCTGTTTCTGGGCAACTCATAGTCTTGTCTTGGTGTCCAAGAAGAACAAGTTTCTTCCATCCTCCGCAACCAGTACACGCCCGAATCGTCCGATGTGCTCACCCGATTCGCTGGCCAGCCGCTCGAGGGTCTGGCCATCTCCGTGGTTGGCCAGGAACCGCTGGCCGCTGCCCCGAATGCGGCCGACGACGAGGCCCATGGCGGGCGTCCCATCTCGGTGAAACTCGACGGTATATGTCTATCGCATCTTGAGTCACCAACAGGAAAAAAGGATCATGACGATGCGAAAATGTCGTCCATACCTCTATGGCTGCAGCGCCTTGTGCAGAGTCAATGAATCGCGGGCTGTATTCATCCACGATTGGGGGCAGGGGATTGCTCTCGGGATAATCTCGCCCATCACCTCTGGGTCTTGCCGATAAACAGATGGCGTGTTGGTGTGTGAGCACGCCCCTGCTGGCAAGAATCAGACCAGTGCGATATGTTTTGGCACGTAGTGCTCGGGTCATGGCCGTGATTGCCTGTGTTGTTGTGCATCGTTCGTCAATCCCGTTGTCCAAGTTGCCGCCTTCTCTCTCTCGCGAGCCGCTCAACTTGCGGGACAGCCATGACTCACATGCATAGAATAGTTATTCCCGGCACCGCCAAAGGACGTCAGGCCGCCGAGGAGAGTAATCGGCTTTTGCCATGACGTGGTCGACAGACCTACGTGGTCGCACGCTAGCTTGGGGACGATGGGGAAGCATCTGCGTTGCATTTAGCAAGCCGAGAGTGATTTGCGAAAAAAAGAAAAAAAGAAAAGAGGAGAAAGAGGAGAAAACTCACGAGTAAAAGTCATAGCAGTCGATGTCGAAGTCGGAGAGACCGGAAACGTCCAATGCGGCATCAATGGATTTACCAATCGCCTCGCTTTGGTGGATGTAACGTCTTTTCCAAACTGTCATTACTGTCTGTCAGTGCCTGCCAGGTCGAGAAATGGAAATGCCCGACATGAGCCCATCATCATCCTTCTCCCTACTGACAGTCGTCTTTTCTTGCGTCCCGGCACCTCCCAGGACGTGTATCCATTTGTCCTTGGAGATGCCGAGCTCTTCAGCATTCTCGGCCGAGGTGAGAATACACGCCGCAGACAGGTTCACACCGTTGAACGCATTCATGAGCAGGGGATCTGGCCTGACGTTAGCACCGGCTCATTCACCCCAAGACTAAACCAAACAAGGCAAGTTGGGAGGTGATGCAGAACTCACAGGGATCGCAAATCATTCGATTCTTGCCAGACGGCACGCTGATCTGTTCCGCCGTCTTGGGGACTGCCCGTAGTTCCAGGAGTACTCGTTTTCCGACGCGATTCGATCAAAGGCAGCATACATTGTCGCCGACTCCATGTCGTTCTGCCCCGCGGATTGTCCCCGATGGGCGCGACGACTGTTTTCGTATAGCGGGTAGACATGTATGGGAAGGCCCATGGAGTGCAATGTGCCGGGACCTTTTTCTCCATCTCGGATGGTCAGACACTCTCGTCAGAATTCAGGCACAAGTGCTGACTTACCCTCATTCAGAATGGAAAGATGCAGCGACGCCCGTTGTTTTCTATCAGCATCTGGCTCCGCCATCCTGGCGGGGAATCTGTCCGCTTTTTTGGCACGACGCCACTAGGCAGAAGCGCACAACGAATTAATCTCCATTTTTGTGCTATTGTGTGTGTTTTTGTATGTGTTTTCTTCCTGTGTCTGACGAGGTCGCGAGAAAAAAAAAAGTCTTACGCGATGCAAGGGCTTCTCCGCCCGTTATGACGGTCACTGCACTCCTTCGCGCCGCGATATCTCTCGCCGCTTCGTCGCATTGCAATGCCGGTTGGTTGCCGCCATGCTCGCCAACTACCTGTTGGGATAGACGCAGCCCCAATCGCTCGGATATGACGGCCGGAAGATCATTGTATGCCCAGGTCCATGTCGGAACAATCCTGAGACTGTCGACTTGGGACACCAGGGCGTCTTGCGATTGCTTGCCCAGGCCGGTGTCTTCAATAGCATGTTGAATGGCCTTGACCATGAGTTGGGCCGGCTCCAATGCATCCTCGACTTGGAAGGACTTGTTACGAACATCACCGACTCCAACGATGATGGGAACAGCAGAATGAGCGAGCATTGTGACTTTTGGAAAAAAGAAAAGATGAGTTGTTCAGCGTGGGATGAAATCATTCGTTGTGTAGCTTCTTCATGATGTCACTAATTAAAGAGGATATATTCTCATTATTAACCAAGTTATCACACGTGGGCACGTGACTTGGAAAGATATCCCTAGCAGGATGAAAGTGAAGAGAAAAGATTGAATTAATGCTGTCTTCTTCTATTATACAAATAGAAGGATAAAAGCTTGTCTTTTATAGACAGAGCAGTCTAAGTGAAAGTTGAATGCTTTTTCGTGAGATTATCGCATTTCGCTTCGTGTATCTTCAGCTTGCCTGATATGGTCACCTACGCATGCTACTCGTTATAGACATTGTATCCGCCATCGGGCAACACAAGGCATGTGCCAAAACCACGACGCCAGGTCCACCGGGCCGAGCTACTACGGATAGGGGATATGCCAACAAGGCAATTAATTGATTACCGAACTCCGCTCTGCCTTCCCCGCCCGAGTTGCCCGTTAACCGAGGCAGACTCCGGCTGAACAGGTCCTCGGACCTCTATTATTGGTCCGGTTGTCCGCAGACTTGTCTATCAGACGTGTCACTAGACGTGTCACTAGACGTGTCACTAGACGGGTCACTTCCCGCAGCACTGGTCTCGCTATCCGTTGTACGTAGGCCGCAATATGACTTCGCCCGTCGTCGATATCGATCCGCATGGAGAAGTATCCATCGTCATCCCCGCCGAGCAACCGTCATCGTTGCGGCTGAGGGTTTCAAGAAACACCTCATGGTGGCATCAGTGCGCGCCAACAAGGTGTATCGAATGAACTGCAAAGAGTCGAAGCCGGATGAGAATGGAAATTTTCATTGGAATTTCGAGCCGATCTTTAATCACATGGTCTTTGAGACAGTAATGAACATCATACATGGACAAACACATAAGATCCCAGACAGGGTGAGTTTTGACATGATGGCCGATGTAGCTGCCATCACAGATGACTTGCAGTGTCACAATGCCGTCAAATTCGTCACCAATACCTGGATGGATCGGCTCTGGATAGATCAGATCCGGATGTCCCTGCCGAAGGAGATATGCCCTGATCTATACAAATGCATTCTAACGCATCGGTCTTTGAGCAGCCCGATCTTTTCCAATCAACAACGCGTCTGGCAATCATGCAATGTACTGATACCCTATCTCCGGGTGTGATTCCTATGATTCCGCTTGCATATTCGAGTGTCGATCCATGTGGCTTGAAGCATTGGTTCAAGAGATGCGTTCAGCTGGACTGTCTTCGCCTGATTCTTCTGAACCATTGCAAGGCTTCTCTCTAGCTACCACATTGGGTCTTATGCGCAACTTCCGAACACCAGTGATATTCTCGCCACAATCTGAAATCGGCGATGTCAAAGATGAGTGCGAGAACTACGAACCTGACGTGGTATGGAAACTGCAGCGGAAGCGCGTCGAACAATTCTCCTACTGGAGAGAGTAAACACACCCAGAAACTCTATTTAGGCACCAATGTTCTTTACAGGCGCTCCTCAATCCTTGCCTGCGGACGATAGAGACAAAGGTCACGGGACTTGACATTTTGGATTTCTCTAGAGCCTGTTAAGCTTGGGAAGTGTCACAACTCATTGCTCGTCACAATTGTTTATCACTTCGGAATTATTGGTTATGCCGAGACACCTGAGCCGTCGAATTTCGCGACGCAGTGCTGCATATAATACTCTTGATTTCATTCTTGCCATAGCACCGAAAATTGTCAGTACGTTTCAAAAAGCTCGGGCTGTAGTCGGGTTAGTAATGCTGAGTCAATTGCGTGAGCAGTAAGAAGCATCCGAGGGCGGTGTCCGACACCAGCAGCAATCATTCGAACCGGGTCGCCAGCGTCTGCTAGATAGTAGAAGTTCCTCTTCTTTATTGTCTCACTAATATGACGCTTAGAAATGGCAATGGATGCCTGACGATGGAGAGAAATCGTCCACGGCGTCTGGAGATTTTGGATCAAGTCACGAAGGCCTCGGGTTGCCTGCATTGACGACAGGTTTTCTTCTTTTTCTTTGGGTCTGAGAAGAGAATGCGGCAATTTAAGCTGGTTCGCTAGGAAACTGAGGAACGGTCTATTGTAGACAAGATAGAGTATAATACACGCTCCTACTTTATCTGGAAGATAGCGGATAACGTAGAAAGAATGGTTATTTGAGGCACGGGCTTTTGTATAGCTAATGATGATAAGCACCCTGCCTCCGCGAATGACCATATTCCTGATGGCCAACCCAGTGTTCTGGAACCGGATACTTGTCATTTCCTGGCCTCTAGCTGGCAATCCACCTGTGAGATGGACAGCGGAGAGCCTGTAGGTACGCTAAGCATGAGTCGGGCAGCCAATGTCCGCCTCTACCAAGTGATTTGCCGCGGAATGAAGACGTCAAAGCACGGCGTGGCATGGCTTTATAAGCGCCAAGTAGCTGGTTTCCGGGCATATCAAGGAAACACCACCCCGGCAACTAACAGGTAAGGTCATCTTGGATCGCGGATGGATCAATGCTTAGTTCTCAACCTAGCAGCATGTCGGTGACAAGCTCTTTAAGAAGCAGAAGACGTCCTACCCAGATAAGCGCTGCCAGATCGGGGTTGAAATTGTACGCATCGCGGTACACCAATGACGAACGATGGATGCCTATTACTGCTGTGGAATGTACTATTTTAGAGGAGTCCATGGCTCCATCTTGACTCCGGTATGTCCAGAACATTATTGAGAGCTGGAGTACTGCCTCTGCCATGTTTACTAAAATTGTGATTTCTGCTCTCGATGTCATTGTCGCAATGAGTATCACAATCTTTGTCGTAGTCGATATCGAGGCCCAGTTCGATGATGTCGCCATCTTTTTCATCATCTTTCTTTTCGTCCCAAGATCTGTCATACAAGATCGAGAACACAGTTCATTATCTTCCTGTAGTTGCCGTTTAATAGCATATTGTGTATTTCACGGGCACTTTTGGTGCCCCAACTCGAAGGCCCGGAATATGTAGCATGAAGTGCTTCCGTTTCGACTTGCAATGCCGCGCAGTCCTTGGTGGCATCATGCGAAGCGGCCGATTGCGGAACATAGCACTTCCATAACTAGTCAGCCAACAGCGAGCGAGACCGGTAGGAGAGAACAAGTGACAGTGCCACAATCCTCGACGCGGAGGTTAAAGAAGGACGGTGGAACAGGATCTGGATCAGCAGCCTAGTCCGCGGTCTGAATGCGACTTTTGGATATGACAAATCGGGCCAGATCCAGTGTATGATTTGGCGACAGAACGCGGAGTCAATGTTGAGTATCACAGATTTCACAGTTTTTAAGGTGAATTTGTAAATACGTGGAGGAAGGTCTTACGCTGGCGTAACATTTTGACCCTGGGAAACGCGAGCCGTGTTTGCGGATGCCATTCTTGCATGAGCTGTGCGCAATTCTTGGGGTGGCCTTTATCTATACACAAACGATTTGGTATACATAACCAATTTAGCATAAGCAAACAAAACAAAACAACCGCTAGCAGTTGGCCAGAAGTGCGAGGCACTTTACTCTGGCGCATATTGTTGACCGTGCCTTGCGAATCCACGTCATGTGCAGACAAATGTGCCGCCCTGGGCAGATTTTCAGAAATGAGGTGCTGTTAGGAAAAAGCGTGCGGTTGGGTCCATTATCATGATTTATAATATACGACCTGCCAGGTTGAGAAGTGACCCTCCCGACCATTACGTCACATGTCAGCTTCCCGTCAGAGTGTTGTTGTGGCGTGTCTGCGACCAACTTATAATAAGTAAAAAGCATGGACCGTTGAATATCAGATTGGCTATAGCCGTATCCGCATGATGTTATCCATCGTGGTGCATGCCCCCGCCAGTTGGCGATTGCGCAACCATGGCGGCACAACGCATATCAACGACATCCATCATACTGCTGGAAGTACTTTTCTGGAGCAAGCTCGTTTTGCAACGTCTGTTTTCAACTGGCCTAGTAGCAATTTCTTTGTCCCCGTCTCGTCATGCCCTCTGGTCCTGCGGGATGTTAGTTGGGACGATGGCGAAGCTATCGCCAACTTGTCTCCATGGATGCCTTCTTCGCTGACGGTATGCAACGTAGTCTCTTCCTGGAATGTCCAAACGCATTTAGCTCCAAGAATATCATGGCAAAGATGCTTCCTGAGGCGGTACCCTTTATTGAACCGGCTCTCATAGTGAACGGGATTTTCGGGAATATGAGTACTTGTATTGGGGCAGGTTAATACAAGTGAAACCATGGGAGAGCTTTTAGTCTTCCATCTTCAGTACACTCCGGGGCATTTACCGCCACAAGATTGACCGCCGCGCTGTTGATGAAAAGGATGCCAGCGAGGGTCAGCATGCTCACCACGTCGTTCTCGCCTTGACGAAGGGATGCGAGGCAGAGTGGCAGTGCAGAACCACGCTCTGCTCAAGGCCAGCGCGAATCTGCTTCAGCGGGCCGCCCAAGGCAGGATGAGTGAGGTCCAATTTCGATCAAGATATCTACTATCTACTAGATCCTCTCTTGCGAGCTTCTCGGCTGCGTTTAAGAACAGCACGGGCGACTCGAGGTCAAGTCGCCGGTATGCAGGATAGACAGACACTGCCTTTTTCTTTATCGACGTGGATAAGACCTAACTTAAGACGGGTAGTACTGGCTCTTGCTGGATAAGGGACTTGGTTCCGTTAACACCTTGCGTAGCGAGTTCTTCATATGCTTAACCAAGGACCGTTATATAATGGGAGTGGTATGCGTTCCCGCCAGTCCTCAACAAGAGTGCAATAGTGCTGTTATAGAATGCTATTGCTTCTAAGAGCTATATTTTCGCACATATAAGTAAATGTATGGTAGTTACTTATTTAAATCACTATATCTAGCACGAAAGTTTACGGCTTAGTAGAACTATTAAAAGCCCAGGGCTAGCGCGAGCGTCAAGGACAATTCCTATCTATCGCTGCCAGTTATCGCATAGAAGTCTAGGTCACAGTTGTTAAGCTCAAGCTCAATCAAGCTCACTAGTCCCACAGAGAGGAGGAGCTCTCGCAGCGTGGAAATCTCATGGTCGCGGACGCAGGCGTGCAGACGTGCCTTCGGGTCGTGATTGAATGCCTCTTTCATTTGCCTCCAGAGGAGTCCATCCATCCATAGATTCCATGCCAGGCGGTACGGGCCGCGCGGTCGAGGTCCGAGGATGGAGGTGGCATCATTGTTTGCAGTGAATAAAGTTGGGTGTGGCCAAGTTTCAACAGGAGCATCTTGACGAGTTAGCCAGAGCAAGCCCAGGACTAGGAATGTCTGATTGAACGGAAGTTTGGTCTGGTGAGGGAGGTCTGCTGCATCAAGGTCCGGTCCGCTGGCGCTGAATGTTTCCATTACCAAGTGCACTCAAACAAAGTGTTTCGTCCGAGCACAGAATGGAAGAGCTCACCTGACGCTCGCTATTCAAAGATTCTGAACTACGGCGTTGATTGATCTCGAGCCATGCACACTGACCTCGTTTTCATGTCCACCGTACCTCGCATGCCTGGCCTTGGCTTCGATCCCACTAGATCGACCGACCGGCCACAACAAGATGCAAGCTTGCGCGCCGTATCCCCCGATATTGCCATCATGACAACGACTCAAGTTTATCGTGATGAAGAAAAGGAAGACAGCATCTTCGGGCACCGCAGAGCGTCGAGAAAACTGACGACGTTGATGACGGATGGCTTGATTCTAAGTCCTCATTCACCCGCCACGTGCGCTGAAGTTCAAGGAACGAAAGGACATCAGGCTTGTGCTGGAGAAGCTATGGAAGGATGCCATGGGCCCGGAGCTACAGCTTTGAAGGTACAAACTTGGGATCTGTTTTGGTGACAAACGCCGTTAGCCCAATTCGCAGGTTCTCCTCCAAAAGACGCTTGGCATAGCGATCGTGCACAAGCTGTGCCGCTCGCTCAACACTGGCAGTCTCCCACGCCTCTCGCAGCCCAGCACGACTAACTATGATGGCGTCTGGCGACATGCTTGCAACGTGATTTGCCAAGGCGATGGCTTCCTGGACAACAGTCTCTGGAGACGCCGAAACTCGGCAGAATCCAAGACTGCTGGCCTCATTCGCGAGAAGCACTTTCCCGGCCAGCACAATCTCAGACGCCATTTGCATCCCAAACGTTCTCACTACCCGAGGTATGCCGCCTGCCGCTGCCCAGAGTCCTCGCTTCACCTCTGGCAAGCCAAAGGTTGCCGAGGGAGATGCGACAACCATGTCACTAGGTAGTAGGAAAGATCAGATCGGTTCAGGTCCTGAAGTATGCGAAAAGGGAAACGATGAACATGGCACGCTTGTGATTTATATACTCGGCCAACGTACCAATTGAGGGCAACTGAACCCACCGCCCAAGGCGAATCCGTTCACAGCTGCAATGACGGGCTTCTTTCCCACGCGTCGCGTGAGGCCCATGAAGCCTCCTGCGGGGAAAAGGAAGGCCTCTGGCTTCTCAGATGATTGGTTTCTCTGCGCTTGTTCCTTGAGATCGGCGCCACAGCAAAACGCCCTTTTCCCTTTGCCTGTTACAATGGCGACTCGGAGGAAGGTTCCTCATCGAACCACTCCCACAGTCTCTCACCTTCCCAGTGTCCCGCCACGGGAATCGCGTTCATGTGTGACTCTCGGTTGATGGTGACCTGTACCACATACGGCGCGGGGAAGCCGAGCTCATAGACAGACAGCTTCGGGGCTGTGTCGCGAATTCCTGGGCCATGTCGAGCAGCTGCAGTGCGTAGATGTTCCATGTGAAGACAAGGAGGTAAGGAAGAATTATCTGAATAACAAAGTTCACGTTCACCGTCTTTGATGGAGGAGAGATTTCCTCGTTGGCCCAACGACACGTCTACGGAGTAGTGACACGTCTGGTTGACAGCCCAAGAGCGAACAGGACGGACGGACACATAACGGGTTTATGTCCCCACACAGTGCACGCATTGGCAATCCTCTAGCGGGTGCGCTACTAACCACAAAGCCACTACGGACTACTTTAGCAAGTAGCTACGCGCTGGAGTGAGTGTGCGCGCACTGTGTGCTGTTAATGTCCGACAAAATCTAGGTATGGGGAATGAGGCATCCACGTTCTTTTCCGGCCACACGAGAATTGTCATGCACGCAACATCAAAGACGACTCTTCGTCATGGCCCAGAAGGAGACATTTTGCAAATGCTATAAGACGCAGCCGTCTAGCTTGTTAGCCTGCTCAAGCACAACACCTCCCGATCGAGAGATTCGCTCTCCTCTGACGCCTCCTGCCACAGTCAGAAAGAGACGTTGAGGATCTAGGGCTGACGGAAGTCATTTCACAAGAGGTACGCGGAATCAACTTTGCAAAACAGGAAAATGCTAACCAAAAGAAGCCATTTCGTTGCTTTGATGGATCAATAGGAATCCGGAACAATGCCTCACCCTGAAACTTAGCGACTTCGCAACCGATTCGTTATCCGCTGCTTACGAGTCCATTTCATTGTCCATTCCTTTTAGCAAACTATTCGATATCCTGCGGGAGGCCGAGGACATGGAACCGAACAAAAGGTCAAATACGGCTGGAAGTATTGAGAAGTCTAGACGAGTAACGAGGAAGCGGAGAATATCGTCTAGCCCAGAAGAACAGTTACACTCCGGAGACGAAGCAAAATGGTCTGGCCGTGGCCCCATTTCCAGCCTTCTTCCAAAACCTCCCCGCCACGAACCTTGTAGTTGTAAATGGCAGAACGGGTTTGGTTGAACAGCTCTGTTAGATCGAGGTTTTCTAGAGCCTCGCGCGAAGCGGGTGTGTGGACGACCATATCGTAGGTGGCAAAGAAGACTCTAGAGTGCTGAGCTCATCCTGAACAGCTTTGCCCTGGTTGGTTCGGGCCAGGTCGCGGACAAGATCATCGCTCAACTGCACGGGTCTCTCGAGTGAAGGAGCTCCATCCTGATTCTGTGACGTTGCTTTCCACGCACCCATCATGTCGGAGTTGATGTGGGAGTAGTGAATGGAGTCATGCTTGATATGGCGCTCCACCCAGAAAACTGCTCCAACATCATGCTCGGTGCTTCGACAGAATCTCGGCTAACGTGATGTAGGGTTGCGTGTTTGGTCTCTGTGAAAAGAGAATGTAGGAGATGACCGAGCTCGTGAAACAATTTCCGCACTTCGTTCAGACTCAGAGGCGTTGGTCTTGTGTCGGTGGTAGGGGCGTAGTTCATCACTAGTGCAGAGGATGGATACAAACGAGTTCCGTCTGCCTTTTCATATCCCTGTCATGACTTGGCTTCGTCACGTTTCATGTCTAGAAGTTCCTCAACGCGCATATCGCGTTTTTTTGAATGCGCATATCGCGTTAGTCCTAATCCGGAAGGACAGCCCACATCTAGTCCTAATTCAGAAGAACAGTCCCTACACCTAACCACTGGATTTAACCACTATGTACAAATCCTCGCTTACTTGCTAGGTAATAGTGTTAATTATATCTTCTATAGTCATGAAAAAAGCTATATCTTAGGGAATAACATAATAAAGGGTATCTAAAAGAGCCTTATTGCATTGCGTTACATTGCGTTGCGTTGCGTTGTGAGGCCTTACGCGATAATGCGCAGGCAAAAACGCGATATGCGCGTTTAGTGACCCAAGTCGCAGAGCCTCTGTTGTCTCTGAACTCTTTCTCTCCCGCTCTTCACGCTTTGTGCCGTTCCCGGCTGCCTGTTGTTGGTTTAGCAATGTGTTTTTTACCTGGCCAGTTGCGCAAAGATCGACCCAAAAGCTTTTTTCAGCTGATTCTCCACGTCGCGGGCTGTCGATTATCCTGACGCGCAGACAAAATGCTTACCCTCTCTTTGCGGTATGCGTCGCGCCTTTGGGCACGGAAATTACGGTTTGTTGCATCGGTTCTCGATCTGCTTTGTCGGAGTTGTTGAGGATATGGCACCCTCACATGGCAGCCTCAAATCTGAGGCATCACCCTCGTCATCCCCTCTTCGTTTGTTGATGCAGATTCCTCCTCCCGCATCCCGCATCCCGCATCCCGCATCTCGCTTGTTATCGTGTTTCATGGTAGGCTTCGTTTGAAGACCTAGATTCACTTGTCTGGTAGACCTTCTGTTGAATCGCTTCCTTTTTCCCTCTGTTGGATTTCCTAGATAGTAGATCTTCATCTGCTCTTCTTTCCATTCTTTGCATCATTCGTAGTCATGCTAGGGGTCACTGAACACAGGACGCGCTGCTGGCAGGATTGCGTGTCTTTATAGATTCAGCCAAGTTGACTTGTTGGCACTACATTTTTGCAGTGCATCTGGGTTGTCGCAGAGACACAGAGGGGCAAAGCTCTTTTACAACGCATCTGAGACTTTGGTCATGTCGGCGAACCGCAGCGCGATGGCTGTAGGCTGTAGTCCAAGAATAACTAACTGCGTTTGACGTCTATGGTGACCAGCGGTATTGACGGACAGCGCGGGGACAGCGCATCCCTGACACAATACAGTGGGGTGTACACTGGTGGTGGATTGTGTTGGACCGCGAAGCTAGGGTTCGATGTGATCACCTCTATTGAGTTGTCCGACCCTGTAAGAGGGTGCGGACTACGGTTTAAATACCTAAGTACCTCTACCATTGGTGGGGTACTTATATAGTGCTAAAACATACTATAAAGTTACAGAGGTCTTAGAAAATAACTAGCTAGGGGTGGACTCTTATCTTAGCTAGTTAAGTAGTAAGACTATTGTGCGGCTAGGATTAATTATGCCCTTATAGGTATAACACACCCCTAGGGGACCTTATTTAAGGTTCCTGTAATAATTCTAAATTAATAAAATCAGTTAAATTAATGTTACAACGTTTAAATTAATTCTATAGTGTAGAAAAGCAGTTAATTAGTTATAATCTTATCTAAATTAAGGTTATTATATAATGCTTAGTCTTTAGGTTCTTCACTAAGCATACTAGAGGGCAGTTGCATAAGCCCTAATGCCTTATAGAAGCTTATAAAAGCATTCCCTATAAGAGGCTTTGTGAGGCCGTTAGCGATTATCTCTTTAGTGGTAATCTAGGTAATATTAAAGGTTCCTTTTATAACCTCTTAATAAAGCTAATAGTAATAAATGTCTATATACTAAAGCTTTATAATAAGCTTAATAAACTCTTCCTTAAGGAGGCGAATTATTTACATATTATTACATTTAATTTTAAGCGTATTATTACCTAGGCATAGCCTAACCTCTTAATATAGTTATCTAAAGGCTATAAGCTCTTTGCTATAGTAGGAGAGCGCTAGAAGCTTTGCTTTAGTTAACAATATTATTATAATAGCTTGCCTTCCTACCTTAAAGAGTATAGGTCCTCTAAAGAGCTTTATAATATAGCCTTATAAGCTCTTTTATATTATAGGATTATTAGTAAAGGAAGCATTACTATATGCCTCTAATTTAGGTTATTACTGCTATATTTAATTACTAGGTCTACTTACGCATACCTATACTTAAGGGCTCTTTTACTGCTTCTATGTGCTATAGCCCTAGGTTTTATAGGTATTATAAGAGTTATAAAGCTATAAAAGTAATATTAGGTCTTAAAACTATTATTAGATATAGTAGGGTTCTAATTAAAGATTAATATTTCTTAAGATCTTAAGCGCTAACCTCTCCTTAAAAGGTTCTAGTAGTGTAGTAGTTATTAGGGCTATAGGCCTTTATTAAGGAATCTTTATGTTAAATTTAGTGGTAGCTTTATCCTAATAGGACTTCTAATTAAGCCACACCTTCCTATTAGCATAGTCTCTAATAATTTTAATGCCTAGGAACTATTAAAGCTCTCTAAGGTCCTTAACGTTATACTTTACAAAGAGTCTTACTCTAAATTTATTATATAAATATAATTTCCTTTAGCGAATAAGGTAATAAGGTTATCTATGTAAAAGAAGATAATTAACCTATCCTTAATAAATATATAAATGTCTTTAAAGATTTATATAAAGCCCTTACTAATTAGCTAGCTAATTAGTTCTTTTATCTATAAGAGAGGCGCTCTCCGCAGCCTGTAGACTACTCTAAGAAGCTTTAGATAGGCTTATTTATCTTTATAGCCTAGAGGTATCTTATAGTAAACCTCTTTATTAAGATCTAAATTTAGGAATGCTATAATAAAGTTATACTAGTATGCTTCTAGGTTAAAGTAGCATATAATAGCTATAAATAGCCTAAAGGTATTAGTAGCTAGGGTTACTACTTAAGTTAATAGATAACTCTTTAGTTAATAATTTCTAAGAACGTAGAGATAAGCTTTATATTACAGGAGGTAGCCTTACTTATCTAATTTGTAAGAAAAGACCTAAGTAAGGCCTAGAAGCTTTATATCTGTAGGAACTTTAGTTCTAGATACCTTCTTAGCTACCTTTCTGTTAATAATCTTATTGTATTCCTTATTTTATGCTTTGGAATTCCTTTTCCTTTAGATAACTAGCTAAATTATTATAATAAGCTAGAGAAGGGAGAAGCCTTAATATATAAGGCTTTTCTTTGCTTTTAGGTCCTAGCTTAAAGGCTATAGTAAATGCTTTAAGATTGTTATAATCTTATGTATTTATTAATATTTTATAATTATTACTGCTATTAGGTAGGTTAAGCAAATTATTAATACTTAATAGCGTGTGATCTATTAAACCTAGAAATTATCTAGGTAAATTCAGAGGAGTTAGCAGATTTATTTCTTAACTTTCTTTTTCCTTTTCCTTATAGTCTAATTAATTGTAACTATTAAGAGTTTTATCCTATTAAAGCTAATTAAGTGGTTATTATAGTAATAGTAGGTACGCTATCTATAGAAGCCCTATATTAGAGCTTTTGTCCTTATTATTATTAACTAGCTCTTTAAGGAAGCGTTTTTTAACCTCTTTTGCATTTAGTAATAGGCCTCTTTCTTAAGTATAGAAGATTAACTTATTAAAGGTAATATAACTTAACAAGAACTAGTAGCTCCTCTTTATTATTAGTACCTAAATTAGGTATTACGTAGAGGAAACGTATCCAGCGAGGTATCTAATATAAGCTCTCTATACAAGCTTTAGACCTGCCTTATAAAGCTTACTTCACGTTATTATATATACTTTGTAACTAAAGGCTTATAGGTAAGTTATAGAGGCTTCTAGATTCTCTAGTAAGTAACTCCATTAAAGCTTGTTCTCTCTTAACCACCTATTTAACGCTTATTAAGGCAATTGCTAGTTAAGCAGCTTTTAAGGCGTATGGTTTAAGATATAAATAGCTACTTTAGTAGCTATAGGCTAAAGGTCTTCTAGGAAGCCTAATTATATTATAAGAGTTGTTATAACCCTTATTATCACCCCCTAGACTGTTTAGCGTGCCTATTTTAATGTAGGTAAGCTAGGCTGGATTTTCTAATAATAATACCTCTATTTATAACCTCTTCTTCTTGCTTTTAGTCTAGAAGGCAGTCTTACTATTAGTTATTATAACTGTAATGTGGATACTGTACACCCTTATGTACATAGCTTCTAACTAATTAAAGCAAAGCGTAATATCCGTTTTTAACGGGATTATAAAGATATAGCGTAATCCTATAGCTCTATAGGTAAAGAGAGTAATATATTAGTCTTTATTATACCCTAATAATTAAGTAAAGAGGTTAAAAGAGACTACCTAAAGCGGTCCTAAAGGTAATAATCCTATTTAGGGACTTATAATATCTGCCTCTACGCCTTAGCTATTTAGTAAACCTTATATTTACTTGCGCTCCTTTCCTTTAAAGGAATTTAAAGCTTCTTAAGTACTTAATTTATTATATCCTTGCCTAGATATGCTAATCTAGCGTGCCATAGGTCTGTAGGCGTTACTATTATGGTCTTTAGGTCTCTTAAATCTCCTTAATAGCGAAAGCCTCTAATAGGCTTAAGCCCTCTATACATAGCTATATACTAATAATCTAAGTTTAAAATATCTCCTAATTACCTCTTACTAGGTCTATTACCCTTCTAGTAAGGTTATCCTACCTTATTCCCTTCTGCGTAAGTAGCTAAAGAGATATAAGGTTTATAAAGAATAATAGTTAGTACTAGGCCTTTAATAAGGTAAGGGTCTAACTATCTGTTAAGATAATCTAAGCTATGCTAACGCTATAAGCCTTAGTAACACTATAACTAGCTTAAATTCTAGGTTATTAACTATAATTAAGGTCTATAAACTAGCGTTTATTATTAAAGATATAGATTAAAGTGCTACTATTAAGTATAACCTATGATTTACCCTAGGCAAGGAAAGCCTCTAAAGACTCTAACTCTTCTATAGCTAAAAACATAGTATTAGCTCCTTTAGGTTCCTTTGCGCTATTATCCTTAGGTTCCTTTGCGCTATTATCCTTTAACCACGCGTTATATGCCTTCTTTATATTATTAGGCTAATAATTTATTATTTCTTTTGCTTTCTTTAATAGCTCTTTATTAACTTTCTAGTCCTTTATTAGGCAGAGTGCCCTATAGACCTTCTATAAGTCTCTTAACTTCTTTACTTTATGCTTCTTATAGTATATATAGTCTTTCTTTGCTAACTTTTTTACTTTATCCTTTATTTTGCTATTAAGAGTTAGCTTAGCTCTAAAGGCATTATTAGTCTTTACCTATAATCTCCTTAAGCTTTAATTAGGTGCCTAATTTTACTTATAATACTATAGAAATCTAGGATCTTTCCTTACTCTCTGCTATATAAATTAATAAGTTAACTTAAGCTAAGATAGCAGGGAATTATGCCCTAATAGCATTATTAATTATCTCTATAGGTAAGTTACCTTTAGTAATAGGGCAGTCCGCTTAAAAGCATCTCTTATAGCTAATTAAAGTATTTATAAGCTACTTATTAATATTTACCTTTATAAGGTTCTATTTAATAGTCTTATTAAAATTAACTTTAGTATAATACTTAATAGTTCCGCTTAAAGGTATTATATTCCTTATAAGCTTCTTAATCTTTTATAAAGGGATATATACCTTAAGGTTATTTACTTATACTTAGGACTAAGCGTTATTATAAACTAAGTGTAATACTCTCTTAAGGCCTTTATAAGGCTCTAGAATTAGCTATTAAATACCTAATAATAACTACTAAGGACCGCGAACTAAGCGCTGTCTTTAGTATTATTAGGTTATTAAGGGTACTAAAAATAACTCTCTCTAGCTATATTATAGCCTTTAGAGAGCTTCCCTAGGTTACCACGCGCTACTAACTACTAATCTGCTGCTCTGTAAGTGTGTTTAAACTCCTATAGTATCTATTATAAATATTTAACTCTATATAGCCTCTGCTACCCTTCTCTTCGCTAGAGTCCTATTTCCTATAAGAATTAGAGGCTTAGGAGGGCAATCTAGCTATATAGTTAAATTAGGATTAATAAAGACCTAGATTCTATCTTTAATAGCTCTTACCTTAACTATCTTATACTATAGGTCCTAATAGTAGGGCTCCTATAGCTTAATCGCTAGCTTATTGCCTTTAGAAGATTCCTTAGATATTATAAGGATGCCTATAGTGTTTTTATATTACTATTATTAAACTAATAGATGTTAATATTAATCCTAGCGTGCTAGGGTTGCCTAATTATAATATTAATAAATTAGGCCTCTCTTTGCTATGTTTATACTAATTATTTAAAGATTAAATAATAGGTTAATTTAAAGAGAAGAGTACTAATTTAGAAGAAAATAAGGTATAATTATTATGAACACTATGTAATTACTACTATATTAGACCGCAAAGCTAGGGTTTAATGTGATTACCTCTATTAAGTTATCTAACCCTATAAGAGGGTGCGGACTACGGTTTAAATACCTAAGTACCTCTACTATTAGTGGGGTACTTATACAGTGCTAAAACATACTATGAAGTTACAGAGGTCTTGGAAAATGACTAGCTAGGGTGGACTCTTGTCTCAGCTAGTTGAGTAGTGAGACTATCGTGCGGCCGGGATCAATTATGCCCTTGTGGGTGCAACAGATTGCCAGGTCTATTTTTTGTTTGTAGGGCCCACCTGCAAAGTGGTGGGTCGATCTCCTTTGACTCATGGACCTGCATGTACGCGATAACTCTAAAAGTTGGCAAACAAAAACCTCCTCACACACAAATCCATCACAACTACATAATGCACGTTGACCTTGATCTTTACCATCCTGCCACACCACTCTCGACTTATACCACCAACTCAACAGCCACACAGAAGCTTGACCCTACTTCTTCACTGTCAACAACGTTTAAATATTTACCTTTGCCCACTTTCGCAACACCCTTTCTCACAAATTCGCAATCAATCACCACTATCACCCTCGTCGAGTTCCCATCTCGTTCAGCAACTTCAACACGCGATAATGGACGAATCTTACGCCGAATACTGTCAGCAGTATTCGAATAATCCTATGGCACTAGATGCCTTGAAGAGATTCCTAGATGATCGCCCTGTTTACCAGCCAACCGTTGATCTTCTCCCAGTCGATGAGTATGAGATGCGTTTAGATATCGTTACGCGGATTGAGAAGCAGGCTCGCTCTCACGATCCAAGTTTTCGAGTCAATGCAGCAATATTCTCTCTATTCATGGTAATGCCATTGAAGCAACTAGAGGGGCTAGACACGCCTGGACTAGGCTCTGTTCCTAGAATAGTTGTTAAGTCCTTAGGCTATATACCTCAAATAATCCGGTCTTGTAAGTACTTACCCTCACTCACGGTTTAAAAGCCATTCTGTTAATTTCTATGTTAAGTCACTAGAGGACCCACAAAAGCAACCCAACCCCAAAACACAAGCAGCGAGGCAGCAAAGGCAAAAACGTTCTTCGCTTGGAAATGAATTGATCTACCCACCAGAACTGGCCACAAGCGATTCTGCAGCGAAGGCAGCGGTATAATAGGCAGCGGCAGCGGCAGCGGCAGTCAAGTCAATGTCTCATCTCCCAGCACCAAACGCAATAAGTCAGAGACATCAAAATGCCAACAGCGAGACGGCCATCAATGCATTATAACCAAGACAGACTGTCCACAGGTTTACCACGTGGTTCCCTTTTCCTGGTCTGGCAGTGGTTGCGCAGAAGTCATGTCTAAGCTATTCCATGGGATGACAGAGTATTACCTTCTTGGCGGGGATGGAGTTGACGATGAAATGCGAGTCGAATTGATGTCTGGCAATTCAGATAAGTCATGGAATATGATTTGTCTGAGCCCATCGCTTCATACGTGGTGGGGCAAGGCCTACTTTGGCCTTAGATATCTAGGCGCAATGCCTTCCGAGTCTGATAACGCTCAGAGCAAGGTAATAGTCACGCTCGAATTTCGCTGGCTAAAGCAGAACAAGCACTCCAAGGCGACCGATACTCTTAACCAGCAACAGCAGCATGATTTCCAAGCCAAGCTATTCGGGGCGCCTCAACCTGCTGTGGCAGCCAACGTGTGCCCATCTAACCGGCCAATCTTATCAGGCCAGACCTTTGACGTGACTCTGGATGATATTGACGCGCCCAAATTCATCACTGTCATAAAATTCAGTGGGCTTTAGTACAACTAGCTGCTATGTCAGGCGGTGCTGAGCCTACCGACGAGTCTCGTCATGACCGAATGGCCCAACTTTTAGCTCAACAAGAAGAGCCGGCTAGCGTTGCGGAGTGGGCGTCGCAGGTCCCCGCCGGCCAGGTTCCTCCGGGCGAGAATGACGACAAAGACACCACCAACCCTTCTCCGAGGGTGCTCGAAGAGATCCTCCCGCCGCCTGCTAACGCTCCCCAAGATCATCGCCCCGCGCCAGCAGATCTGGCGACAAGTCTCCCACAAGGGTGGTGCAGGTCCAAAGGCCTCTGGGCATAAAGACCAACACAAAGAACGAGAACCAGCGTCCGGGGCCGTAGTCGCAGAGGGGTGGCTAGATGAGCGTTGATAAAATGGCTCATGGCTTTGGTGTCGCAAGGCATATAAGGGATAACACACGCACAAATTAGTGGCCAGTCAGCTACGCCTCTTTTTCGTGCAACAGTTATAAGCCCGGGAGGTCTACGTATAGACCTATAACTTCCTGTAAGGTTATGAGTTTAAATCCTATCTAAGCCTATGAAAAAAAAAAAAATCACTACCCTAGTTAAGCTAGCGCTATCTGTGAAGTCCCTTATACCTAGTAAAGGATAAGTAGCAAAAGGAACAGCAGTAAGAAGAGGTTAATGCCTAGTCAGTAATAGCTACTAGGTTCACTGAAAGAAAATGCCCGACGGCAAAATTGCATCGTCTCGCTTCCAGCCGATCGACCCCGCCAAATTGCATCTCGAGGAAACGTGGACGACTTGACAATTCACAGAGACCAGCATTGAAGGTGCATGTATATTGTGCTATGTACATATATATATGAAGAAAAGAATTGTTGGTCCTCTGCAATTGCCATCCTTGTCGTTGCCCGTTGACGATCCAAGTCGGACGCGTGTGACTGACTGATTTACTGCTTCTGGTAAGGGTTGTTGTTGTTGCCAATCAGATTGGGCGACCCGCGCGTGTCGCCGGCAACTTTGTCCTTGGTGGCGGTTGACAGAAGATGCTTGGTGACGCCGTCAACGCCGGTAGCGCCGTCCACGGAGATGGCGTAAAGAGCGAGGCCGACAACATGAGGAGTCGCCATGGAGGTGCCTGAGATGGTCTTCTCGGACGAGTCTCCCGTGTTCCAGGCAGAGGTGATGTTCGATCCAGGGGCGCACATGTCCACGACGGAGCCAAAGTTGCTGTACGAGGCGAGGGTCCAGTCGCGATTGATGGCGGCGACGGTGATGGCGCTCGGGGCCGACGCGGGAGACACGTTGGAGGCATCCTGGGCCTCGTTGCCGGCGGCGATGATGGACAAGACGCCCGAGGCCGAGGCCCTCTCGACGGCCGTGTTGAAGGCGGTCGACTTGGGGCCGCCGAGGACATGTTGATGGCGGCCCTCTTGGTGCGGCCCTTTCGGACGATGTCGTTGACCGCCCAGTTGTATCCGGCCAGGATGACGGACGTGCTGGACGACCTGCTGTTGAAGATCTTGACGGCGAGCAGCTTGGCGTTCTTGGCCACTCCGTACGTCTTGCCGCCGATGGTGCCGGCGACGTGGGTCCCGTGGCCGACGTTGTCCGTCCTCGTCAGATACGCGCTCCAGGCGTGAGATGCGCGGCCCTCGAACTCCTCGTGCGTCGTTCGGATGCCCGTGTCGATGACATATGCGTACGTGTCCTTCCCGGCAGATTCCTGGTAGCCGTACTCTGTGGCATATGGGGCCCGGTGAGAGACGCTTCCTAGTCCCCATGTCGCATTTTTCTGTTGGATGAAGTTGCTGCCCCCGCCGCTGGAGGGTGGCTCCTTGTTGTCGTCTCTTGCTTCGAGTTGCTGGTCATCAGTGATCCAGTCGAGAGTCCAGATTTTGTCTTGCTCAACAGCCTCGACCTGAGTCATTACATCATGTTAGCATGTCTCATCATGAATGGGGGAAGTCTCAACTAACGTCAGGATGAGCTTTGATCTGGGCCAGAACCGCCTCACTGAAACTACCGACGTAGCCCATGAAGCCGTAAATTCCGTCCAACATGGTCTCCACTCCTTGATGGCCTCGTCGCCAGATGCTCTTGCGTGAACCCCGTTGACCCATCTCATATGGCTCTCGAGCACTGCCGGCTTGGAGCTGGGCTTCAGCGTGACGATGAACTTGCCAGGAATCACCTGGCCACCCTGTGCTGCTTGGATCTTGGCGTTTCCGGCATTGGGCCCAGTCGGTGCCGCGATGGCCTGCGAAGCAAGCGCCGCCGCCGCCGTGAGAACAAGGTTCTTGACGTTCAACATTTTGGTTCTCAACTGCTGGGAGGGTGCTCTTGTTTTGTTAATGCGAAGGAAGCCGAGGTTGATGTAGAAAACTTCCAAGCCAACATGTCCAGGCATCATGGGCCTTAAGTACTTTTCGACAAGATCAAAATATGAGATCGGACCGCTGCTCCCAAGAGTAGATTTGGCTCGGAGCGTTTTCCTGTGTGCCCGTCTGCAAGAAGAATAGCGAACAGATGCACAGACTGGATCGACCGGAAGGGAACGTGTACATCTGCCGCGCGCTACAATCCGACCCTGTGCTCTCGAACAAGTCGGAGTCTGACCAACCCCATCCCCATCCCCATCGGGTGGATAGGATAAGCGGCATCGCATCCATCACGATGTATCTGCAACAAGGTTTTCCATATCCTCCAGGGACCATATTAGGAAAGTGCTGCCGGGCAACATTGCCACCAAGAGGCTGCCATGATGCATCGTCGCGAACTCAACCACCACGGTTGCTCGCTCAGTCCCGACTTCTTGAGCCCGAGCTCTTCGTGAGGATGAAAAGGAATCCACGAAAAAAAAAAAAAAAAAAAAAGAACAAAGCCACCAAGCCGGCTCCACATCTAGCGTCCGTTGCAGAACCCTTTCCGCGAATTCGAGAAAGAAAGAAAAACCTCCGTCTCTAGAAGTCCGTCCACAACGGGTCGCACTCCGCTCGGACTCGGGGAGGGCGAAAGTGGTATGCCAACTACACCGAGCGGCCTGCACTTTGTAGCGCACGCGAGGACAATAGATTGTAGGATGTCGAACAAGAGTACGGAGCAGAGGAGAACCTAGCTTTGCACTAGAACGGGCGTTTCATGGCCAAGAAGTCAAAGACAATGGCTCGGCCGCGACCCGTGAATGGAAAGGGAAAAACCTTGCGGTCGAGCCCCGCACAATAAATATATCACTGACCTCTCGCAACACGAACTCCAATCATGTTGGCGGCGGGGCGGGTTAAAACTTAAAGTTGAAAGCGCGGGTCACGACGCGCTAGGGTGGCAAACTATTGCTCGAACTGGGTGGAATTGTGCACTTTGAAGCGATGCGATTCGCTGTTTGATTTAGAGCAATGGAGGACCTTGACATCAAAGGAAGAAATGTGAAATGTGACGGCTTCTTGCCATTGGCGCACGATACGCAGCATAACTTGGCCGTCTGCGCAGCCATCACGCAATACTCGGTCGAGTTAGAAGGCGGACAAGCCATCTCGGGGAATGTAACCGTCATGTCATGGCTAGACACTATCTTGCTGAGTCATTGACAGGTATCGTTCGACTGAAAGGTGGTGCACGAGCGACGAGAGGAAAAGTCAGTAATGCCATGTATGTTCAATGCGAGGAAGAAAAAAAAAAGTAAATACAACTGAAAGAACATGCCCCCATCCATGTGCCCTGCTGCAGCCTTCATAACGTCGTCGTCATTCCCCCCCAAAGTCGGAAGTTCCTATGTACAAAATCCGTTCCCCGTCATTCGCTGGCGCCAGCGCCCAGCTTACCAGTGTCGACGGGTCGAGTTGCCGCTGCCCTCGCCGTTGTTGATGATGACATTGACCGTGTCCGAGGGGACCCCTTGATGGCGTCCTTGACGCCGTTCTGACGATGTACTCGCAGAGACCGTCTATCTTCTGGCCCTTGCCGAGGAAGTAGGCGCCGATTCCGGCAACGTGGGGCGAGGCCATCGAGGTGCCGGAGATGGTGTTGGTCTTGCCGCCGATCCAGGTGGAGAGGATTTTGGAGCCGGGGCGAGGACGTCGACGAGCTTGCCGACGTTGGAGTAGGTGGCGAGTTTGTCGACGTTGGTGGTTGCGCCGACGGTGCAGGCAGACTCTGCAGACGCGGGAGAGTAGCCGGAGGCGTCCTGGCCATCGTTGCCGGCGGCGACGGCCAGGAAGATGCCGGCTCCGGTGATGCCGGCGGCGGCTTCGTTCACGGCGGAAGACTTGGAGCCACCCAGGGACATGTTGACGACGCTGCCCTTGGGGCAGGACTGGTTCTGGGCCTCCTTGGCGACGTAGTCCATGCCGGCAATGACGGCAGAGCTGGGGCAGATTGTTAGAACTTAAGGACACACAAATCCAATGGGCATGGCAATGGTGTTTCTCTGTTGCTTACTTGAGCCGGAGCCTTGTGCATCGAGGACCTTGACGCCGTAGATCTGAGTCTTCTTGGCCACACCATATGTCTTGGAGCCGATGGTTCCGGAGACGTGTGTTCCGTGGCCGTTACCATCGCTGTCCTCTCCATCACCAGCAAAGTTCTTGAGGAACTTGGCGCGGCCCTCGAACTCCTGTTTTCGTAGTTTCGTCAGCCATTGTACGCTTTCAATCGCTAATTTTTTTTTTTTTAGGGGGACTGGCTGCATACAGGGTGGTCGGCCTCGACGCCGGTGTCGATGATGAAAGCGCAAGTGCCCTCGCCGGCACTATCGTCGTAGGTATAAGTGGTGCTGCCAGCCGTCTGGCTGGACAGGCGGGCAAGACCCCAGTCGGCGCCGGACTGAGTGGCCGAGATGGTCATGATGGCATCTTGTTCGATGAAGTCGACCTGTTTTTCAAGTTGTCGTCAGCAAAATCACATCTCCTTGAAAAGTCGGGGACAAAACTCACGCTGGGGTCCTGGCGGAGCTGCTCAAGCTCTTTGGGAGACAGGGAGGCGGCGAACCCGTTGAAGGAGTGGCTGTAGGTGTGGTCGGCGCTGGCCCTGATGGATGAAATGGCCGCGTTGACGGACTGCATGTTGGAGTCGCCCTTCATCTTGATGATGTACTTGCCCTCGACGAGCCGGACGCCGCGAGGAACGAGGACGGGCGCGGGCGAGGCGCGCTTGGTGGGGCGGCCACGGCCACGGGGAGAAGGGGGAGAAGAGCGAGAAGAGCTGAGACCTTCATGTTTGCGATTTGCTAACTTGGAAAGAAGTTTCTGGAACTTGTTCTGGGTCGTCTATGTGTGCAAGATGGGCGAGATAAGCGAGATGGGAAGAATGATGGGGATGAAGCGCCTTGAATCCAATTTCTTCCCATGATGCTAGGCGGAGAAGGCCAATCTATTTATCTTTCTGACCTTATCCAAGTTTGCCTGCCAAGTGCCTCGTCGCAAGCAGGCCTTCCAGGCCGGCGACTTTGTCGAGTTCCCACCGTTCCATCGTCGGTACTGGTAGGTTACTAGCAAGTTGGCAACCAACCCAAACCCAAGATGACATTGCAGTCCGGCGCCATGTCGAGTTCGTCGACAATTGGCAGGTGATTTGGCCAGCAATCTCGTTGTCTTCCGACTCCTCCCTGAACGAGACGGTTAGGCGCAGATCAACGGCAATCTTGTCCGCGTGCACACACACGTACGATAACATGCCTTCTTCTCGGCCGTGTCGCGGGGCGTTGCCTTCATTGCGTGATTGCCTACATTGCCTACAACATGGCCCCGGATGACCATCACCTCCCTAAACGAGGCTAGAGACCCAGGAGGGGAGGGAGCCATCGACAACCAGCCGCGTCAAAGGTCCCGAGACGCTGTCCCCTTTCCCTGTCCCCTGTCCCCTGTCCTCTGTTCTCACGAGTTCACGAGTTCACGAGACTCTGCTTGCTTGCCGAGCTCATGGAAGATTTGTCGGCAGGCAACAAGGCGATGATGGGTTGAATTTGCCACCGGACAGGCCGCGAATAGACAAGACGATAGAAGCTCGGAAAGTCCCACAACAAATCAGATATAACGAAGCCGTTGGGGAGCGCCAAAGGTGCATTGCTGATTGGCTGTGCAATTCATGATAACGGGCCTCCTTTTGCAGATCGGCAAGCCGCCCATTGATTGGAAAATGGCCCCCAGCCCCAGCTCTCTCGGCCGGAGGAGAGCCGGTGATTTTTTAGGGATTGGCAGCAACCTAATCAATACCCTGGGGCAGCGGTCTGTTGACCAACTTGTGCAGCGAATGAAAGGAATCAATGCCGCGATACCATTTGTCCAGGCCCGAAATTGCATCGTATCTGATGCCTATTCCTCCGTACCGACGACAAATCCGTCACACGCTGGTCGATGCAATGCGACGCTGCCCAGGCGTCGCATTTCGCTCCGAGCATCCACTCTTGATTCAGCCGGCTGACTGTCTGAAAAAGCCAACATGTTTCCACAATCAAGGCTACTTACTCCTCTGTTCTGACCTTCTAAATTCAGATCTCTCGTCAGGTCGACCAGGACCTGGGGGACCTTTGCATGCGGCACGTCTGCACATAGGACGACGTTGTCGCAACAGCCTCAGTGTACCGATAAAGATCTGCTCGCGACGTGACTCCATTGGTTCCAAGGAGGAAGTGCTGTCCCTTCTTCGGCGCAAGGGAAGATTCGTGTCGGTAAATAAATCCAAGGAGCGAGAAGCTGACCCCAGTCGAAAGTATTCGAGCGTGCAAATCGGCAAGCCGTACTGCATTGCAGCGCCCCGCCCCGTTATATGCAAACCACTGTAACTATACATCAGGCCAGGGTTCCCATCCTTCCTTCCCGCGAAACACCCCCAACCCCAATTCCCCAACCCCGACTCCCCAATCTTTTGACATCACCGACAGCCCCAACAGTCACAAGCTCCTACTATGGTCCCGCTCGACCAGTACCTGGCGACTCTGTCCCATCACTTGTCATCATTGGGAAAGGCCTGCATCAATGGCAGCTAGTCTATCAGTCTTCTTCTAGGACCGTCATCGCCATGGCCGATATAGCATCGTAGTCCACGGAGGCCAACTCCCGACAGAAATCCCATCGAGAAATTTGGCACAACAATGAGCAGCAGTAGCCCTAGCTTGGCCAAAGATCGGCCTCCTGTCGGGATGGGAGAATATCTGAGTGAAAGCGGACAAGACACGTTTGTCCCCAGCCGGAAGAATCACCACGAGGCTCTTCCAAGGTGCTTCAAACCCAGAACTCTCATCACGAGAAAAGTGTACGACCACTTCCGAGCCCTAGGCGCTGTAGCAAATAGTATACTTGGAAACCAGCGTCTTCGCCACCGTCGACACTCCATCGTCTTCAAGCCAGTCTGTGGATGTTGTCACCGCTCCAGCTGCTGCAAGCATATCGCATGGTTCCGGCCGTGGCAGATCGGGTCAGAATAAATGGTCTACTTTCCGGGTCAGCCTCGACCAGAGCATCGTGAGAGGCCTTTCCGTGCAGTTCTGTATGCAAGCTCCGGCCCCAAAGCCCAACGTCTGGACGACCATTCAGCTTGTCAGGAACTTGAAGCGGAGGCTCATCGAGGGCACACTGCCAACCATCGTCGGTCATCGTGTACTCACTGTTGTCATTCCAAATGCAGTCAATCCCCTCCTCACGAAGCTTCTTCACGGCTCGCCAGAACATACGGCTTCACATTTGCATACCGAGCTTGTGGTGCTCTTTGATCCACCCTTCTAGGTCTGTGAAGCGATGTCTTGCAAAGTCTTTCCCACGATGATGATCTCGTCGAGTCCTCCGTAATCCTGCCTGTACGCCTTGTAGTGATCCCACATGCCGTCCATCTCGGCACCAATCGAGTATTTGCCGCGACCGTAGCTCGTTGAGAAGAGCGCGATGCAGCCAGAAGGCGTAGCGTTGATCAGCAAGGGGATGTTCTTGTACAAGGGGTCAGTCTTGTACACGTCGTAACTAAAGCTGTCCATCGCCGATGGCTCAAAACGTCTCCCAGACAAATTCATGGGTACCGCTTTCTCGCCTAGGCCGACATGGAGTGTCCCACGGTTATGGCGAGAATAATGAGTCCGTTGAGAAGGCAGTTCTGAAGATATTTGAGCGTATAATCTCAAAAGTTGAGGGTAAAGGGAACTCTTGGCAGATGCTCTTCAGTCGAACGGCGGGCTCATTGCCTGGCGGGCTAATGTGCTCCCAGACGGATGGCACCTGCTCCTGTTGCGGCATCGTAGATGCGGTTGTATGGAGGTGAGTCCAAGTCAAGGGTTCAATGGGACGTTATATACCTGGACATTCTTGAAAGAGCGAACTTGGCATGTAACCCATCCCCACGGTGACTTACACACCAAGTGCGTTCCGATATCGTGCCATTTCGGACAAACTCATTCTTCCCCGAGCTAGAGTTCGCAGAGAACTCGGGAAACGGTCCGTATATCCGATCGGAGAAGGGCGATCTTCTCGGATGGCGCTGAGCCAAGACAACTCCAAGGCCGGCTGCCAGACATAGGCACCGGCCACATTACCTAGCTGACTCAGAGCGTTGATGAGGGCAATCGCAACAGCGCGCTTTGCCGGCGGCCGGTGTAAAGACGAGCTTCGCCAGGAGAAGAAAAAGGATAAATCCGGCGCAATAAGACCCCGTTTAAAGGAAGAGGGCGATATAACGGGCAGCAACGTCCAGAGTAGACACACTAATGACGAAGCCAACGGCTCCGTCAGAAACTGGACGTCAACACCATGACGTATATTCTGGGAACCATTTTCAGCCAAGGCCACAGCGGGCCATCTCCAAGCATTTGCCGCAGGGGAGGCGACATCTTGTCCCCGGACATGTCTAGTCGATGGCAGAACGGGACTCGGCCGCTCGCAACAGGCAAGGCAGGTATTCACAAAGGAAAAACAATCAAGGTGGCCCTGCAAATGAATTTGAACGAGCTTTTGCATCCACCCACCGGAACCCCTGGTTTCTCGGCGGACGGGCTTCCGATGCATCGGCCGTGAGTCCATCATACGGCCCTCTCTGACTCGAAGCCTCACCCACTTCCCACTTCCCACTGGTAGCCGCCGGCAAATTGAAACTGGGTTTCTTCCTTGTTCCCTTTGCATATGCAGCACTGATTCCATCTTATCTGCGCCACCGCAAACCGTAACCGAGCGAGCCTTAGTCATTGCCAAGGAATAGATAAGATCGCCTCAATATCCCTCCATGAAATACCCGATTAGTGCATCGCAGCCAGCATTATTTCTTCATTTCTTCATTTTTACCCCCAACTCGTGAATCCTGCAGGCCTCCAAAGAATTGCCCACCCGATGCTCGACCATCCATCCATCCATCGTAAGCAAACATGGCATTACAGATGTTTTGCTTCACGGCCCGGCAATCGATCAACCAACCCCATCGCGAGTCAGACATGCAATAAAGGGAAACAAACGCTTGTGCCGGACCAGCGAATCTGCTTCAAAAATCCCCTGACTATCCGTGATCCCATCCACCACTGCAACATTTCTGAAAACTCCTGTCTCCCATTCTTCATTCTCAGGAAATGGCCCAAAATCGTGAAAAGACTTGGCCGGGTCCCTCGATTGATTGTCTCTAAGCAATCCTCGAAATAGACATCGCGCCACGGGACCGCCACGGGGCCGCCACGGGCCGCCGCGCACATCTTCTTTCACGTCAGCCAGGGCGCCAACTCTATTTTAACCCCTGCCCCCTGATAACACCGCAAACTCAATATCCCCAATCTACGAACGAGCTCCCGCCTTCGCAGCAGGTGGGAGCTCAGGCCAGCATCTCTCGAACCACCCCAACACCCAGGATAAGTGAGCTTCGCGCATAGTGCAACAAACAGGTTGGGAATCATATGCAGCATCATTGAATGACTAATCCTCTATCATGAACATGCGTAAAGCCTTTAATATACATGTTTCCTGCTTCGTTCTGCGTCAAATAGGCCACCTTTTCCGCATCCCAACCATCCTCGCATCCTCGCCCATGGCATCGTGAATGCGCCGCGTAGAGACTTGATGCTCGAAAAGCATGCCCTTTGTTTCCTATTCTTTAAAATTATTCTCACACGCAAGAAATTGCCGCTTCCCTTTACCCAATTGGTGCGCAAGAGAAGACCCTCGTGGTACCGGCGTTGAACGACTTGATCTTTTGGCATCACAGTTCAGTGACATGTTATTTTCGACGTGGGACAGAGTTTCGGGTTCTTAAACTTACAATATCATTTACACTGGCGTATGTGCCGCAAACCAAGACAACGATGCCGATCAAGAAACAAAGTGCGTTCATGATGGAGTTGGGCAGGTTCTCTTTGAGTACCACTTGCCCTTGCGGAGAAGCTTGAACCACATCCAGGCGGGCAGATAGAAGGTGAAGCCGGAAATGAACAGAGAGGACGAGATGGACAGAAGATCGTTGAATATAGGGATCACTTCGGCGATGATGAAGGCGGCGACGGTGATGGTGGTGATGACTGCGAGCCACGTGGTCCAGCCCTTGGGGTGTTGATGAATCGCGTGACCGAGTCCTTGTACATTCGGCCGTGGATATAGCGCCCGATGACGGTTGTGTTGATGGATCCAGATATGAAGATGACGGGCAAGGCAACGCCAAAAGCAATCTTGGACAGGGTATGGCCGGCCGAGAGCAGCGATGGCGACTTGACGTCAACGCCCACAAAGGCATAGACAACGGCACCCGTGATGGTGTAGATGAAGATTTCAATAAGGCCGAGAGCCCAAATCGACTTAACATAGTCGGCGGGAGTGTGCATTTCGTCCATAAAGGAGAATTGGCACATGGAGAAGCTGTAGGCAAAGCAAATGTTGGTAATAGCGATGAAACCCTCGGCAAACGTGAGGTCCTGCTTGGGCCACGCCGACCATTGTACCGCAGACAAACCTCCGGGAGCCTGACCAGCGACAACGCCGGTGCCGATGATGGTGATGCCGATGGCGAGCAGGATGGAGACGAAATCGATGTATCCGAGAATGGCCACCTCTGCGAAGGACGGGGAATGGCGATGACGAGCAGGATGATGGCGGATACAATACCAAAAACAACGGAACAGGCGCCGTTGTTGGTGATGTTGAGGAAGGCGATTGTACCGGTCAGGCAGTGCGAGCCGACTAGGAAGGTCAACTGAAGAACAAACATGGCGCCAACCACCTCGTATCCAAAACGTCCCATCAGAAGACGACCGGCGTCGGCATAGTGAGCGACTTCGGGATACGCAATCTTGACCTTTCCGACAATATCACTTGTGTAGATGGCGATGAGTCCGAGACCGACACAGCAGATGACACCGGCAACCATGCCCAGCGAAGCGAATGCGGCTGGCAAGCTGAGTGAGCCGAGCGCGATGGCCTCAACAATGAGGACAATGGTGAGTCGCTTCCATCCCAGACGATGGAAGTGCGCATTGCCCTCGGCTGTCTTTTGCTTCTCCAAATCTGTCCGTCGCTCCTCGAAGTCGGTCACCTCTCCTGCGATGGGAGCACCAAGCACGTTATCCGAAGTGGCGAGATCGGAAGTGGACGAATCCTTTTCCCTGATGGCTTTTTCGGACAGAGCGTGGTCGCGTACGACGGTATCCGACATTTTGGGTGGTGAATTGAACGGGAATGGCGAGAGAAGAGAGAATATCTAAGATGGATGGTCGGACTCGGCCCGAGTTGACCCAAAGTCGGTGATTTCCTAGAGTAGTGTTCCTGGTCTTGAGGTCTTAATGTTGGCAAGCAGATGAGACACGACAGTCCTTTCAGTCCTTTAGCAAAAGATGTAGAGGAAGGAGAAAGGGCGGAGGAGAACAGTTGACCACCTCACGAGGAGCAGCAGTATGGGAGAGGAGACGAGGCGAGGGGTAGGACGCTAGAAGGTGGGAAGTCGCGGAGCTTTATTGAAAACAAACAAGGAATAAAATATACTTTGTCCGTACTCCGTACTCCGTACGGTGCTGCTGCTAATCGCGTGCAAGTAATTGGTGAGTGAGCTTAGGCTTGGTTCCCGAACATGGGCAGGGTGGAAGAAGAAGATAAGATGGACGCACGATGACCAGGGCCAGGGTGGGCCAGGGTCGGGGCAAATGCAATGGAAGGATTCTGGCGCGAAGAAGAGAAGGGGCGAGGGGCGGGGGAGTGAGTTCTTTCTTTCCTTGGCCGGACCCGGACAAGTCGACACACAACAAACACACCTCGACTCCATGACACACGAACTTTAATCACCGCGACTAGCCACCTCCTCCCGCCTGCCACCCATCACCACCGGTTTGAAACATGCATTGACTTGGAATAGACAGACACCCTCTGGTCAGAAATTCAGGAATCCAGGAATCCAGAATCCAGAATCCAGAATCCAGATAGGGAATTGATGGGAAAAGGAAAAGAAAGCCCTCATCAACAAGATTGGAGCCAAGTGGGGCAGACAATGGCACCACGGGATGGGGTAATGGGCGCCTCCATCGCATACAAGTAAGTTGGGGAGCCAAAGCCCCATCGTAGATAACAGAGCGGGCTGGCCGCGAAACCAAATTGCGAGACGACTAATCCGTAGGAGTCACGAGATGACTACTGATAAGGGTTCCAGGTTCAATCTCTGGCCTGTCAATGGGAAAAGTCATGCAAAAGTCAAGCACGCATTGCGTTGGTTGAGTTGAGCAGTAGCAGATGTCTCCAATGGCGGCCTCGGGCCAAGTTCTAGATTCTACTAGCTACAGTCCCAGACCACCCATTGATCTTCCTCCAGACCAATCTTGTCGTGCAGTAGTACCCCGGAGGAGGACGGCTCCCCGCAAATGTTGTCTTTCCTCGGAGTCAAGGGCCGGAGTCAAGGGCCGGACACAAAGCTGGGAGGGACTTGCTCCTGCACAAGGGAACTCACCGAGGTTGAGTTTCGTGGAGCAACGTAGTAGTGGGGTCGATTTGCATTTGTCTTGACAGGGTCCAATAGTTAGCTGGGTATTATGACTGGAGGACGCCGCTTTGGTTTCGTCTTCCATGACCCTTGATTTGACGCGAGATGACACGAAGCCAGGGCTCTAGATCCGATGAGCTCCGCAAGTGCCAGAAAAGAGAAAGTCTCTGGACCAATTGATTGCCAGGCAAGGGTGGAGGGGTCGGTCGGTCGGTCGAGTCAGTTTTCATGTGTCAACGATCCATGGCGACCCGCCGCGGACAATTCCCTCTCCGTGTGAGACTTCCAAGACTCCGAGGTGACCGAGGTGTTTACGGAGTAGCGCGAGAGAAGAGAAAGGCACGATTCGATTAGGAATCGTACATACATAGCAGTCGAATCCTGGGGTAACGCTGTGGCGATGGCACCTTGGATGGATGGGATGTGGTCCATCATGTGGATGGTTGGTAACATGAACCTTCCGTGCCTTCCTCTTTCCTTGGTTGCAGCCACTCTGCTGGAGTCCACCTCGGGGCCCACGTTTGCAGCCCGCAAATCTACATAGGATTCTATTTCAGGTTCGAGCATGCTTTCGATTGTTGTTGTCATCGTTGCCGTTGTCGCTGTTGTCGTTGTTATCGTTGTCATTGTCATTTTTGTTGTTGTTGTTGTTGCTGCTGCTGTTGTTGTTATTGTTGTTGTCTGACGGCGGCAAGAAGCGGGAGGTGGTGAATCGGATGGCGCATCTGGGAATGACGTCGGTCGGGTTGTGGCATGGTGGCTTGCGACCAAGAAGGAAATTTTCCTCGCTCCCATCCAGTCCCAGTCCAAGTCGGCAAAAAGTGCCGCGAGCCGCAGCCGCACAAGAGCACCTGCAGGAAGACAGGGTGCCGCCGCCGCGAACAAGGATTTGATGAAAAGTCGAAAAGTCTGCTCTGGCCCTGCTGCTGCTGCTGCCTGCTGCCCTCACCCTAGGGCAGTGCCCGCCAAGAGCCAAGACCAGAAGCCAGGGGCGCCGCGCCAAGATTGCAGGGAAACCAGGCACGGGCACGAGCACGAGCACGAGCACTTGGCGCTCTGAGCCGCGCTGCGCTGCGCTGCTGGGCTGGGCCGATTGCTGACTGCAATGCATTTCATTCATTTTGATACCGTGCGTTGGTTGGCTCACTGATCAGAGGCTCAGAGATTGACGAGATTGGACCAAGCGTCGTCGACTTGGTCTGGGAGGTGTCACTGGTGTGTCACACGACACGAGACGGGCGGCCGGGTTTCCAGGTTGCCTGCCTCGCCTCGCTTCGCTTCGCTTCGCTTCGCTCCTTCCTCTCGGCCGTTGGAAAGCAAGATGAGACATGGTCGCGCGTCGAACCTCGTGCGGTGCGACTTTCGCCCCGCGTGCTTCGACCGCATTCCGCCCATTGCCCGGGTGATCTTGGGGTCTCAGTAATCAATTGCCGTGTTGCAGTGCTTAATCGCATTGTTTCCCGTGTGCTCGCTCACGCGACCGAGTCAACTTCGGTCTTATCGTCTTTATTCCCTCACCAACCCGTGCACCCGTGGTTTGCATGTATCCACATCGAACCCACTCACATTGGAACCTGGAACCCAGAACTGCAATTGCAACTACAATTGCAACTGCAATTTTTATTTTTCCTTCTCTCTCCAGCTGCTCCCCGCCCTTGTCGTTGAGCGCCAGTGCGCCCAACCATCGTTATCTCAGGTCCAATCTTTGTCGCTACTGGGCCCTGTCAAGATCTGTGGGGATGCATCGGGCCATGGAAGCCTTCTGGAAAATCCAGACAGAGTGGCTGGTCCATGTTCCCTGCAGACGAGCCAACTTTGGAGAGAACAGCTGCCGCCATGAGTCTAGTGGCGATTTGAGGCAATTGAGGCAATTGAGGCAATTGATACAGTTGATACATACACTCACTTGTGGCTGATCGCATGACACATGGTAGCCCACAAGCCATCCTCCAAGATGGATTTCCTCCAGAATCCTCCCACTGAGCAGCAATGATTGAGACAAGTATGCATCATGAGCTCACGATGGACGACAGCCGTCTCTCTGGCACCTTGTAGATGGCGGCGCTAACTTATAAAGGATGTTTGATGCGTCATGCTGTCAGTCTTTGGAAACCTGCAGCGGCAACTGTTTCGCAACTAAAGCCTGCAAACTTGTTGGACGGCGGTATCTGAGATCGGCAAGCCAAGTGAAGCACCCCATAATTACTCCGGAGTACAAAGTCCGTATGTGTGTACATCCATCCCGCACCTACGGATTATACGTGTCATTCGGACACGGTGTCCCCACATCACTGCCCACTGCCCTTGGAAGAAGTTCTATTCCTTGCTTAGTCTTGCGTACATTTCTTTCCATTGTTTCCTCCTCCTTTTACCTTTGAACAGTCTCGGGGAAGCAAGTTGGTCACTCGTAGGGATGTGAGCCAATCAGAACAAAGGGGATCAGGGCTACTTCTTAATTGTGTGAATTGCACCATAGTATAAGTCGTGGAGAGATCTACATACACCCAAAATATACCAAAATATACCTCGCTGAGCCTACTTGTATCCGGAAACTGTTACCATGTTCTAAACTCCGTTGGGATTGTTGGCGGCTATCTCGGCCCTGTGCTGTCACTATTTTGAGCAGCTGGTGAGCAGTACCGTAGGTTTCCCATCCCATCTCACGCCCAGCCCAAGTGTTTTCAGGCTCAGCGACTTGTCGCGAAATGCCGTACTTTTGCACTTTCTATGACAATGGCAAATCGTTCCGCTACCCACATGGGTCGACTAGAAAAGCTCACAACGACGGAGTCAACAGCAGTTGTGCCGTATTGATACCTGCCATTAATATTGAAATGCTATTCTGCAGAGACGTCACCTATGGCCTAACGCAGCGAAGTAGGAAGAGCCGAGAAATTGGTCTACACGGCTCTAGGGTAGCTCACTGCACTCCAGTTCACAGATTCAATCAATCTGTCGCCTTGGAAGGGGCGAGAAAGTAGTATGTTCTAAAGACTCACGAAAATCCAAGTCATTATAGCCTGTTTCTGATTATTCTGATTAGTATACATTCAATCCGGGACTTTCAGAGTTCGTTGCTCTCTCGCGAAGTTTGGTCTTCAATATTCATGCTGCACGTGATTGACCCTGGAATGCTTATCTTATCGTTCTTAAACTTTTCTTCCCCCTCCCCTCTTCCATGGGAAGAATTTGCCCCACGCCCTGGACACCAGAAAGGCATATCGATCAGACGGGTAACGCTTTGTTCTCGATCTCGGCAAATCATCAAGGCCCTGCTTACATACCGACTTTGAACCGTCGCGACCGCACGGAAATCGCGTGTTTCGTGTCCCCTCATGGCTGCCCCGAAACCAACAGAGCCTGTCGATGGTGCCACCTCGCAAATCACCACCAGTACAGCCTACAAGCCGATCCACAGCCTCGTCCTTGATACGGGACCATTGATCAAGAATGACCCTTCTGTCAGCACACTTGTATCTCGAGCCGAATTCTTGTATACCACCCCGTCTGTCATCTCCGAGATCAGAGACCCTGCTACCCGCACACGGGTCCAGACCACGCTACTACCATTTGTCACTGTTCGCGCACCAGGTCCCGCGAGTATCAAGTTCGTGACGGACTTCGCAAGGCGTACCGGCGACTTGGCTGTTCTGAGTCGGCCGGATATCGAGGTCATTGCATTGGGATATGAACTGGAGCTCGAGAGGAACAACGGCGACTGGAGATTGAGGAATACTCCGGTACAGAAGACCCTGAACGGAAAGGTGGCCGGCGATGAGGAGAGCAAGAGCACAGATGGCGGGACACCATCGGCCAACGAGAAGGAGGAAGAGCAGATACATGAAGCCCGTGAGCAAACAGCAACTGTTTTCGCCGAGGTTGACCCATCATGCGAGACACCAGCGTCGTTGGACAAAACAATGGACGATTTAAGCTTGGGGCAGCAGACCTCGAAGGAACACCAACCATTGCTGCCTCTGCTGGGGGAAAGCAACGCACAAGAAACCCAAGAAGCTGAGCCCATTGAAAACGCCGCAGCAAACACTGCGACCTCGGACCCAGCCGTCGACGACGATTCAGACGAGGACGGCTGGATCACCCGTCCAACCTCAAGAAACACCAAGCCCAAGATTCTCACACCAACACACCCTCCCGACCGATGCAGAAGACGCTTCAAGCTGCCATCCTCACATCCGATTACGCCATGCAAAACGTCGCACTACGCATCAACCTCAACCTCGTCACCCCGTCCTTCTCCCGCATAACTCACCTCAAGAACTGGCTTCTCCGCTGCCACGGCTGCTTCTCCATCACCAAGGACACGGAGAAGCAGTTTTGTCCCAAGTGCGGACAGCCAACGCTCACCCGAACAAGCTGCTCCACCGACTCGCATGGAAATTTCCAGATCCATCTGAAAAAGAACTTTCAGTGGAACAAGCGCGGCAACGTATACAGCGTGCCCAAGGCTGTCCATGGCAGTGCAAACGGTCGCCCACCAAAGGGCCAAGGTGGCAAGAACGGTTGGGGCCGCGAGCTGATCTTGGCGGAAGATCAAAAGGAGTTTACCAGGGCGGCCGACGAGCAGAGACGGCAGCGGAAGAAGGATCTCATGGACGATGACTACCTGCCGGCGATGCTGACGGGGAAGAGGTCTGGCCAAGGGCAAAATCCGCGTCGGAGCCGGCAAGAATGTGAATTCCAAGAGAAAACACTAGAAATGAGGATGCGCGTCGGGACATGCACTTGAAGCAGGACAAAAATGGCAAAAGATAGAAAAGCATAAGGGGCACAGAGGACCGCAAGTAGAAACTTGGAACGACTTGAACAAAAAAAAAAATTAATCTTCATTCAGCAGCCGCCCCCAGCCAAGCCGTCAAATAAACTCCAATAGAATCCCAGCGCTGTAAACATGTCCGTCTCCCCTTTCCCCAGTGCCCAACGCACCCATCCTCCCCTAGCTCATTTCCCAAACCCAATATTCGGCTCATTTCATATTCGGCCAACAGCACTTTTCAACTCTGCTCCTCTGCCCCAAAAGTCAGCAACTAGGTAACCCCAAGAAGAAGTGAATGCGTGCCCAACTAACTCTGCTGCGTGAGAAGCAAGCCGAATCTCCTCTTCATCGTAACCCTCTGCCTGGACCACTTGTCGTCGGGCGAGAACCGCGCCAGGTGCGCCGACTTGGTGACTTGTCCGCGGGCTACCTTCCTGAGGGTGTACAGGCGGGTGCCCGTGCTGTCGAGCGTGTACATGAGATGCATTTCTGATCGGGCCTGCCTCTGCCTGGCTCTGCGTGCCTTTTGTGTTTGGTTTGGGGGTGTGTCTCGATGATGGTTTCGGTCTTTCCCGGAATTTTTTTAAACGTCAATGGACAATGGACACGGACGGACGGCTGGCTGGCTGAGGAGAAAAATCGACTGAGTCTGTCACGTGATCTTATCGACAAGGAACCGACCCCACGGAACTTCATCCAAACTTCATCCAGCTTAGCGAGGATGTAATGAAACTGATGCTCTCCTAATTTCATCACGCTCCAGTTAGATTCTTGTTTGTTTTTACTTCGTATATTGCATGAATGATATAGCTGCATGATATGATTGATATGGAAGCCAAGTCAGAAAGCAAGTGGATGCACTACTTCTACAATGTCCAGTGAGTGGATTGAGCTGGACCTAGTGGACTTGATTAAAAACCAGACCCCAACCAGGCCAACAAATAATGACATGCTACGCAGAAAAGTGTCCTTAAAAAGAGAGACTAGAAATAAAGAAGCCGCAGTGACGAATCATGGAACTTCGCCCACACGCGCAGCCTTGTCACCCACCCAGTCCTCACGCTCGTAGAACCGGAAAACCAGGTCGTAATCCTCGAAATCATGCACAATACGATCCACACGGCGGTACCCACGGACTGGGTCAACGAGACGCTGCATGGAGAGACTTTTGAATGCGCCATCACCCATGCCGTAAGAGTTCGCGCTGCGGCCCTTAGCCTCGAATAGCGTAACACTGAACCGGCCGGGACGGAATATGTTCACCACCTGCTCGATGATTTCGGCAGTGGTACGACCCTTTGACCCCAGGAACATTCGTCTCAAACGAGGCAAACGAGAAGCCCGGCTCGGGGTGACATGGACCGTGAAGTAGTGCGTGGCACCTGGCTTCTCATCGGGGGACGATGGCGCAGCAGGAACCACGCCGTTGGCCGAGAATCCACAGGGGCTGAACAGGTAGGCATCGACGCGGGCGTCGGGATAGACAGAGGTTGGATAAACGTCGTTCAATCCACAGTGCTCGGAGATGACGGAACCAAGGGCGTGTCCTTCGGTTGTGAGCTCTTCTGTCACTTCGGCTTCAACACCGTTTAGTTCAGCATCATCGTCGCAGTGTCCAAACACATCCAGCTCCTCGGGGTGCTGGAGAGACAGCCAAGGCTGTCCTGAGCCCTCTTGCGTGCGTTTTTGGCCTCAGCAGCAAGCTTGTCACTCGCGACCGCACTCGCGTGGGACAAGTAGAACTGCTTGGCGGTTTCCGGATCAAGATCGGTCATGAGAATCTCGAGTGTCTCGTCGTTCTGGCTGTACGCACCACCACCGGCCGAGCTTCCGCCATTGGACGAAACAGTTGTAGCAGGAGTGGGCTGACAATTGATCTCGGAATCTGGCGTGAGAGGTGGTGTCGGAGTCTGGTTGGGCGAAGTGATGTAGAGGTACCAGTGGTCTCCGTTCATCTTTCCCACCATGTAAGCACTGCCGCCACCCTCGAGAGTGTCATCCAGGTACTTGACCTCCTGCTTCCAGCTCCGGTGGGGACCTTTCTGTTTGTCGGGGAACAAGAAGTTCTTGCGGCTGTAGAAGACGCGGTAGGAGTCGCTGCCGCTCGAATATCGTCGACCGAGTCGGCATTGTGGAACGTGAAACCAGCGTGCACAGCGGCAATGTGAAGAAGTCGCTGAAGACCGAGCAGAAGAGTCGTGGTTCCACATGTCTTGAGAATGAGCTTGTGAGGGAACACGAACATGCTGGACTCAGAAAGGAGGTATGCGTCCACATGGTCAGACTCCAAAACGGAGAGAATCTTGCAATTAACCATGTCGAGCATGGCAACCCACGTGTCTGAAGCCACGCTCTTCAATCCATGGGGAGCTGCAGACGTGGAAGAGCTTCTGCATCTGGCGCGAACCACACCTCCAGCAGCTTCTCGGGACCTTCAAAGGCGTTGGACGAGTCTAGGTCTGCCGCAACATCATGGTTGATAGTCAAATGTGGCGGAACCGAGGACGGAGAAAATGTATAGTTTTCGGAACCGAGAGGTTGACCATAATGACCAAGTCACCCTTCCGAGAGTGATTGATACGCTGAGAAGACGTGGCAGGAGGACCAGGACGGAGTTTCAGGTCCTAATACAAACGCTGCCGAGTTTGGATCAATGAATCCTATGTATGGGTGTTTCTTTGCCCGCTAGGCAGAGTCCGCGGAGCACTATCTGCCGCTCAAACAGACCTTGCGGTGCCTGTCTGAGAGAGTAGGCCCACAGAATGTGGTTGTTTCAATGACGCTGGCGGAGCCAGCAGCAATCGAATGTATGGATAGAGTTGCTGACGTCTTTGAAGGGACGTTATGGAGGTCGAATACGGAGGGCGTGAAGAAACAACTTCTGCGACGGAATGTTGGATGCTCGAAACGTAGTCCGATACCCGTGGGCAAGTACCGGAGCTAGTAGACAGGGATATCTGCTACTTTTGCAGAATTTTATTTCGAGGTAGCAGAATTTGTTTACATATATCTCAATCTGAAGACGGGGGTGCTATCGAGGCCTATTACCAGATAGTGATTAGTGCAGAGACCAAACAGCGCATGTGAGGACTTGGCAGAAGTTGCTTGTCTCGAGAGCTAGAGAGCTTACTTGGAAGGTCGGGAAAAGAGGAAACGCAGGAGGTCAGTTAAACGCATAGAATGCGGCGCCTTGAGTATTACGGGGCGAGAAGGGCTTTTCGTCTCGAGGACCGGGGTTCGCCGCGGAGAACTGCTGGGCAGTAGGTATCCGCAGACGAAACGTGCAAGTGTTTTCGGAGCCGGGTGTTAACCCATGAAGATTGTGGAGAACGCAAATCTCAAGGTTCGAGAATCGGGACTGAAAGACGTCGAGGAAGGTATGTGGTCGTGGGAGGTTGGGTACGCGAGGAGAGAAGATGTCAGTCAATATGAGAGTGAGGTGGTGGTGGAGTGCACAGAATTTTTCTTCTGTACGGAGTATGTACGGGCCCCTCGTCGGTGTCGAGAAGTGGGCACAAGACCAGACTCTACCAATGACGTAGGGTTTGCCTTTGTTTCGGCACACCGGCACCGGTGAAGAAAAAAAGAAAAAAAAACCCTCAAGATAGAAGAAGAGAGAGACTGGTTTGATCCAATCAGCAATGAAGCAGGCCTTTCAAATTTTAGGACCACAAATTCATCGGCACAGAATGCAGAAAAGGGTGCGGATTAGTCCAGGCGTGAATATTTTTGTATTTTTGCCAACCTCGTGCGCCTGTGGTTCCCGAAGCCAGACTATTAGAATGTTGCACCAGATCCTGACTTTGCCGGCGGGCCGTTTTCGCTCCTGGAAAGAAGAACTCAAAGCAGCTAGCGTCGCATTTAGAAAGCGGTTGAGACATCAATGTTGCCGTAATCAACGTTGGGTTACAATGGAGATCGGAGAAGCCGAAGACTGCATGCTGGAATTCAATCGTCTCCCCGGGGTTTAGTGTTTAGTTCTACTGGCATCAGTTTGATGTTTGATGTTTCAGCCGCGCATCACCAAAAGAAAACAGGCTTGTGTGCCATGCGACCCCACGAACAGCTGCTTCATGCAGCTCCTCCTATCCAAATTGCAGTAATAATACGCAGGGAGTGTGATGTGGCTGCCCAAATACTTTAACCGAGTGAGCGATTGATGCACTCGTGCTTTTTGTGCGCATCGCGCGCAAAAGTTCAATGCCATCAGCAAGGCTATCATCCTCGCTCAGTGTAACAAGCAGCTGCCTGTTGTCCCCTGCACAGCCCGTCTCTGGAAAAGAGTAAGGATGTCGACCTCTTCATCTTCCATCTTATACACCATTTTATACAGAGCCTGAAAGAGTGTATAGTCTTGCGTGGAAAGCACACGCACTAGCCGAGAGAAATACCACATTTTACATGTCGGCTTTCCCTGATAACTCCAAGCCAAGTTGAGGGCTTTGACATGAGCTCCCCATCCATATCCGAGTTCAGCGGGCTTTTGATTTATTGTCACATGGTGACGGAAAGGCAGATCTTTGCCGGTAAACTTGATAGGCATGAGACGGGCAGAGAACGAGGCCAGTCATCACCCTATGCACCCGTTGCTCACGCTGTTTTATTTATTTTCATGGTCTGGATTGTACAATCGTCCTTGACAATGCGCTTGTTGGGTTGGGTACCTGGAAATCGATCGAATGCGCGAATGGAGAATCATTGTGGCACAGGAGATGGCAGATTCCGTCTTTATGTGACCTCATCTAGCGGTGGTGCATCCCAAGTCACATTATGAAGCGCGCACGAACCCAAGTGCTTAGTGGAATGAAAGTTATTACGAGCTTCTGCTGCTTCAGCTTTGGCCGGATATAGCTGTTGAAAGTTCGATCGTCATGCTCTTGAAAATGTGTGACAGTAGGCAATGCCGGTATTTGTCCACCAGACTGCCTGCGCTGTTGGGCAAGGCGCTGCTTTGGTCGTTCTCGAGGCCCGTCGACGATACATCGTGCCCGTCGATCTGTGTTCCTGCCGGGTACCGAGGTCGTCTGCCTTCTTCCATCAACCGAATAAACTGTTCATCCATCGGCACAGATGCCAGAAACGGCACCCCGAACTCTTCTGCCATGCTTCGCCCCCGGAGCCGAATATGTCGGTGCACTCGGAACAATGTGGGCACACGTAGCCGCACATGTTCTCCACGACACCGAGCACCCGGATCCCTGTTTTGAAGCAAAAGTTGAGCTCTTTGCGCACATCGGCTGTGGCGACGGCCTGAGGAGTTGTGACGACAACAGCCCCGGCGACCTGGCTAGGCAGAGCCTCGCTCTGCAGCGCCTCGGCCAGGGAGATGTGTTCGTCGCTCGTTCCCGGCGGTGTGTCGATGAGGAGAAAATCAGTGTCGTCCCAGAGCACGTCGCGGATGAACTGTCGGATCATGGCCGTCTTTGGGACCTCTCCAGACCACTGCGTCACCTCGGCTGGGCAGCAGAAAACCCAGGCTCATGGCGTGCAGGCTCCCACTCCGCTACCGGCATCCTTTTCGTGAACAGGCACGGGGCCCAGCCGCCAGGGACTTGCGTGACCTTTGCTTTCTCCATGGAGAGCATTCGCGGCATGGATGGCCCGGTCAGATCGACATCGAGGATGCCTACCGAATGCCCGGCCTGTGATAGAGACAGTGCTAGTTGTGTCGTCACCGATGACTTGCCGACTCCGCCTTTGCCAGACAGCACCTGTCGATGCACTCACTCACTTAGCGGCGCTCCTTTTCAACAAGCCTGGGGTTGTGTTTCCTAGAACGTACCAGTATGATGTGCTTGACCTTGTCCAGACCCATGTTTGTATCGACAAACGCCAAGTACCTAGTTGAGAAGATGCAAATGGTACAACATGGCGAACTTGCGCAGGGAATGAAGATTTGTTGGATGCGTTTGTTGATTAGGAAGCAAGTTGCGGCGAGACCTGTGGGAGGTGGGGCCGATGGCTGGATCCACACCAAGCATGCAGATATTATTTAACAAGCCACGCCACGAACGAACTTTTTCAATTTCCAGTTCGTCAAGCACATTCATTGCTAGAAAACTACGAGTGCCTCTTCATCTTCGTTCCCAACGCACGCGACCGAGACCTGACAGCATCACTGCGTTCCGTCTCATGTATACATGTGTAAGAAGAAAAAACCCCAGAAAAGATGAAATGACCAACGCAACAGCCATTCGATCTACCCAAACCCCGTGTAACCCAATATCAATCTCGCTTGCTTCGTAATCATTCGCATAAAACAATTCTCTCATAACGACATCGTCATCGAGAGCCGTTCTGTTCCGCATCGAAGCGAACGACACCTCGAGGAAAGGCAAACGTCGAACGGCCTCTTCCGTCGTAGCCGAGCAGTTCCCCGTGGCATGGGAGGGACGGGCTGCGTGAACTTTACAATCGGGCCGCCTTCCAACGTGAAGCCGATGAAGTCGGCCTGGATGTCACTGCACTTGTCGTCGTCTCCCGAGTTCTGAATAGTGTTTCTGAGATGGGCGTGTTAGATTAGACAAACTCGATTCGTCTTCTAGAATGAGCAGGAGCAGTATGTATGTACTTACGCTTGGCTTATTGGTGGTCCTTGCCCGTCCTCTGGGCCGGAGCCAGACGATCGCCTCAGGTTTCTTACCCGTTTTCGCGAGCAATCGTGGATCAAGTGCAGGAGGCCTGCGATGACAAGAACAGGAGTGCCTAGAGCAAGCGCCCAGGGTCTGCAAGTAATACGTTAGGCCGGGCCGTGTTCTTCGGGGGATCGGTAGACGCTGTATACGCACGGGTGCTTGCGGTTGCGAAGGGTATGCCCCAGAGCCAAGATAATGCCCATCATGGCAATCAAGGATCCGACCTGGATCATGGTCCAGGTCGACCAGTATAGGGACATGAGATCCTCGCCGTCGCAGAACTGCAGAGCCAACAGCGCGTATGCCTCCATGATGACCACGGCTGTCGACACGGCGACGCACCCCAGGCACAGCAGGATGTATGTTCTCAGCACCCTGGCTCTTTTGTGAGTGTTGTTACCAAGCCTTTCTATCGCGTCTTGCCCCTGTCATGTCACGACGCGGTTAGCTTTTCCAACGTCCAAACCGGGCGGGCAGAAAAACGAGAGAGGGACCGGGACTGGAGCAATTTGCGGAGGGCATACTTTGTGTAAAGCCACGACCCGAAGAACAAGACGAGGAGGTTCGTGATGAACAGGGTCCAGTACAGGATCTTGAAGTGCCATCTGTCCAAGTGAGATGCGAACTGGGCGTACTTGTGGCACAACCGCGGATCGATCGGGTGGCTCGCCATGGTAGTGAATTTTTATGTGCGTTGGACATGAACAAGCTGTCGAGTTGGCAGAGTGCGCCTCGGGAAACCTTCAGCGTGAATCTCGAACCTTTATTTGAACCCTGGGCATGAACCACCGAGACTCGCAGACTTTTTGTCAAAGGAGAGGCAGTTTCTTCAACGGTTATCAAGACGGGAGAAACAGGGCAGCCATGGATACGGAAGAAGCTAGAGGGTCTTGCAGGTTGTTATACGTTTCCAGAGGTGGTGACGCGCAATCTTGCTACTACATGCAGTCGGGCACAGCAGATTTGCCAAGGCTGCTGGCCTGGCCTTGTCTCGAATCTTGAGCCCGACAGTGGGACATGAACGACGGTGGTGGACGACGGTGGAGGACGGAGGAGGACGGAGGAGGGTGGTTTCTAGTTTTCTAGTGCCAGCGGCTCCCGGATGCTTTCGGCGTCGTCCCCAGCAAATGTTGCGCAACCCTTGAGTCGCATAAGCCGCATACATGCTTGTTGTAATCCGTAATCCGTGCACTTGTTGTACATTGGATGGGCAAGTCAAGCCGAGCCGTTCTACTGCTGGGCGTTTGTTTGCCCAAACAGGGATGATAAAGTTGCCGGCGGATCTCGCACTTGCCGGATCCGTGATGCCTGCCTAGCATCCACAAGGAACAAGGAGATGTGGCTCAGCCACTCAGCCACCCAAGACTTTAACCCCATCTACGGAGTAGCGGGGAGCAGCGATCGGCAACCATCCAGTCGGAACAGCGACCAGCAACCAGCACCGTCTTGGCCATGACCCCTTGGGCGTCATTGATGTGGAAAGGGGAAAGGGGGAGGAGGAGGGGGAGGAGGGGGCCAGCGTGAAGCAATGAATGAACATCTCCGATGGGCCTTTTTCCAATGCGACACCCCTCGGCCATTATGCTTAATTTTTAGTGTGCACCTCTGCTGAAACAAACCACCGCCGCGGTTGCTTGCCACGGATCCATCCATCCCTCCCTTCCCGCCTTTTCCAAGAACAAGAAACCCTCGTGGACGAGACATGGGACATGGGGCTGGTGGTCGCATGGATGCGACGCAAACACGCTCCGTCTCCGTCTCCGTCTCCGTCTGCTGTACATATGTACATGTACGTGCTCCGTAGCAGCTGGCAGCAACCATGCCTCACGTTTCTGACTTCTGAGACATTGTTTCGCGACTAAGCCCCCGCGGCGCCCGCGCCAAGACCGAGATAAGAAGTCAGCTTGATGTTTTCCCGCACAACATGGCCCTCCTCCTGGCCAATCATGGCAATGGCCGGATGCGCTGCAAAAGGAGCAAAGGATGAGTGAGTGAAGAAGGCCTGGCTGGGACAAGGGCCTTTTTCCCCTCGCTTCTCACGAGGATTCATCCTTCTTTTCCCGAGACTCCGTGAGATAACGCCATGAGTACCCCGTACGGAGCATGTGCTACGTACTACGTCTTCATGTGTAATGTAGGCCCGTAGGATCCGAACCGGGCATCAGGGTGTTTGTTGCACAGGCTTGAAGACAGGCGATGCCCCGGTTCAACACACAACAGCGGTCAGATCAGCAAGTGCTGCAGGGGACGTCGAGCTTCAAGGATTACTTTAGGCTTAGATTTGGAGAATCCTTGGTCGATACGCCATGAGGCAGGAATCTGTCTCTTCCATCATGCGGCAACCTTCCCCATTCCCCTACATAGCAAGTTGGGCCGCTTCCATGTGAATGCTCATGTCCCATGTCTTCTTCATCCTCTTCATCACCATCCTCCGTCCAATCTGGGAACCCATCATCAAAAACATCCTGCAGGGCATCGACTCGGCCCGAATCATCGAGCCTCTCGTCTCGCATCACCGTTGTCCACTTCTCCATCTCCTCATCCGTCAGCAGACACTCGTCCAATAACCTCTCCAGGTTCGCATGGTCTAGCTTCTCGCCGATGAAGACGAGTTCTTGTCGACGATCGCCCCACTCGCCGCCTTTCTTCATGTCATGCTGCACGAGCGAATCAACCTCGTTGTCGCCTGTCATGTATTCTTCTGGCGGCAGGGTGCAGAACCAGGGCGCCCCCGTCATTGTGAGCATGGCTCCCGCCTGCGACCAGTCTCCCGCTCTGTGAGGTCGAGTGGCCAGGAAGTACTCACCCTTGGAGCGGAAGAGACGCCTGAAGGTGGGATGAGCACGCTTGTTGGCGAGGATGACGTCGTTGGAGGACATGAACATGTCATCGTCGACGTCCATGTTTGCGTCTTCACCCATTTGCTTCAGTGGCTCCCCGTATAGAGATGGCGCACCGCTCCGTTCGGTTGATGCCCAAGTCTTATCCGAGTGCTCCGAAGAACTCTCACGTCCATCAGATCCTGAAGCGGATCCTGTGCTTGGGGACCCTCTGAATCATCCATGTCGACATCCGTGTCTGCATGTGATTCGGCTCTGTCGTGTGTGTCTTGATCCATCTCGTTCTCATCATCCTCTTCATCATCATCTGACTGCTCCAGTTGAAGGATGAACTTGTCATGAAGCAAGGCAAACAATCTCCGGGGATCGAATGGTCTGTATCTGGTATATATGAAACTTTGCACATTGTACTCCTCAGTCTCGGGTTTTGGCGTGAGCACGTTGCGGCCATTGACCTATTCACTCATGGCTGTCAGGAAACAAACAATCAACCATGCATGCACATGAATCGTGTTCTAGAACCCAACCCACCTCTCGGACAGTCATGGCATGCAGGTCCTGCAACCATCCATACCCGGACTGCGCAACGTCCAATTTGAAAAGTCCAGTATTGACAATTTCGGCAACGTCGACCTTACCACGACAGCATTCAATGATTCTGGCGCGGTGGTTGAGTTTCTTGACCAAACTCTTGACCTCCTCTCTCGTCTCTCCACTTGTCTGTGCAACTAGTCAGACCTGGAACCATGCGAAACACGGATTGGATGCTCACCATGTCGATTTTATTGAGGATAATCACATCAGCGAATTCAATTTGATCAACCATCAAGTCTGACACCGTTCGTTCATCTTCAGGGGTGACATCATCCCGACGAGACGACAGAAGATCGGCCGTGTCAAAGTCATTCAGCATTGTGAAGGAGTCAATGACAGTAACGGTGGTGTCGAGACACGCAAACTTTCCGAGCCCCCGCTGCTTTTCTGAGATGATGGTCAGTTCCCGGCTAGCAAATTTGCCATTCCAGTACAGAGGGTACGAACAGCTGTTTGAGAACCTTGACAGTGGTCTCGTCCAATGGCATTGCCGTTTCAATGTCTGCCAGCTCGCCCATCTGCTCTGCCAAACGAGCGTCAAATGTTTCGGCGACCTGCTCAGGTTCGCTGATACCGCTGCTCTCAATGATGATGTAGTCAAACTCCTCTAGTTGAGAAATGCGCACGAGCTCCTCCAAGAGGTCTCCCCGCAGCGTGCAGCAGATGCAGCCATTTTGCAAGGCAATGACCTTCTCCTTTGTCTTGGTCAAGCTATGAGTTTTCTTGATCAGGGCGGCGTCAACGTTGATGCTGTAAACATCTTGTAAGCAGAAGCTCTCATGGTGTGTATGCGAGTGCAAAGACCCACGCTCCAATATCGTTAACAACGATGGCTATTTTCAATCCGTGATCAGAGCGAAGAATGTGCTGCAAGAGAGTCGTTTTGCCTGCCCCTAATGTTTCTGGGTCAGAAAGATGATCTCCCGTCTTCGGAACCGCGTCAAGTAAACATTGCTTACCAGGAATCCAGACAAGAGGGTCACCGGAAGTGATCTTTTAGGAACGCTAAGCTTGACAGATTTCTTGGACTTCTTGTTTGCCGAGGAGCCCATGTTGAATGTCAGGAACCTGATTTTGGCAATGACGGGAGAGATTTACTTTTGAGTTTTTGGGAAACTGTTTTGACAAGTTGAGAAACACTTTTAAATAGTGCATATGTTCTTGCCCCTCCCACAACCGTAGTAGGGCTCAAACCTATGCGAGCGTCGGTGTCATACCTCCATGACCTCTTCGATACATCGAGATACTTCCCCGGATAGGGTCATCAAGGTTGGAACCAAAGGCCATCAAGGTCATGTCGCGAATCGATCATGAAATCCGAAGCGCCTTGATTGGTCAACCGTCTGGCAAGGGTCTGTATTGCGTCGCACGTCGAGAGACATGAATGGGAATAATGCTGTGCCCGCCAGCAATTGGATCCATTTGAGAGGCATGAGCAGGAACAGCGAGGTACTTGAAGGATGGCTGGCGGTGGTGCGGCCTCGAGGATGTTCGGACAAGCCACCAGAGCCTTTGACGGCAAAGTGAAGTGGCCCGTTGAAAACGATCGGTTCACGTTGGATGAAATGGGCATATAAACAGAATGAACGTAGCACGGAGTAGGAAGAGTCGCCAGGCCTGCTCTTGCGATGGGACCTCCTCACCTTCAGCCCCACCCACACCCACTCATTCATTGGCTGGGTCTGTCTGCTGGCCGTGTTGTCGTCGTTCCACCATTAATGCCTCTTCCTTCCAGATTGGAAGTTTTCCTCGCAGCATCCATCATCAACAACCACTTGAACGCGACAACGCCGCAGGCACTGCCTCACAAGACCCAAATCTGCCACATCATCGCCTCGGTTCGAAAAATATGGAGCAGTTTCTAGTCCAAGCACAACATTCGGGAACAATCGGCCATGCCCACAGTTTCTTGTTCCCAGCAAATGCGGTACAGTTGGCCCGGGAAGTACGTCTCGCGGTAACAGTCGTCGCTATCGCCTGGGTCACAGTCAAAGTCCTTGATGCATGGAAAAGGAAACCGGCTGGGAGACAATAAGAGAACCTACCCTACCCTTACCCACATAAAGACTCATTGCAATCCATCTATTGAGCCTTTCGTGCCCTTCTTATCTCACATTGATTACCCATCGAAAAGAAGTCCCGATTCCGGAAAATAAAAAGGATCAAAGACTCCGATCTAATGACTATGCAGCGTTATGGAACATAAATACATCTAGGAGTAGCTCAATACGACGACTCAAACACTTCTATCTTACAATTTCTCTTTCCGGCGCCATGTTCTCGCCGCGTGTACCTGAGCAAAAACCAAGTACGAAATTGTACGACGAACACCCCACGCGCCCCAGGTTACCAAATAATGAGAGAGGATGTTACTCTGCCTCAGCAATGACCCGGTTCACTTCCTCGAATACCGCTGGGTATATGTCATCGCAGGCGTTGCGACCCATCCAACAATCCAGATGTCCGTACCCTCGAAATACCTGTCTACGATATTGCAGACCTCCGCCCGGCTTTCCGGCGGAAAGTCCAAATGTGCGGGTCAAGATATCGTACGACTTCTCCGTTGAAGCCGCTGAAAGGACGCTGCTTTCGGCACCCGAAAAGAAGAAGAAAGGGATTCCTCGTAAACGACTAATGTTGTTGGGTATGGTCAGGTCCTCATAGTCGGGCGCATTGTTCGTGACAGCCCCGTCCATGTTCATGAGTAGATGCATAAGGGTCATGCCGGCCCCGTTGAAAAACTTGTCAATGTGACGGTGCGTCGGCTCGTTGAGGTTGTCGTGGCTCCAGCAACGACCAAAGAGGAATGTCGTACGATGACAAGAAGCGCTTCTGCACCTCTCCCCTCTCGCTCGGGATATATTCGCAGTATTTCGTCGATGAGACGTTGAATATAGCTACCAGTTGGGGATGGCCTGCAGTCGAACCACTCTCCTGCCACACTTCTGTACACCTTATCCAGTGGTATCGGCGACGACTTCTTGATGGAGTTACTCCTGCTCCATATGGGGTTCATAAACACTTGGCTGCATGTGATACCGAGGATCCATTCCGAGGGGATGGTCCTGTCTAGAAGACCACTGGCGAAAGCAACAGATCCCATGCAATGCGCGATAGTGTAGAGCTTCTTGGTGGACCAGTTCTTTCTTATGTGTTCGATACAAGCCTTGATATCGAGTCGTGCGTCGTAAGTCGTCCATTTCCCCGTCTGACTCGCTTCCACCATACCGATCCGATGGACTGAGACGAATACGCGGTACCCTGCCCTGGTAAAGTAGTTCACCGCGTTGACGGGCACCGTTGGCAGGGCGTAAATCTGATGATCAACTCCTGCACCGGGGATCATGAATAGATTTTCGATTCGCGCCGAGGCACTGCCGCTGCCGGTGTCTGGGGCTTGTGGCTCCCAAACATGCAGTATTGTTATCACCCCATCGCTTGCAACAATCTCAATGGTCCTCGACGGCAACGTTGGATTTATGAATTCATTTGGTTTCGTCGGCCTCGGGTATTGCAGACGCAGGAGAGGCAAGAACAAGTACGAAGAAGAGTTGCGCATGAAAAAGGAAGAACCTGCCAAGATTGGCCTTCTTCTCAAGAAAGCTCCCCGCTGGCTTTCAGACTGCGTAGCTCTTTGCCGAAATCTTTGAGCTTCATGCGGAGGACCCCCTTGGCGACGACCGGCCGGCTAGGGCTGTTGAGATCGGTCAAGGTAATGTACAGTGTAGTCAACGCGCGCCACAACTTCTTCGGGTTACCTGATACTGACGAGTTCACCGATTTGTAGCCGTGGAAGTGAAGAACGCGACCGTTGATGCCGGTCATATCGAAGTTGTACACCAACTTGCTCGTACCGCTCACCGAGACGTCCTGCTGAAAAATGGCCAGGCGGCCTCTCTGAACCGTGAAAGGTGATCCCGTGATTGCTGGGCACACAAAGGTACCTGTCAAGGAACCTTCGGCCTGGGTTTCTTGCCTTCCCTCGCCACCATCGCGAGATTCTCCATGAACAACGGCGTTGAGAAGAAACTGGGCGACCTGGCTCTTGTCCCGTCCAGCTCCGTAAGCTATATCAAAGCTGCCTTCCCGTTCACTGGCGGTCTCCGCAAAATCGTCTACGAAGCCAGCCATGCACTCAGTGAAGGATACCAGCGAATGCCCACGCGCGACATCTGTACCACCCGCCGCCTTGTTGGGTCTCCTATCCATCGAATTGGCTGTTTCTCTGCGAGAGCTCAATGTTTCGTCTGGCTCTCCCGAAGCAACTGGCTCTTCCGAAGCAACTGGCTCTCCCGAAGCAACTGGCTCTCCCGAAGCAACTGGCTCTCCCGAAGCAACTGGCTCTCCCGAAGCAACTGGCTCTCCCGAAGCAACTGGCTCTCCCGAAGCAACTGGCTCTCCCGAAGCAACTGGCTCTCCTGAAGCAACATTTCTCGCACGTGTTGGTAAGCCGAACAGGTCCAGAGTCCCGTTGCTGTCTTGAGAGATGGTGAGACCTTGTGATTTTGCATATTCGTCGACTGCTCTTTCTGCCAACGCAGATATCGTCGCCATCGGGTTGACACCCAAGGCAGCAGGCACGACGGCGCCGTCAACGACAATAAGGCCGGAATGGGTTTCTGAAGCTGTTCTTCCTGTGAAGACCTGCCCCAGATGATTTGTGACGCCATTGAGAGCAGTGTTATCTCGTGACATCCGCGCTCCGCTAAGTACAAGAATTAGCTGACTGCTAGTTTCTGATTCTCTTGTTTTGAGACTTACCCAAGGGGATGAACAGTTGTTTCGTGGTTGCCCGTCATCGCGAGGCCCGGGTTACTGATGAGCGTTCCACCGACTCCGTGAATCGCCTCGCGGAGCAAAGAGTGCACAGCCTCCTCACGAGCGGCACCGCCCCAGCTCGGAATTGCAGCTGTGGGATGTCATTCTCCAGCCACATTGTTCCCTGACCACCTTGAAGGCTTGTTAGAACCTTGTTGACATTTTGAAAAAGCGACCCAAGGTTGATGTATGCTTACTGTCATGAGACATGATGAGGAAGACCTGGGTCTTTTGAATGGAGCCACATTTCGTATACGGGCCTAATAATCGACTCTTCCATGCCGCACCCTTCTTTTTCAAGCGACGTATAAGACTTGTCTTGGCGCCACGAGCACGAGGCTGGAGATCAATGATTGTTTGCAGTATTCTGGATAAGGCATGCGGTACTGCGCCATCTTGTATCACAAAGCCGTGAAGAGGGTGGTCAGTCGCCTCTCGCATGTCTATGATGCCGTTTATTGTTGGACCAACTGGGTTGCCAGCCCTCTGCACCGCGCTACCGATTGCATTGACTTCCTCGTTACAATTGTAACTGTCATCACTTGTCAGCTGCGCGATTCAATTTCGAGAATGTGGACTTTTTCAACAATTACCCAAAAGCCAACATGTCGCCATTCCCACTCATCCCGCGACCTACGTCGTCACTGATGTCAAGCCCCATAGATTTGCTTCGAAGGAGAATCTCAGTTGTGCCAAGGGACCCCGCTCCGAGGAAAACGGCACTTTTAGCGTGGACATGAAGTAAATCGTTACGCTTCCCGTTCTGGAACTTGTCGCGACCGGGTTCATGCCAAATGAAGTAGATGTTGTAGCCGCCACGTCCATCTGTTGCTTCCTCGATATATCGCACCTCGCACTGACAGAATATATCTGCTCCCCAGTTCCAAGCATCAGCCACGTACGTGACGAGCGTTGTTGTCTTGGACCCATCATTGAGGCCTGTTGAATCTTGTCCGGAAAGTGTGGAGGGTGACATTCCGACGCCGCAACTGTTTGGACCTTTGCGGAAGCGAGTAGTCTGAGGACAATTGTAGTAGCGCTGTTCCAGACCGAGATTCTTGGCTTGGCGCTTCAAGAGGTCCAACTTGTTCAACTTGGGCCAACTTTCGGGGTACGACTGAGGCTCAAGCACATCTCTGGCCCTTTGATAGTCTGTCAAAGAATGTGAGTAAATGAAACCAGCTACTGGAAGGCGCGGGGATCATCTCCATCATCAGATGTTGATAATTACTTGGATACTCTGCAACAAACTTACATTCAGTCAGGGCTTCTGGGTTGTCCCGAATCTCAGGTGGCCAGACGTCCAATGACAATGTGCCGGCATCTGCCTCAAGAAACACGTTGGCGTTGATGAGGCTCGTTCCCCGAGACCTGGAACTGATGGTCAAACTGGTGGAAAAAAAAAAAAAAAACAAGGCATCCATCTACACCATGCCATAAGTGGGAGGAGATTTAGCTTACCATTGCCAACAACAGCACTTTGGCCATCCCCACGATGAGATGATACATCCCCGACGTGTTACCGAATTGGATTTGCCTGTCTTTATGAAATGCCCTGCTGCGGTTCCCCGAGATGTTCAACTCCTTGGCAGTCTGCGTCAGTGTCTCAGGATATTCTCCGGGCCATCTCTCCTTGCCTCTTTCCAGGAGACACACGGACTGGCCAGCTCGAGCCATTCGCGACGCGGCAATACCTCCGCCATATCCCGAACCGATGACCACACAGTCATAAGAGGCTTGAGCAAGGTGGAGGGCTTGGAAATCGAGGGTATTTCGTTGGTCGGGTACGCTTCTTGCGCTCCGAGTCACCGCAGGTGTCCATGGAAAGGAAAGGCTCGCGGTACGGTCGTCGCACCACTTGTCCTACACAAAGCAGAGTGATGATTCAATGTTGAATGGATAAAAGAAGAAGAAAAATTGAATTAATAGAAGTTGAAGAAACCCAAAGGAAAAACAGAGGTTCTCATCCAACGTGTATTTATGCATGTTGTCGCCAGCTGGTCCCTTGAGGTCCCCTTGAGGTCCCTTGAGGTCCCTTGAGGTCCCTTGAATCGCAACATTCAATACCAAGCTTTCGGCTACTCCGCTCGCGGCTCCGTCGACGCCACTGCCCGTTACAGAAATAGTGCACTAATCAGAGTCAGCCGTCATGCCATCGTTTTAAAAGGAAACCATGACAAGCCACCCGCGACTCATCTGATGGCGTTTAGCGCCGTGACCTAGTGCCGGCTGCTGGCTCACTAGTCAGGCACAGAGACTCGAACAACTGTATTACGGAAAGAGGATCATGCACGGCGAATTACACCATGATTACACCATCATGACCCATCCCACCGTGAGTCGAACGGAAAGTATTTTCCCATTTCAGAGAGCCACGGAGCTGAATCGGGAGGGAACAAGTGGACACGGGTGTGGCAGCTCCGGAGAGGGCCCCGACGCCTCAACCGCTTCGGCTGTATCGCCCCCAACCCGCACCTATGTAGCCTTTATCTTACATGCAATATGTAAGCTGTTACATGATACAATTTCCAGCAAATCGCGCCCTTGTGTGTGTGAGTGTCAGCTCGTTCATGTATTGTGATGACTCGGTGTGATTGCAGCTCTGCCGTCGCGGCCAACTTTATCCGGAGGAGACAAAGAGTCTTTTTCTTTTTTTTTTTTCCAATTTTTTTCCCCAAGACTTCCGTGCTCCGTAATTTCCGGTCCAATGACTATTACGGTAGTAATTCGTAATCTGTATTGCCTGTCCATATCGGCCAGTGGCCTGCATTTAAGAGAGGCGCATTTTGCTGATTGGGAAGGCAGCAGGCGGCATGTACGGCTGAGGCTGATTTGCATCCTGCGTCCATCTCATGCATTGCGCCCACCCCGTACCTCGGCAGGAACGGCGTTTGATTATCTCCTTCTTTTGGGCTGCTGGCGAAGGGCTCTTGCTGCATAATGCCGCTGCCCGCTTGCCGGGTGCATTGCCGGATGCAACGTCGACTTCCACTACGGCTAGGACCGATATTGGCAGATCAGATGCCAATACGGAGTATTGATTCGTCACTTTTTTTTTTTTTTTTTTTTTTTTGCTTGCAGATCCCAACGTCAGATTGCCAAGTCGAGGGGACATGGTGCGATGACAAATCTGCTGTGATGGGAATTCCCTTGCACGCGCACTCGGACCAATTAAAAATTTTTGCTGGTGGTTAAAAACACAATCTTACACGGAGAAGAGGATCTTTTTGCCCGGCTTGAAACTCATGTTTTCTTGTTGCCAACTCTCAACTCTCCATTCTCAACTCTCATTGAACCAGATGGCGCCATGACTCAATTTTAATGTGCACACCTGCAGCCATGGCCATGTCTCCAGCAAGGGCCGGCGCGATTCCAACGAGTCGTATATTTCGGACGGAAGGCGAGAACTAGTCAAGAAGGATTGATTGATGGCGTGAGGAGGAGGTTTCTTTGCTCCGAGCCAGTGGGGCTGACTGCCATCTACTTACTTCCTCTGCACTACATACAGCAAGAACGTATGGGGGCACTGGTCTATTAACTATGTAAAGCTTTGTAGGTTCGAGTGTGTTGTGCGCGAGTCGCTGGCTAATAGTCAGTGGCTCGCTAGTGTCACGTGTGGACCTAGCCCTAGGGCGCGGGCAGACACGCCCACTTTATTATGGAGACGCGGGTTTCTTTGCGCGACAGCCCGAAACCTCCAAGTAGGTGCGATTGCGATCCTTTGATGATCGTCTTCGTCTCGAAGAATGCTTCACTGTTCCGCTCGACCGCCGACCGCCGACCGCCGACCGCAGATCGCGCCCGAAATACCGACACCAAGAACTACCTTGCGCAGTGCACTATCCACGGCGGACATCAAACCAGCCTTTTCAGTCTGTTGGTGTCTATTCGAAGAGATGTGTCATCTCGAACGATGACATTCAATCGCCTGGCATGAATGCCTGACCCATCGTACCCCCTTGGAACAATCCAAACCTGCAATTGTTCATAATCGTCGCGGCTCCGATGGCCATGTCTCTGAAGCTGCCGAGCTCAAGCGCGGCGTTTTCTGGCAGAGTTGGTCAGCCGTGGTCATGTCATCTTCTTCCAGGCCGACTCGCAGATGCTTACATCGTTGCACCACCAGATAGCACTGTAGTACGAACAGCTGACCCTTCCGCAGAGTCCTGGGCCCGGGTTACTCCTCGGCTTGCCTGGAACATGGGACAGATGATAAATGCCCCGATCGATCCTTCCGACGCTCGCCGGAGCCCAGTTATACCCCAGACCCCGCAAAGAACTTCGGGTGCACCTTGTCTTGCTTCCAGGCCAGAAGCATCATCCCCTGGGCCGAGTAGTTCGCGAGAGTCTCGTCCCAGCGCGGGTTCAGCTGTTTCCCCTGAGACGCGACTTGCTCGATCGTTCCGGTGAAGTTGGTGGGAGCGGCCCTGGTTGGACGTGGATGTCCCATTCCAAATCTGCGACTCGAATCCTGAAATAGGGGCTTCGAGTGCTAGGGTCTTCGATCATGTTAACTACTTACACCGATGAAAACCGTGACACTTTTGAATCGCCAACAACCCTACCTGGGAAGACAAAGCGCCGACGAAAAGAAGAGCCTTGATAAATGCCATGATGAGTTGCCGATAAGTATTGAAGAATGAATGGGTTTCAGACCCAAAGCCATTGTTAGTCGGTCGCGGCCATTATTAAATACCTGCACAGAAATTAGAATACTCTCTTTCAGTCGAATTCTTTTTTAGCACATTCATGGAAAAATCGTCGCATTTATCAACCTCACAATACAATCGATGCCGTTGGTGGGTCAGCGATACGCTACAGCCAGACATTGGCCATGATGCCGAGTCTTGACACGCGTGTGTGGAACACGGAGTAACGTGAGGTATTTATTTCAATCCAGAGAAAGACTTCCATCGGATCTCATTGGGATCATACGTCGCTCTCGGCAATAAGCCGCGCTTGCGGTTGGCATGGGCATTGTCCCTATCGAAACTTCCAAGTGCAAATTTTTCGGTCCATCGGGCAAAGAATTTTGTCAGGGGAAAACAACAACCGAAAAGGCACGATGCTGGCACACACCGAGGTAGCTGAGGCGTCTGCGCACGTTGAAAAGGTTAATAATCTTGACATCAGCGATCTTTAGATGAAATGGTCAGACAGGCTAGGAAAATAACACCTTAAAGACCCTTAAGACCCTAATAACGTAGTCAGAATAGAACCCTTATACAGGCCTGACTTCCCGTACGGCTGCAATGACCAGGTTGATCAATTCAATCATAATTCTAACTCGGAAACTCGAAAACGAGCTATTGCTATTCGTGCGGCCAGAAATTGCTTATCGGTGCGGCTGCCCGCTTTTGCCCCTCTCTTTAATAGCCTTGTTATCTCTTGACATTATGGAGGTTATTCCTGCAATGTAGCAGGCAGCAGTAGGCATTAAATTGCAATGCAATGCCCTGGAATAACTAGCTAGGCTAGGTAAAGTGTATATTTTAAAAGAAAACACTAGAAGTCGCCTCGCGGCTGCGGTTAAATTTGTAGTATCCTAGTGCTATAGTGTGAAATAGCAGGGGCGTCTGGATCTAAATCCGGTAGTAAGTGGGGCAGCCGCATCGATAGCAACTTCTAGCCGCACGAATAGCAATACTCTGGAAAACCTTGATTAAACAATTTCTAGCCATATCTAGGCTAATCTAGCTAAGAGTCACGTGACTAGGGATCCGATGCATCCGAATTCGACGATTCTAACAGTTCCAATGAAGCTGATTGAACTAAGACCTAGAAGCTAGAGAGCCCTTTAAGGGTCGTAATTCTAGCCACACAGTAACTACATAGGCAGAGTAAATATGGGACACTGGTATATTGACTACAAAGCTTGCCTTTCACATTCGTTTTTGTGCGGCGGGCTCCTGCGCATTAGCTAGCGAATCCGCAGCCATCACAGAAGCAGCAGCGGCCATGTGTGAACTTCTGGGATTACTCCTTCTCGCCATCCAGCTCAGCGTGGGGTTGAACTGAGTCTCGTACTGCAGTAAGTGAGAAGACAAAGCCGAGTACTCGGGGTTCTCGCCTGCGATCAAGTCCAAAATGGCCTCGGTGTCTGCATCGGAGACGGCATAGTTGATCTTGAAGAAGCGCTTGTCGTCAAGGGCCACGAGATCAGGCTCGACCGACTCCTTGCACTCGGAGTCGTCGTGCAGCTCCTGGCCCTTTGCAGCCGCCTAGGCCTCGCGCTGGGAGATTTTGAAAAGAGGAAAGCTGATGGTTTCGAAATTTGAATTTGAGAAGATGTGTTTGAATTTCTTGCTCTGGTTGGGTCCTTCTGTAGGGATCTGTGGACTCCTTTATATAGTTTTCTACACGTAACTATCTATGCTCCGCCGGACTGATATATGCCCGTGTACGGAGTAATCAGTTGCAGTTGCTTGTATTCAAGTGTACATCTGCTTCTCAATCGGATCAGAAGCACGATAAAAACTGAACCTTTAGCACTACCACCGGCAGTTGGACAACATGGCCAGCCTGCCTGGGCTATCAAACTGCCGTAGTATGTACGGGGTCATGTAAAGTAAAGTACATCGGTCGATTCCACCCATTTTAAGCTAAATTCGCGTGTTTTCCAACGTAATCACTGGTAGAACAGCCAATCAAAAGTTAACTTGATTATTTCATTTTCGAACCTGACATGCAGCAATATTAGCTCTCATGAAACCGTTCGGCGAAGATTCGAGTCTCCCTTTCAAGCTACTCCAACCTCAGGAAACTCATTCATCACGCGATGCTTCCATATTCCTGCGCTGCTTGGTCTGCATCTCGTCTTCCTCGCGCTGCCCCAGTCTCACGCACTGCATGTGATTAGGAGTCTGAGCTTTACCCCCTCGGCGGATGAGAGAGGCAGGGGTGAGTATAGGTGAGCCAAAGCATGCAACATCCAAGTCCGAATTTGGATTGGCAGGACATGTCCCATGCGCGATATCTGCCGGATATACGAGAACATGGCCAACTTTCCGACACAGAACGAACCTGATGACCGCGTCGCGAGGTATCTGTCGTAACAGCAAGGCAAGCCATCATCCATGGCTGAATGGGCCACCATCCTAAACACTCGGCGATAGGGGTTCCACGACGCTGAGTAGCCCGTTGTATTTGGGTCATTAATCATGACGCGATCAGATCTAGTTCGCCTTTACGGAGCTTCAGTCCCTGAATTGGCACATGTTAGTTGCAGGGTTTTGATGACGGCAAACCCGCATTCCAGGTGGCAAGCTAGTGCCAGACCATTTGGACGTCGGCAGTTGAACACTACGCATGAATTGTAGGTGCTGTTTTTCCTTGAGAGGGCTGGCCTTGGTCCAAAGATGCTGGATTCCTTAGTCAACATCCATATCTATCATCATCAAAGGCGTGACCTACCGACCATGATGGCATCTTCATCCTTCATTTTCCGCGTCATAGCACGCAGTGGGGTCAAAGCAGCACATGGTCCATGGGGTTGGGATAATTGTAATTTTCCGCTGGGTAAAATAAATTCCGTACCCGTACCCGTACCCGTGCCCGCTTCCACAGACAACTTGTTAAAATCTTGCTTTTTGATCTTTCAGCAGAATGTTGTCGTCAGTCCACGACTTTCCACCGACCTCGGAGCAAGACGACCAACGTCGGTCTGATTTCATTTCCACGATTTCTCCCGAAAGGATTACGGCTTTAGCCCTGCGCCACAGCACACAGAATTCCTGCCGCATCATAAGCCGCGATAGTGGGAGTTACAATGTCAGTTTCATCATTGAATTTAATGATGAAACAAAATGCGTTGTCCGGATCCCTATCCTGCCGTTCGTTTACGATCCTTGGAGAAAAGTACTCGGTCATGTTGCTGTTTTAAATTTTCTCAAACAATCAACACAAATTCCAGTCCCTCGTGTACGTACATTCGGCCGCAATGTGCAGCTATCAAATGATGGCGGTGGCGAGTATGTTTTCCTTGTACTAGACTTTGTCCCCGGTCGAAGTCTTACAAAGCGCATTCTATTTGAATCAACGCTTACGCGGCGAGCCATTTTCTTCTCCCAACTAATTGGAATCCTTGTCGAGTTACGACAGACCAAGTTTCCAGCACTGGGGTCGCTGGTGCCCGAAATAAAGACGGAGCTTCCGGAAGTTGGTGATTTGCAATCAATACCGCTAAATGAGCTCCGACGTAGCGTCCCGCCGACGACATCAGTGCGAGTACATGGAAAGCCAACTCCAGATAGTCTCCGACTCGCTAGCACTCCCAGTTGCAGGCCAGACCATGGACGACATCAAACTTGAGGTTTTCGCGGTCCATTTCGTCGGCAAATATCTCCTTGACGCCGATGCCGATTCCGAAGAAAATGGGTACTCTCTGTACCACTCAGACCTGCGGCTTCCGAATATCATCGTCGGCGATGAGCTGCAAATCAATGGTATAATTGATTGGGATGATGCGAGCACAGTTCCCAAGCAATTATTCTCGCCCCGCCGTGGATTTCCGGTGTGGACGATAATAGCATCATGGCATTCCAGAAACTGCACGCCGAGTTCCGCGGCATTCTCAAGGCAAGATCCAAAACCAACCCCATCTGTCATCAATTATTCAAACAGTGGTACAAAGAGCCAAACGAAGAACCGAGAAAAGCCTTGTACGCTGCTCATATTGTCCGATACCCCACCGAACTTGCAGAGGTCATCGCCCGATTTCACGAACATCAGGCTTGACAGGAAAATTACGCGCCGACATTCACGCCTATTACCGATCAAGCAGCACGGTTCAACAAGAAGTACAAAGACGAGCGGCGTTATGCGACGAATACACGAGATACCTGAAGGATCGCGGGCTATATACTGAAAACCAACCATTGGATCTGGAAGAGTTAAGAGCAAAGCTTGAAGGGGCAACTAAACGGGCCGAGGAGTTGCTTCGACATCGGAAGAGCATACCCGAAAATAAGGCTGCTTGAGGGCGAGCTTCTAGCTGAGTGGGTTGGCTGGCTGGCTGATCGCATCGCCGTTCTTCGCCACCATAGGGTGAGCTGTTGGTGCGACTATTCCGAGTTTTGCCGTGAGACATGACCGTCCTCCTTTCAGTCATGAGCAGCCATTAACGCGTGCACCTGCTGCGTGACCTCGGAAAAGAGGAGCCGTGTGTGGTAAATCACGGAACGGGCGAAGTTCGATAGGGTATTGCACATTGATATACATGCAGGAGTCAGCCAACCGAAACATTGGCACAAGGGCAAGCCAGTGGGTTGTAGGAATTCCAAGTAGCAGGACATTTGATTTGGATTTGTGCTCGTTTGGCCATCCATCGTCCGACCCCAGCCGACGTCGTCTCACCCATCGGCATCACGTGTCAAACATCCCCCTCCGGAAACGCCGGCCACAACAGACAGCCCCGCGCTTAAAATCAGATGATCCGGATTCCGGACTTTGGTTGGGGCCCAGCGAAGCTTCGCAACCCAAAACTTCACACGCATGATTGCACCAGACCCCGGATTTCATGCCGAGCATATTGCAGCTGGGAATGACCAGAGTCCGCGCCCTTCCAGTCATGAGTCATGACAAATACAGGCCACCGCCCAAATAGCTTGCAAAATACGACGATTTCAGGACACTGAAGCGGCTGTAACTAACTGTAACTAACTCGTGTGTTGTTTTGAAGTCAACTCTCGGGTCAACAAACATGTCAGAAGGAACGAAGCCCGTCATCATCATCGGGCATGGCTTGGCCGGCCTGGTGGCTGCCTTTGAGCTCTCGAAGCGCAAAGTCCCCACCATGATTGTCGACCAGGAAAATGCCAACAACGTCGGAGGACAAGCGTTCTGGTCGCTTGGTGGACTGTTCGTGGTCAATTCGACAGAGCAACGACGCGTAGGAATCAAGGACTCTCGCGAGCTCGCTATGCAGGACTGGCTCAACTCTGCCCAGTTTGATCGCGAGAAGGAGGACCACTGGCCGCGACAATGGGCCAAAGCATTCGTCGACTTTGCCACGGACGAGATGGAAAACTATGTCAAGGGCCAGGGCTTGGGGTTCATGTTCAACGTTGGCTGGGCAGAGAGGGTGACGGCAGGGCCGACGGTCACGGCAATTCTGTCCCAAGGTTCCATCTCACCTGGGGCACCGGGCCCGAGGTGGTGCGCATCTTCAAGGAGCCCGTTTCGAGAGCTGCGCAGGACGGCATCGTCCAATTCAGGCACCGCCATGCCGTCGATGAGCTCATCATTGATGAGAAGACGGGAGAGCTACGGGCGTCCGGGGCCGCGTTCTGGAGGACGACGACTCGGCCCGCGGTGTCAAGTCGTCCCGCACCGCCATCGACACATTCGAGCTGCACGGTTCTGCCATTCTCGTCTCGTCTGGCGGCATCGGTGGAAATGTCGAGGCTGTGAGAGCAGCGTGGCCGGTCGATCGCCTCGGACCCAAGGTACCGGAGAATTTCGTCGTCGGAGTGCCTGCTCACGTTGATGGTCGGATGGTTGGCATCTCGGAGACGGCCGGGGCAAACGTCATCAATCGGGACCGCATGTGGCACTACACCGAGGGCTTGCAGAATTGGAACCCCATTTGGCCGAATCACGGCATTCGGATTCTACCGGGACCATCGTCTCTATGGCTCGACGCCACAGGCAAGAGATTACCGCCGCATCTGTTCCCTGGCTCGGACACGTTGGGTACGTTGAGGCATATTTGCAGCACGGGGCACGACTACACGTGGTTCATTCTCAATCAGACCATCATTGCCAGGGAATTCGGCCTCTCTGGATCCGAACAGAATCCCGACATCACAGGCAAAAGCATATGGCAGCTTCTCCGCCGGACTTTTAACCGTAAGGGCCCCGTTCCCGTACAGAATTTCATGAAGCACGGCAAAGACTTCATCGTCAAGGACACTCTGGAAGAGCTTGTCCAAGGCATGAACAAGCTGGCTCTGGAGCGTCGAGGGCCGGCGCTGGACTTTGAAAAGATCAAGAAGGTGGTCGAAACCAGGGACTCTCAATTCCACAACGGCTATTCCAAGGACGCACAGGCCATGCTCATCAGCAATGGCCGATCCTACTGGCCCGACAGAATATCACGAGTGGCGAAACCGCATGGCATTCTCGACAGGTCCAAGGGTCCGCTGGTCGCCGTGCGCCTCAACCTCCTCACGCGCAAGACGCTGGGGGCATCGAAACCAATTTACAGAGCAACGTAATGCGTGCAGATGGGACGCCGTTCCCGGGCTATATGCCGCGGGGAAGTGGCCGGCTTCGGTGGCGGGGTGTACATGGCTACAATTCACTCGAAGGCACGTTTTTGGGCGGATGTGTTTTTCAGGTCGCGCCGCCGGACGGGCCATGGCTGACGAGGTTGCTGGGCCTTTGACATGATGCCGCTTGCAATAAGCATGAGGCAGGACACGGTCAGTTGACATGTACGTTTGCAGCATCCGTACGTACGCGCAGCGAGATGGATTAGTTTCCATTGTGTGAGTGGCCAATAGATGCGGTAGTAGTAGGTACGCTGGGACAACGCATGGTTTCAGAAACCGTAGCCTTTACATTGCGCATTTCTGTGCACAAGTCAGTGGACTTGGCGGTGGGATGTTTCGGGAACAGCAGGTTCGTAAGTTAGGTCTCGGCCGCGCCCTGGGCCAGGGAGGATCCGAGAATCTTATTTTTCAAAGGGCAGGACATTTCATAACGACTGTAGACCCGACCATCTTCTGGGAGTTGCGTTGCCCAGCGTTGCCCAAAACTTGATTAAGCCATTAGTTGTTTTGGAAAAAAAAAAAAAAAAAAAAGTCTAGGAAAACAAAGCGGACTGTGACACTGGGTTCATTTTACCATGTCTTTTCCCAAGGGAGGGGAAGTGAGACACAACGACGCTTGCGTGGGGAGGTTACATTTTGGGGACAGCTTCCATCTTGCTCTTCTTGGCAACAGAACGTGACCACTGACGGACGCTTGTGCGCGTGTAGCTTCAAATGTAACCGGAACAGTTCAAGGGCAACCAACAGTGTCGTCGGTGGTCACTCTCCCCATAGAAGATGTAGCATGCCACGCGACTCTGCGCTTGACGGCGTGGACCGCATCTTGGGTCAAGCCAAGCTGCATCTGCCCGAGGTTTGCGGGAGGCACGACGATGATGAGCATCTTTTCCAAAGCGGGGAATCGGTCAGCGGCCAGCGGTCAGCGGCCAGCGGTCAGCGGCCAGCGGCGAGCGGTCAAGTGTGTGCCGTCAGTCCAGCATGACCAAGAAACATGACGTGCATCACGGGAATACGAAATGCAGCGTGGGCATGCATCGACGGCGGGTGCTTGGCAGAAGGCTGACAGGGATGCGGCGAGTAAGACAAGAAACCAACCAACCAGACCAGGACCAGGGTCCTCTCCGCATTTGTCAGACCTCGTCGCACGATGGTCTTGGTGCTTAACCACTCGAGACGCTAGGACCCCCTGCCCTAGTTATTTTCCAGGACCTTAGTAAATACATGGTATGTTTTATATAGCTAGATTAGACACTATATTATATAAGTACTTAGCTATTTAAGTAACTATTTACACCGTCTTTTAGGGTTAGATAACTTAATCCATGCTTATTAATCCAACCCTAGCTACGCGGTCCAACAGCATTTGAGTTTGGTTTCCCCGCCGCAATCTATCATCTGATCTGATCTGAGCCTCCGCATCGACCTTGCCTTTCCCGAGGCCCGAGACGGGTCGGAGCCGGGAGCACTGCCGTGGCCGTGGCCGAGCTCTTGGCGCGCTAATGCAGCGCTCATGGGGCCAAGAAGTTCAAGGACCTTGTGACCCCGAATCGAGAGGGGGAGGTAAAAAAAAAAAAACTCGCGGGCAACCATCGTTGGATTGGTGATGATCCGACGTGAGGGATAACAGTCCAATCTCCCCAACCTCGGTCACACCACGCGACCCCAAGCAAAGCTGCATCATCACGATCGGCGGAAATGTCTTGCCCCTTTCGATGCAAGGCATGAAATTGCGTTCTGCGAGAAGCCTCCTGTGCCCAAGATGAGGGGAAAAACCGGAGCGGCGGAGACGATGGGGAAAAAAAAAAAATGAATGCGTTGTTATGACGCCGACTTTTCCGAACCCGGGTCGAGGTTGCACAATGGGTTACAAATGCATGGTTGCCCGTTTCGGTGGATGCCGGAAGTTTTCTCATAGTACAAGCTTATAACACACCTTATTCTCCATTTCTTTTACAAAATCTCTTGTCACCGCCGTCGCTTGTATCGACGACGGGGTTTGTCAAGAAGATTTGTTTCTTGTTGGTATTTTTCCATCTTCTCATTTTGTATTCCCCCTCCCCCTTGCCCATCATGCAGATCTTGCAACGGGTGCTATGGGGCGGCATGTCCCTGCTTCACGTCTTTGGGCCAACCGATGCCCGGCAGTCGAATGCGAGTGAGACGGGTAACAAGGCCGTGCCTTACAAGGTGCAAAAACCCCGCTGGACACGGACTGGACGTACAAGGTTGGAACAAACCCGTGGCCTGAGCATCCCCGGCCCCAGCTCCGTCGAGACGACTGGCAGAACCTCAACGGCATCTGGACGTACGATGGCGCCGGCGGCCGGGGTCGGTCGGACGACTCGACACCGCCGTCGGCCCCTCCGCCGGTGGACGGCCTCTCCCGCGAGATCATGATTCCGTCGTGTGTCGAGAGCGGCCTTTCCGGCATCCAGGACCTTGATTCCACCACCATGTGGTTCGCGCGCGACTTCGAGGTGGCCGAGGGCTGGAAGGGGCAGAACGTCCTTCTCCATTTCGAGGCTGTTGATTACGAAGCCACTGTGTTCTTGAACAAGGTCAAGGTTGGGCACAATGTCGGCGGCTACTTCCGATTCACCATTGACATCACCAAGCATGTGAAATGGGGCGAGGATAATAAACTGTACGTGGTCCTTGAGCCCCGAAAGGTCAGGCAGGGCATTGAAACTAACGCGTTGCTCACCACAAGTTTCGTCTTCGTGCATGACCCATCGGACACGGATATTATTCCGGTTGGAAAGCAATCCCGAAACCCCAGTCATATCTTCTACCGTCCATGTTCGGGCATCTGGCAGACTGTGTGGTTGGAGAGGGCGCCGTCAAACCACATAACTCAACTGGATGTGTCTGCCGGAATGGACGGTCATGGTAAGAAATCCCTTGTTCCTTGTTGTTGTCGTTGGAAAAAAAAAAAAAAAAAAACGCTAATGTTTTCCCCATGTTCATGTTTCATTGCATAGTCACCGTCACAGCTCACTCATCCTCAAAGCAAGGCACCGAGGTCAAAATCGCCGTCGTCGACCCAAAGGGACACGTCGTCGCCGAAAAGACTGGTCCCTCGGATGAGGAATTCAGCCTCGCCGTCGGCTCGCCGCAGCTATGGTCCCCGTCAACGCCAACATTGTACAATCTCACCGTCACAATGGGGGCGACGAGGTCCGAAGCTATACCGGATTCCGCACGATATCCAGCGGCACGGTCAACGGGGTCCAGCGACCGCTCCTGAACGGTGAATTCGTCTTCCTGTTCGGGACCCTGGACCAGGGATACTGGCCGGACGGCCTGTACACGCCGCCCAACCGCGAGGCCATGACGTATGATTTGAAGATGCTCAAGAGCCTTGGCTTCAACATGGTTCGAAAACATGTGCGTCGTCGCCAACTTTTCCCGTCTAAAATTTTTTTTTTTTTTTTTTTCAAAACAAAACAAAACAATGCTGACCTGACTCGCGTTTGAACTCTCAGATCAAGGTCGAGCCCGATCTTTTCTACCGCGCCTGCGACGAGCTCAGCCTGCTCGTCATCCAGGACATGCCCAGCCTTCCCCGGACGGCAACAGGCCGCCCAACGCGGAGCAGCAGGCCGAGTTTGAGCGGCAGCTCGGCATCCTGGTCAATGAACACAAGAGCTATACCTCGATTGGAATATGGGTACGTAACGGGCCCCAGTACTGCCTCTGCGAGAACAATGGCGCGCGCGAGGAAAAAAAAAAAAAAAAAAAAAAGCTAATGTCGGACGGAACCAAGGTTATCTACAACGAGGGCTGGGGACAGCTGCGCGGCACGCCGTATCGAAGAAAAGCTCACCCAAGTTGTTCGCCAAATTGACCCCTCGAGACTCATCAATTCAGTCAGCGGCTGGAACGACCACGGATTCGGCGACTTCTCGGTAAGCGATAGAATTGGCCCTCGCGACAAAGAAAGGAAAAAAAAAAAAAAAAATTTGCACAAGTTCCAGGGGGCCGGCGCTAACACGACGGCAGGACAACCACCACTACGCCAACCCTCAATGCGGAACACCGTTCCACTCCATCCTCTCGTCGCCGTACGATCCGAAGAGGATCGGGTTCCAGGGGAATTCGGTGGAATCGGCCACACCACCGGAAGGAGCAGTACGTTTTCAATCACACAAGCCAACGGATTGAGCCACATTTTTCTGACTTTTTTTTTTTTTTTTTTTTTTTTGGTATTAGCTTGTGGAACGTTCAACAGGCCATCGACCAGATCAACCAGACGTACGAGATCAACGCCGACCTGGAGTCCTACAATTATCGCGCGGGCGTGCTGTTCCGGGAATTCACGGAGCAGATCGAGCGCTACGCCTGCAGCGGGGGCGTGTGGACGCAGACGACGGATGTCGAGGGGGAGGTCAACGGCCTGTACACGTACGACCGCCGCGTGCTTCGCCCGGACGTGGACCAGTGGAAGGACGACATTGGCGGGCTGTACAGGGCTGCCCAGAAGCGAGGCGGCGGCGGCGTCGGCGTGGCGAATGCGGCGGCGGGCGACAGCACGTCTGCTGCGTCGTCGCATCGCAGGCATCCGGCTCGTTTATTCTAGCCAACTTGTGCTTTTTGGTGGCGGCGGCCATCTTTGTGAAATTGCCCGAATTTGGGTTTACCACCCACCCTGTTCATAACACATCTTGACATTTTCTTGTATGTACTTTTGGAAGTCTTGGTCCGGCGGACGGACCCCATACAAATGAAGTCGGTGCCGAGGCCTGCGGCAGGAAGCTGAGAATGGCCAAGGAGGGGGTTGGTTTGCCATGATGTAATGTATGTTAGTCTGTACTACATGTAAAGCCACCCCTTTTTTTCTTCCCCATGTTTCTTTCCCTTTCCCCCTTCGCCCGTTTGTTCGTCTTTGTTGGGTCCGTAATAGTCACGCCTACCTCAGTGTTTTTCCTTTGTCGACGGAACCCACCAAGCAAGCCATGGCTCCCCGACGCCAGGATGCGTTTGTTGCGGACTATCATGTCGTCATCGTCGGCGCGGGCATCTCCGGCATCAATTTCGCGTACAGGCTGCAGGAGCGAAACCCGGAGCTGAGCTACTGCGTCCTCGACGGGCGGCACCAGGTCGGCGGGACGTGGAGCCTGTTCCAGTACCCGGGCATCCGGTCCGATTCCGACCTGTACACGTTCGGCTTCCCTGGCGGCCGTGGGAGGAGAAGCAGCCCATCGCCCGCGGCTCGCTCATCCTCAAGTACCTCGAGGCGTCTGCCGCCGAGGCCGGCATCGACACCAAGATCAAGTTCAACCACCGGGTCGACAGCATGGACTGGTCCTCGGCGTCGTCGACCTGGACGCTCAACGTGACGGCCGGCGGCGACAACGTCGTCTCCCTGCGCGCCCGGTTCGTGCTGCTCGGCACGGGATACTACGACTACGACGAGCCGCTGGAGGCCCGGATCCCCGGCATAGACAGGTTCCGGGGCGCCGTCGTCCACCCCAGTTCTGGCCCGGGACCTGGACTACACCGGCAAGAACGTCGTCGTCGTCGGGTCCGGCGCCACCGCCGTCACGCTGCTCCCCAGCATGGCCGACAAGGCCGCGCACACGACCATGCTGCAGCGGTCGCCCACGTACATCCTCGCCCTGCCCGAAAACGACCCCCTCGACAGGGCCGCCCGGCTCTTGCTCCCCGGCGCGCTGGCCAAGCGACTGATTCGCTTCAGGTGGATCCTGTCGGCGCTTCTTCTCGCAACCCTGTGCCGGTGGTTCCCGCGCCTCGCCCGCGCCGTCATCCTCCGGCGGACGTCCCGCGAGCTGCCGAGGGCACCGAGATGAAGCCTCACTTCACCCCGCGGTACAACCCCTGGGAGCAGCGCATATGTCTCTGCCCGGGCGGCGACTTCTTCCAGTGCCTGCGCGCCGGCAAGGCCAACGTGGAGACGGGCGTCATCGAGCAAGTCACCGAGAACACCATCAGGCTCGAGTCCGGCCGGGAACTGCACCCAGACATCATCGTCACCGCCACGGGGTTGAAGGTCCGGCTCGCGGGGGCATCGATATCTCTCTCGACGGCAGGCCCGTCCGCGTGCCCGACTGCTACTCGTGGAAGGGTGCATGCTCGAGAACCTGCCCAACCTGTTCTATTCCATGGGCTACGTCGACGCGAGCTGGACGCTCGGCGCCGACGCCACCGCCCAGCTCGTCTGCCGCCTGCTGAACAGGGTCACGCGCGACGGCTTCGCGCACATAGTGCCCCGGCTGAGCGAGGCGGAAAAGAGCACCATGTCCGAGCTGCCCTTTCTGCGTCTCAACTCAACCTACGTGCACAAGGGCAAGGGCGTCTTTCCCAAGGTGGGAAACAGCAAGCAGTGGCTTCCGCGATCATACTACTGGAAGGATCTCGCGAATGCGTGGTGGGGAGACGTGCAAAGCGGGTTGGAATGGTCAAGATAGCTTTTTCATCATCATCATCATCATCATCAGTCATCACCCTTTGTCCATGGAAGTGCCGCGATGGGTGGGTAATCAGCTCGTGACCAATCAGTCCCTCGTGCGATATGGCGTGTTTTTTTTTAGTAATTCGTCGAATAAAAACATACCATTGATTACATCGACACACAAGTGAGGCGCTTTGGAGGCTCCAACACCAGCATGCTTCCCATGAGGTAGTGGGATGGATTGACATGATGCATCCATCATCTCCAGAATGGCTGAATCTGCAAGTACGGCACGAGCACATTGCGGAACGAGACAAGAGCGGCTCTTCTTCGACGTTTCGAAAGAAGAAGGCATCGAGTCGTCGGAAGGGACGAGGTAATACCCGCCGTTCGGGTAGAATCCAGTCGACACGTGGAATGGGGGTCTGATTCGCAGGAACTTAGGCAACAGATGGCCAGGATGGACATGGGAATCAAGTATGGACCTCGCCAAACTGTAGAGTTGAAGGGTGTCCCTGGAACGTTGGCGATACGGAGCTTTGGTGCCGCGGCGGCGAAGTATTACTTTGTCGTTCCTGTCACGGATGTACTTGCGTGCGCCCTTGAGCAGGTGCCGGATCAGTCGTCCCTTTTAGTCAAGGGAATGTCGCATAAGCGTGAAGGAAAACAACACAGAATGTTGTCTTGCGCCCGCGCGCTCGGAACTCGAGGAAAGCCGACTGTGTAATACCAGCAGACAAAGTACAAGACTCCGCATATTGCAAGGTATGGCATCTCTGAGACGACGAGACCAGTGACGAAGGCGGCCCATGAGTACGTCTTGGACTTGTTTTCCCGGACTTCGAAAATGTCGCGTCGGTGAATGAAGGGAGGTTGCAGCTGAGCTATAACACCGGGTGCGACGAAGATGAAGACGAACGAAGAGTGCCACCCATGCCCAAACTATTCCGAAAATTGTCGCCGTAGGTGTGAGTGACTGTAAGAAAGTGATGCCAGATACGCGTCGCCGTCAATGTATGACTAACCCGGGACAGCACCACCAAGAATGATGGAGAAGACGGAGACTTGAACCAGGATAACAGGCATGTCGGCAGCAATTTGGGCGACGCAAAAGCAACAGGATGGAATAGTGCGAAAGACTTGTTCTTGAGAATGACCGGCCGGCCACCGGAGGACTCATTCACCTCTGACATGGACAATATACTGTTGAAGAGTAGGGCAAAGAAGCAGGCGCCGGATTTGACAAAAGCCCCGCTGAAGTAGAAGGTGCGTTGTAAAGAGAGAGATCCAGCAATGAGGGCTTCCACGATGGTTGAAGCCTGTTTGATGATGAACGTTGCCTTGTCGCCCCAGATAATCTGATACTGGTGTATGCAACATTAGCCTTCACCTGTTGAGCGAAGCCTACGGTGAGAGGGTTGTTCTTTAGGACGCCTTTCTGTTTATCCATTTGCACAGGTTTTTCGAAGAGTTCTGTTCGTTGTCTGGCATCTTCAGTAGAGGGTAATCATACTATGCCTGCATTCACGGGACGACAGGGCCTAGAAGTAATTAGTAAGTCGAAGATGAAAAAGCGTGTACGGACATACTGCTCAGTGCTGAGGCTGATCTGATGCAAAGAGGTTCCCAGTCAACCCGAACGGCACAGGGAAGTAGTCATATCTCGAGGGCAATTGCAACCGCTTACTAAGCGGACTCGCATCGGTGTCGCACGGCTCACGTGACGTAACAAATAGGACTCTTACTAGATTAATAGTGAGATAACCCCTAAGATGTAATTGAAAGAAGGATGAATTATCTATTTTCTAGCATATAAAAAGAGAATAAAAGCGTCCCTTTATAGAGGATAACTAGACTATCTCTTAAGGTGCTTAACCTACGTAATATAGATTATTTCTCCCTATATTCTAACGCGCGCTTCTATAAGTTATAATAAGTTATAATATAGCACGCTACCCTAGGTAATATACCCCTAATTAAAGTTAAGGGCATTAAGACTCTAATTATACTATAATATTAATATTTTTATAGTATTATATACTATAAGATTATAGTAAGGTAAAAGTAAGTGCCCTTTATATATAAAAGCTTTTATAATCTTATAGTTATAAGCTTCCTTTTCTTTACCTTTATATTATATCTTTTATTAATTATCCCTATATTTTATTTAATATATCTTTATATATAGTTACTTAAGCTAAGGAGAAGGCTTACTTCTAGGAGGGCTTAATAACTTCTAAGCGTAAGCTTTATCTTATAAGTAATCTTACACTAAATTCCCTTTAGGGCCTTAGTATAGCCTATAAAGATCTTTCCTAACCCCTAGCTAGCTCTAAGTAGCCTACTAGTAAGTTATTATCTCCTTTATTAGAGGAGGAGAGAGAGAGAAGCGTACTATATATATGCCTTTATAATCCTTATGCCCTATATAAGTATAGGTAAGAGGTAGGTAAGTAAGGTATAATCCTTAGAGATTTATATAGTAACTAATAGTTTATTCTAAGTATTATACCCTATCTTACTAATTACACTAACCTTTCTTAGCCTAGTAAGCCTACTCCTTATAGTGCTTTATAAGATATTCCCTATAAAGGGTATATTTAAGTAGGTATTATAGGTAAGGGTAACCTAGGTTATTACTATAAGGTTAGGTCTAGATAATCTTAGAGATATTACTTATATAAGGCTAGTAATTACTATTATTAGCCTTTATATAATACTTATATTCCCTTACTAAGCGGATATTATTAGCGCTAGATAATAACACTAAGGTAAGGCACTTCTATTACTCTTTCCTTTACTCCCTACTAATTATATAAATAGTAAAGCAGTGCTATAAGGCGCTATAACTCTAATTAGAACTTATTATGGAGCTAGATTCTATTTATAATAAGGTTAATACTAGCATTAGGGCTAATACTACTATTAGGGGCTTATTAGTAGTGGCTAAGGAGAAGGTAACTATAGTAATAGCCTATCTTAAGGAGGTTATTTACCTCCTTATATAAGTCCTATTTCTTTTATCTATTTAGAATAGCATTTATATATATATTTTTATATAATAGCGTTTTAGAGTTTATATTCTTATATTCCTATTTACCTTAATAGCGCTTTGCTTATTAGGGAGGGGTCTTTATATATTTTTAGGGTAATTAATTTTATACCCCCTCTTTAATATACCCTCCTTATAATATACGCTTTATATAATATCTTAAATATATAAATTAACTAAACTAAGCATAGATCTAAAGCATTTATAGCTCTAATAATCTAATAGTTTAGTAAATCTATCTATAGGCATATCTACTATTAGTAAATATATAACTTTAAAGCTTCCTCTCTTAAATTCCTATTTTAACTATATATTATATATATTAATATAGTATAAATAAGTATTTAATTACTTACTCTTATTAAGTATAAGCTATATTATTTATTAATTATTATAGTTAATAACCTAGTCTTTATAGGTATTAAATTTAATATCTTTAAATAGGCGCTATAAACTTATAGTCTCTTTTGCTATTTATTATAAAGTAAGTAATTTAGCCTCTATTATAGATATAGTTACTATTAATTAGCGCGTAGCTTTCTAGATAATTAGTTCTCTAAAGAGAGTAATTAGGTAACCCTATAATAATCTACGCGTTTTAGGGTTATCTATAAATAATATATTACTTACTATCTAAAGAGCCTAAAGTTTAGTTATTCTACTAAAGCGTATTATAAGCTTGCTTATAATAACTAAGTAGTGGATAGCTTAGTCTACTGCTTTTATATGCTCTAGTCCTAGGTTTATTAGATATTATAATAACTTCGCTACTATAAAGGCTATATCTAGCCTAACTATAATTATAGTGTATAGGATTAACCTAATCTTCTCTTAGTATACCTTTATTACCTACTTTTTAGCTTTACCTATAAACTTATAATACTCTATTACTAGGATTAGGATAGTAGGAAAGTGCCTTTTCTTACTTACCTAAACTTTTCGCTAATTTTATTAATATATACCTTATAGCTAAGGTATATAATTTATTATTTTTAATCCCTAATAATTTAAATTCCTAGGAAGAAGTATACCTTTCCTTTCTTATCTAAATTATACACTTCCTTTAGTCCTTAAGAGATATAGTCTATAGTCTTAGTATTATCCTTATAAAAAGCTATAAGAATATTATCTATAAAGAACATAAGGAATATATCCTAAGCTTTAGTATAGAATAAGTAAGGCTCCTTATTACTTACTTTAAGCCTAAGTTCCTTAAGTTACTTACTTAATTCTTTAAACTAAAGCTAGGTAAGTCCCTAAGTCTATAGAGAGCTTTAAGTAATTCTATATATTCTCTAATAACCTTATAACCTTTAGGAAGCTTATAGGTAATAGGAATTAAATCCGTTTTATACCTTACATAGAGGAATGTATTTTTATATTATATTATTAGGTTTCTAGGTTAAAACGTGCTACTAATGCTATAAAGAGTTAAAAGCATGTGTAGTAAGCGTTGCTATATAGGTTTGTTTAATTATAGAGCTTTCCTATAAGTCTTTACATATGTAAATACACGCTTTAAAACGCTATATAATACTCTCTTTATTAAACTTATATAAATAAACCTATTTTAGTAGCAATAGCTAAGAATATACTATAGAGTGTTTAATTTACTTCTATATTCCCTATTTCTTTAACTTATTAATCTCTTTGTCTATTACTTTAATCTATTCCTTTCTAAATATATAATTATTTACTTCCTTCTAATTCTTTAGAGAATTTATAAGATTAGACTAATATAGTATACTAGTCTTTATTTTCTATTTAAGGAGTAATTTATTTTATTACTATAATAAGTATTAAGCACTAAATATATTATTCTAATACTCTTATTATTAGCATACCCTTTATTATCTTTATTTACTATATAGAGTAGTCTAAGCTCTTTATAGAGCTTCTTTAGATTCTAAAGGCTACTTATAAGAATATTATTAGGCCTCCTCCTTCTCCTTTTACCTAGTAGGCTATAGTCTAGAATAAGGCCTTGCTCTCTTTTCTTTTATAATCTTAAGCTAGTTTAAATGCCTTCTTATAATGTTTCTATACTAAGGCTCTCTTATAAGTCTTTTAACCTATTATATTATACTTCTAGAGAGTCTTCTATATAGGTAGCTAGTCTATTATAGGCTCTAGGAGCTCCTACTATTAGCTAGGTAATCTCTATATTATTACCTAGCTTTAGTAAAACATTACCTACCTCTTCTAGAATTTAAGGCCTTACTATTAGATCCTTTTACTCTTATAAGCGCTTGCTATTAGAGCACTATACTCTATTTTACTCTATTAAGCGCCTATATTAGAGAGCGTAAGCTCTCCTATTATTAGATCTAGTGTTTAATAAGGCATTTAAAGTCCTATTAGCTTAGGCACTAATTCTTTTATTTAAATACTTTTAGTGCTTTCTAGAGCTTCTACCCTAAGTTTAAACGCTTAGGTAAATCCTCTAATATAATAATATTAGTTAGTAAGAGAAATAGATTAATATTATTATCTAGCTCTATATTAATCTCTAAGAGATAGAACTACACTTCTAGTTTATTAATTAACTACTCTATAGCGCTTTCCTTATTAGTATTATAAAAGATTATCTTATTAAAGGTAACATTCCTTATTATTATAACCCTTCCTAGCTTTAGGATCTATACATAATAAATATTAGAGGCATAGTATCTAACTAGATATCTAATATGTCCCCTAGGATTTGTTTTATAGTGCCTCCTATATTAGCTAGCTTTATAATCTCTTTCTATTAGATATACGCGGTAGCTATATGCATATAAGCCACCCTAATTAGGCCTAAGGTCTATAGTAGGCTCCCTAATTAGTAAGTGTGTATTATTATAGAACTAGCTTTCTAGGGTCTTAATAGGCGTTTTCTACTTTAATTATTAAATAGGGCTAATATTATAAAGGTATGCTATAGTATATATGCTCTCTAGCTATAGGTTTATAAGAAGGTCTATACCTATAAGCATTATATTTAATCTTATAGTAATTATTTAATTTGCTCTTTTAATATGCTTATTTAGTTTATATATATAGGAGGCGCAAGCTCTAGCTCTATGCCTTATAAGCGCGCCTATTATTAAAAATCATATCTCTAGTTTAACTAATTATAGCTCCTTTATTATCTTGCCTAATTTTTATAACTAATAGCCTAAATTATTATATAACCTATTATTTAAAATAAACTAATATATTAAATACTAATTACTATAATTTATTAGGAATTATATAGACTTAAAGTATCCCTAAGTACTTATCTTTAATAACTAGTAACTAATTTATTCTATTATAACTAGGTTTATAGTCTTAAAGGTCCTAATATATTCTCTAATAGGGCCTTAGTAACTAATGTTCTAGTAGTCTCCTAGATATAACTTAGTATATATTTATTAGTAAATAGGTTATATAGTCCTTACGCTCTGTCCCTTATAAATACACTCCCCTTATATAAGTAGTAATCTTACTAAGTGTGTCTTTTCTAAGGTGCCTAGACTATAAGTGCTAGAGTTCCTTAGAGTTTACTTATAGTAAGTGCTATTCTTTTAATAGGTGCTTATACTATAAGCGTTATATATATGTATTATATAATCTAATTATAGAGAAAATCACTAGTATTATAGCAAATATTACTATCTTTTAGGGCACTATTAAATAACTAGATAAAGGCTTATATTAAAGGAAAATAATATTATGCTTTCTATAGAGCTTTACTAGTAGTAAGCTATTATCTATAGGTCTAATACATAGGGAGCTATTAACTCTATAATACCACATGCCTTTCTTTATAAGAAGACTCTCTAATATAATATTAATATAAAAACCTTTAATAAGAGCTATATTTTATAACATTAGGTTCTTAGTTTAAGGTCCTTATAGCCTATTTAAGATGTTCTTAATTATATATATACCTCTTCTAGTAATTTAGAAGGAGGTTATGCCTACCTTAAGATAATTATTATAGGTTTCCTTAAATATACCTAGCTTAAAGTAAGTCTTATTATTTATAATATATAAAGCGCTATAGTTATTAAAGAGTATGCTCTTAGAGAGTATGTATTTTATATTCCCTAGTGTAGTGTAGCTTCCTTTTGCTAGTGTATTTTCTTTAATAGTTACTAGGTTAATAATAGCTATAGTAATTACTCTAGGATATTTATCTTTATAATCTTTTTCTTTCCCTTTACTTCCTAACTATCTTTTGTAATTTTAGTATATAGGTCCTTCTATTTACTACTCTTATATTATTTCTTAATCTTCTTATAGTTATACTTCTTTAAGGATTTAAAATTCTTAGCTATTTTACTAGTTATAGTAAAATATAAGATTTAGTAGCTTTAAGGGTTCTAACTATAATAGTTAATCTTACTAGTATAGTAAGGACACTTTTTAGTTTCTTATTAGCTTTCTTACTATTATTAGAGCGCCCTCTAAGAGTTATTATATAGCTCCCTTTTCTAGAACCTATGTCTATAACTTACATTACCTTATAATACCTTATATATTTAGAAGTAAGTCCTTAAAGAGTTATGCTATTTAGAAGAGATTTAGTAATCTAAATAAGCTATATAATCTTTATCTTTACTTATTAAGGATTAAATCACGCTCTAATTACTTAAATAAAGTTATAGATTATATTAGGTTCTTAGACTTTATTAATCTTATATAATAAGGCTTTTTAATATAGCTTATCCTACTACTTAATCTAATACTTAAATTAAATATTTATATATTTAGTATCCTATAGGTAAGCTATATACTTTACTATAACTTTAGCTTATATAATAATAAGACCTAGTAAGAACTTCCTTTTAAGACTAATTATAATTTATTAAAGCGTTAGATTCTTATTTTTATACTCCTTTATAATTTTATTAATTATTATTATATAAGTATTTAGGTTAATAGTATTAGTAATCTAAGTACTAATAGTCCTTTCTCTTAACCTAAGTAACTTAAATATTTAATACTTAATATTATAACTATAGGAGAGGAAAGAAAGGCTTCCTAAAAGAGAGTTACTTTCTAATAAGTAATAACTCCTTTCTTTAATAAGTTCTATATAATTCTTTAGTTTAACTATAGAGGGCTTAATAAGGTAGTTAGAGAGAAGCTCTAGGAGATCTAGATTAATACGTTCCTAGATCTCCTAACTTTATGCTACTTACTTTAATACTTTATACTACTCCTCTTATTTCTCTAATAATACTAATTTAATATTAGTCCTAAGATTTTAGATAAGAGAGGTTAAGGTATCTATTATAAGCTTAGTTAGTTAGTTAGGTAAGGTGCACATACACTTCTTATACTTAGGGGCGTAGTGGAAGTTATAGGTAGTAAAACCTCCTAGGCTTATAACTATTACATAGCTTATATAACATAATAAATAGGACTCTCACTAGATTAATAGTGAGATAACCCCTAAGATATAATTAAAAGAAGGATAAATTATCTATTTTCTAGTATATAAAAAGAGGATAAAAGCGTCCCTTTTATAGAGGGATAACTAGACTATCTCTTAAGGTGCTTGACCTACGTGATGTAGATCATTTCTCCCTGCATTCTAACGCGCGCTTCTATGAGTCATAATGAGTCATGACACGGCACGCTACCCCGGGCAATAATCAGGGCGCCCTGCTTTGTGACCAACTCTACATTGAGCCGAAAACTGGGCCAAGACTTCTGCTTCATGAGTCAAGACATCTGAAGCTCTTCTGCCACTCTGCGACAGCCCGGTTCAGCCTGTTGATCCATTCAATGTCCGAACCATTCTAGCCATGGCAAGCAAGAAAAGACCGGCCTGCGATTCGTGCCACTAGCGCAAGGTGGGCAACTCACGGCCTCTCCCTTCTCTTCGCCTTGCCATGTGGCTGTCCTGTTTCTGTCCAATAGGCGAGACATGCGACCATCCATGATAGTCACGCGAACGTTTTGGTGTCCTCTTGGCAGATCCAATGCGATATACCTGACTCTGGCGTTCAATGTGACTGGTGCCTACATCACAGCCTGCCCTGCACATATGACCGAGTTCGCGGAAGCAAGAAGAGAGCGTGGGTGTCTCGTGCGATGGATAGATTCAAATAAATGGCTGAGCTAGTGGTGACTGACTGACTGAATAATCCGGTTTCAAGACGTTATCAGCGTACTTGCACAGAAAAGCACGCACCGATCCAACGTCGCCAACAACAACGCTGCGGGTCCAGTTCAAAAGAACTCTCGGTCCCCATCGGATCATGATTCACAGAGCAGCAAGCAGCTCATTGCATTGCAGTCGCCAGACCGGGTGAACTTGGAATGCGCAGTATGCCGATCAGAATTCACGTCAGGCTCCGCGCAGGAAGCCTCAGAGTTGCGCCACTCGGGCAGATTTACTTCGCAGGACAGAAATTCGGTGCTATATGCCCTCGGAACGGCATTCCGCACTTGACTTCGTTCTGTGAGCAATGGATACATGAAAGGACGGGACATGAACCCCAGTTTCGAGAACTTTTTGCCCGAGATGCACCCATACTTGACCCCTGGATCGCGTGTCTGGGGCCAGATCTGCTCTACTGTCCCGCCAAACTATGCCGGGGATTCTCCCTTCCTGAGAAATGGATCATAGAAACACTAGTTTCGGATTTCACGGCCTCCGACTTAAGCCTGATCTTTCCTCTCATAAATCCGCTTCTCTTTGAAGAGACGGTCTGGACGGCGTATGCCGCAGATAACGTAGAGCCTCTGATTCAGCGCATAATTGCTAGAGCCTGCGTGCTGGCGTTTGCATCATTTGCAAGCTCCCACTTACCAGCCAGCAAAACGTCAGTCAACGTCAATGGCGATTCCTGCGCCAAAGCAGCGCAAACACTCGTCGCAGATATCATCGAAGACGCAAGTGTCACAACATTAAAACTGTTCTCATACTAGTGAGTTGTGTCCCTGTCTAGTACTACAAGCCAGACTTGTACAAACCCAAAAAAAACCCTCTGGCAGAGCAAAAGGAATGACGACTAATGTCATAATCCAACGATAGCTAGTTCACGATACACTCTGTGGCCGTCTCCAAGCCTCATCCATGTATCACGCTCTTGCATGTCGGTTAGTCTTTGCTCTTGGTGGGCATACGCTTACAATTCAAGTACCCCGAGATCGTGACATGACAACGCAGGAGCACGAGGGTCGCCACCTCCGAACGCTTTTCTGGCTTTGCTATATCTTTGACAAGTATATTGCTCTCGGACCGGACAACCACCGATCATCGCGGATCAATTCTGCGATCTCACGCTACCCGATGGCTATGTTGAGGACCGCTTCCGTCGTCGACGAAACACTCGAAGAAGCGGTCTAGTACAAAGGCCGTGGCTGCCCGGCGACTTGAGATTGAGCATGATCAAGTCCAAGGCCGTGCAGACCCTCTACTCATCCTCATCCTTGCGCATGTCCGATGCAGAACTGTTGAAAACAATCCGCGAATTGGATGAGGAGCTTGAAAGCTGGCGGACCTCATAACCGGGCAAATTCGCACCGTCGCTATCAGTTAGAAAGGACGTCAAGCTTGCTCAAAATGCATCTGTATCACAGAGTATGCTGCTTATTGAGCTGCACATGGACTATCACTTTCTATTGAACACTATACATTGCGTGAGTGGACGTTGCATGAGCCGCGACAGTAGCCACGCCCAAAACTTGTCCTTTGGGGTGCAATCTAGCCTTGAACTCTCCGTGGAAGCTAGCAGGTCTACCATGATTTTTCTTAGTGCAACGGCTAGCAGAGTCGTCGAAGAAGCATTTTGGTCAGTTTTTTTTCAAATATTTGTTTCTTCTCATTGTTCAACTTGCTTCTGGCGAGGGGAGCAGCCAGCCACTCTAGCCACGTCGGACTGACCAGCTCACTTTACAGGTTCTTCGTATTCTACCCCTGTCCGCGCTGATGATTTTATTCTTCAACAACCTTCAAAATCCCGGCCACGCCCTTGCAACCCACGACATGGAATTACTGAGCAAGGCATCACAAATTATTCGAAGCATGCCAATGCGCCGTGTTACATCGCATGAAATGGAGTACCTGGTGAGGATGGACAGACTAGTCGCCGAGCTCAGCAGGCTAAGTAAATGTGCTATTGACGGGTACTTGACAAAAAGCTCAACTTGCTGAGAGGGTCATTGTCGACGGCGGCCTCCATAACAGAATGAGTCCAAAAGTCAAATTTACACATGAACATATTTCGAATATAGGTTGCGCCTTTTCTTAGAACCCTTCTAGTAGAAGCCAGCGAGAAACACCGATCTATGCCTTTCAGGACTCACCATGCAAATGTGACCTGGATTAGCTGAGTCCAGGGCTTCCAGATCTAGGCCTACAACCAGATACCACAAGCCAAGATCAGAGCTCAGCCTCACCACACAAAACAAATGCGATGCTAAAGTTGTCAGTGCCGGCGAGGAAGGAATCCGGCAAAACATGGTCCGAGGGCAGAAGCCAAGTTAGGGTAGGCAGGTCCAGACCGGTTTCCGCCAAGAAGCGTTGTCACGCGAAAGAAGACTCTTCACATAGCGAGAACCCGTGCCTCGTTCCATCTGGTTTGCCTGCAGCACGGGCGCAGGCAAAGGGCCCTCGAATGAACAGAAGAGCTCGAAACGGCGTTGATTCCATCCTGAAGGTTCCATGAGAAGGCCCTCTTGTTGGAGAAGACGATACAAAGACATGGTTCACATGGATGTCGCAGTCAAGCACTGCGAGAGGGTGGATAAAGGATCTGTCAGAGTTGAGTAATTGTCGTGACACTTTGCGCTTTTTAAACGCCGAGCCGGCGTTTTAGTATCGCAAACGAAAGAATTTATTAGTACAAAACTGGAGCTGAACTTTCCCATTAACCTATACCATCTACCAAATCATGTTTTGCTTCAAGCATTATTCGAGCATATTCTACATTGCCATGACAAATTCAACATATCTGTCCATCTACTGACCATGAAGGACCTCTTTGGCACGACCATCCTCGCGCAAATTCTTGTCCTTGACAGATGGGCAGCCAGCGTACTCATTGACCTTGCGCGGGACCGCGGTCGCATCCAGCTTGCCATGAGAAGTCTTGTACTCCTCCATGGTGGTGGGCGGCAAAGTCGTCGTCTCATGATGGATGGCCGAGTTATGGTGCTTCTCATGGACCGGCACGGTCGTATGGACAACCTCTGGCTTGATAGTCTCCTTCTCGATCACGGGCTGAACGTGATGGTGAACGTGGTGATGGGTGCGTTCTCCGGTGACAACCGGCGCGGCCGAAGACGTGCGTTCGGTGTCATGCGTAGTGGACTTGCTCGCGTACTTGGCCGCGTCCTTGTCCAGGGCCGCCTTGACCTTGGCCTTGTCACCGTGATCAATGGTCTTGTGATCCACCGGGACGGCATTGAAAGTGTGCTTCTCGGGCCTGCGGATGGGAGACTATTAGTACAGGTTGAATCGATATTGTGATGCGTGGTTTTGGGGGGGAATCAACTGACAGTACTTCTCGGTCCTGAACAGGCTGAACAATGGTCTGGTGGTGATCCTGATGGACCTCCTTGTCGACAGCGGTAATGACCTCTTCGTGCTGTTTGGGGAGAACATGCTCGTCCACAACGGGCTTTCGCACCTCCTCGTCCACGGTCGTCTTGTGTTTCCCGTCCTGGGACAGGAAGTTTGACACGGCTTGCTTGGCCTTCTCCATTGTGATGAAATTGTTGTCGAGGAGTTTTGTTTGAGTGTAATTTCTGAGTGTTTGCTGATGGAAGTTGTTGATATTGTTGGGATATGGGAGGGAAGGACGTACGCATTATATACGTAAGTTGTCGACATTGTATTAGACGTCAGGTTTCAACCTTTTGGTTAGGCTTCTGCTTGTTGTTCTCGTCAGTGCCCACAAAACTGCTAGCCATGAGTTTGGACTCTCCAACTACGTCACAAGGGAAGGGGATCGTCGCCAAGCGCAACACTCCCGAGGGTGAGACATGACAATCCTCTTCCTGGTGTGAGCCTCGTGAACAAAACGTCCGAGGGCAAAGTCGGGCAGAGCGACAACCCAGTGTCTGAAGGCGTAAAAACGTCATGCGAAGTAATGCTGAAAGCTTGCTCTGCCGTCCTGATATTTCAGCCGAGCCCAAGTTCAATTAAACTTTGCGCTACCGATCCAATCCGGTCGTGAACTTGGTGGCGCTGGCCATGAAAATGCCCTTCCCTCAAGCTTACCAAGAAACTCTTGTTCACGGTAGATCCCAAAAACGTCAGAGATTCGAAAAAAAAAAACCTTAATTTGATTCACTAAAACTCAAATCGCGCGTCATGGATTGAACCAACTCCGCAAACTGCGCGTCATAGACTGTGCCGCAAATCGCTGTTGCCATTGACGGATCGCGACCGGCCAACCAAGGCTCGATTCCGTTTCGTTTGAAAGAAGAATATCTTGTTCGTTTCCGGCTATTTCATAAAGTCGAGATAGGATTGGCATGGCATTTTTCTTTTTACCAACTTTGGTGAACGCGGACTTTTTGGTGACTGCTTCTTCCAGAACCGCCCAAGCGAGACATTATTTCCGTTTTCAGCAACTTGAACTAAAAACACAACTCGAGTGAGTAACTCTGATTTGCGACCGACCCCAGTGCTCGTTCCTCTTCATTAACGGGACGTCGAGTAGTCAAATACAAACAAAACGCAAACAAACTGCTTTGTATCCGTCGCATCATGGTCGCCATGCGCAAGAGGTTCCGGGAACGAATGCACTGGTTTTGAAACATTTCCGCTCGCACCGGGGCAAAACCGCTGAGCCCGAATGCCCATCTCGCCTCGAGGCAAACCACGTTGTTGACGAGAATGAACTGCCCGGCAATCATTCGACGGCAGCAATCGCCACACGGCGCCTGCACCAGGAGCAGCCACGACGGGCGGGATCGAACGTCGATCAAGGGAACCTTCGGACAGAGACAGAGACAGGCCACGATACTACAACGGACGCCGTGCGGCCCATGCCTCGGCGGGAGCCACAGCAGAGGCACGAGACTGTCGATTACACGACCCATGAACGGGCGCCTGCTGTCGTGGAGACGGTCAAGCCGCGCGTACACACGGTTTACCACATCAGGAGGACGCGGTCGATCCATTTCCACGAACACTTCTTCCATGTCCAACCTGTTGTGGAGAAATGGGAATCGGATAACAAGGCCTATGATATATAGTTGAGATGCTATAGGTTCTGACCACGCTCTGTACTTGCGAGACTCGATTTGGCGGCGGAGGAAAACCTTGATCACCATCTCGCTTCGCTTTCCCAGTAGCTAATACTATCTCTTACACAGTGTCCAACAAGACCGGTGCTGCCCAGCGCTGCCCAGTAGGCTACAGATCTCTTGACCTTGACGTAGTGAATGAATGTAATTACCTCTTTGAGACTTTCGGCACTACGGCAGTGAGGCGCCATGTCACCGGATTCGACGAGAACTTCTCCTCTCACCAAGCCGACAACTTGCCTGTTGGGATTAAGGCCCCACGAGCTACTACTTCGTAGCCAGCCACATCATTGCGCAGTTGGATGTATCCATCCCATCATATATTGTTCACACCAGTTGACCCCTGCCTGCAACGGCATCTCTCTAGACACTCGAATCAAGGGCGTCACAGTGGGTTGTTGGGTGGTCGGCGAGAGGAGGGCGTTGCGTGTCACCCTCGAGTGCAGAGGGCGAGCCAGCCAGCCAGCCAGCCAGCTGTTATCCTAATTCCCGTCTACTTGTAATTTCAACAAAAGATCTCTCGCCAGATTGTTAATCTCGCTCAGACGCCTCAACGTGTCAACCAACGGACAGACGCGGTCCTGCCTCCCTCCGAGGAAGTTGGCGACGAGCGATAGCACATTCGGCACCAATGGGTGCATCTACAACGTCATGTCAATCAACAAACAAGTTTGGCACCGACTCCCAGACTCCATGACTCATGAGCCATCCATCATCGACAGGGAAGGAATAGAGGGCATTATTTTCTCTCACCTTGAACAAGGCAAACCGAGGTGCAGTCTTGACCAGGAGCACAACCTCGGAGGCAGCATCGTACGCCATCTGCCTGTACGACACGGCCATCAAATGACCGTCGAGCGCGAGCCAAGGGTTTGCCGCGGCCGTCTCGCTCAACGATACCGACGCGCTGTAAGCCAGGACACGATTGAACCACGGCGTCGCATCGCACCTCGGCGAGTCTGGTCCCCGAGCGGCATCGTCGGCGTCGGCGCAGAGCCGTCTCTCCATTGCCGCCGCGACCGTGGCGGCGAGCCATTCGTGGCGCGCCCAGAAATCCCCGACCCGGGCTCGGCATCGGAGAAGGGCGTCGTGGTGGACTGGGCGAGCCGTCGATGCGCCACGCAGCGCCCGACGAGGTTCGCCAACATGACACATTCGGTGAATGAGGACGGTGACGCTGACGCTGACGCTGAGCCGCGGCTAGCCATGGTCTCGGGCAGGAAGCCCATGCGAGAAGAGGGTTCCCGAGCATTCTGGAAATCCGCCTCCGCCATCGGGAGACGTGTGCGAATCTAAAGTTGGTCAACAGACGGAGCGTCAGTTTCCCCCTGATCAAGGGTGGGTGTGTGTACACTCTTGTCACGGTGACTGTGTGTGGAAACATGGCAACCTCTTTGTCAAGACTCACTATTTCTTCGTGAAGCACCAACGACCGATTGTTGAGCATGCTGGACAGTCGATCCAGTACAAAGGCAGTCCACATGGTCCGCCTCTTCTCCTCGCGTTCAATCCACCCCCTGAGACGGCGCCATCACCAGGGCAGCAGCTGGATTCTTGCCGCCGCCGCTGCTGCTGCTGCTGCTGCTGCTGCTGCTGCTCTCATCCATGTCCAGTGCGAATAAGCGGGAAAGCTGCAGCAGCCGCAGTGCTCGGTCGGTCGTAATGAGCGCCTGCTGTTCCGGCTTGCGCATGAATTCGTAGTGAGCCAGCAGGAGCCAGGCCTGGATTCGCTCGTGTTCGACGCCGTCCTGCCGAGTCTGACCACCAACACTGGTGGTGATCCATGGCAGGCCGTTCTCGCCCTGCCAATGCTCCTCGTCGTCCAGCATGTGCCGCGTCACGGCGTACAAGGCGTCGCTCACTGCGCCGAACTGCGCCGACGCGGCTGCGGCAACGGTCCGCATTGCCAAGCGTAAGCACGCCCTGGCCGGGGAGGGATGATGCTCGCCGGCCCACGCCAGATAGCGTTGCTTGTGTATCATGGGGAAGATGTGGTGGACTCTCTCAAAGTAGAGCAAGTCACTGGAAGGCCAACGCATGCATGGTTTGTTGGGTGACTGGGTCAGCTTTCGCCCGGGCCTCGCTACGTCGAGAAAAGGGGAAGAGAGGGGAGGAGGAAGTTGGGCTTACAGCTCAGCTCGCATAACATCAGACATGTTCAGCATGTTCAGCATGTTCACTTCTCCGTCGCCCGGGCACGTCCTTGGGGCGATGGCGGCGTGATGGGGCCGAATGGCACGTTGCTGCTCGCCGTGAATGCATCCAATGCATCCGGTGACAGGAACATGCCATGGCCATGCCATTCTCTGTAAAAGTCCGACATGGCGGCATCATCTGAGGCATGCGTGAACCTGTCCATGACCGAATATGGATGCAGATGTAGCTCGTTGAAAGAATCCCCTCTGCCTCTGCCTCTGCCTCTGCCTCTGCCTCTGCCTCTGCCTCCGCCTCCGCCTCTGGCGTGATTTCTGTGCGCGCAACATGACGGCCGTTGTCGTCGTCCTTGGACACCCTGTTCTGGTTGACGAGGCGTCGCTCCAACATTGCTGCGTGCGAATAGTCAGCAAGTAAGTGGCAGCAAGCACGCAGAAGAAACACCAGATGGTCGAGCTTCAAACTCACCGACTCTGGATCGGAGGTCTTTCAATTGTCCCTTCCTGGGGCCTCTCCGTGATCTCTTATCGACGACGACACAATCGACGCCAGCTTCGGCACATATGCCACACTGGGGACGGACCCGATCGCATCGAGCTTTCCGCCTGCGACATTCCTCGCATGCCAGGCCAGGCTGCTGTCTCGTGCTCGCTGTGTTCACCATCGATTTCAACCGACTCGGCAGCGGCTTCTGCGCTCAAAATGTCTACGTGCCATGGTTCTGTCCACGGTCGTATGTCCGGTCTTATACTCCGTGCTCGGTACTGTCTATCCGCATCTCCAAGTGCCCTTCATTGGCACCGAGACCTGCAGCTGCACAAGGCTCGCTATTGTAACATGTCATAAAGTAGGCTCTGCTGCTGTCTCACATGAAAGTGAATTGATCCGCCTTTTTCTGCGAGGTAGTACATGATCCAGACGGACATTTACGATTGAGGGGTCATGATTCATGAAGCACGTTTGCCAAGGTTTCACAGCATCCACGGCCCGAGGCGTCAGGGGGCCGTCTGGGGTGTCTTGGGGCTATGATCGCACACGATCTTGCATCAAAATATGTCTGTCTGTCTCTCTTTAGCGCAAGAATCCACTTCTTTGCCAGACTTGCAGATACTTCTTCACAACGTCATCGCTCACGGGCCGGACGCATCTCAACGTAGCCGAGTTGATCCCTGGCTTTATCCGTGGCCATTGTTACTCCCCACGACATGTGCTCGAATGTGTGCTCGAAGAAATCAAGGGCCTTCGCCGCCGGGTTGTCCCAGGATCCTCCCCGGATACATCTGCACTCTTCTCAGCCAATCCCTCAAGAGGCACGATGCCCTTTGCGGAATCCCAAGTGCCTCCGAAGGAGTGGAAGGACATGATGTTTGCTTTCGACATTTCGGATTTGCGGACAAAGGTTCTCGTTCTTTGCGACTTCAGGCTCAATCGTGGTTACAGCCTGAACTGCAATGCCAATCTGAAATGTAAGAGGGCAAGACTTTGTCTTCTTGTTGAGCAGATAATCTTCGTTGGCGTCGACATATTCTTTGACAGTGGTATCTATGCGAAACCGACACTTTGTTCCTGAACTTCCTGAAAACCCCAGAAAGTCAAACAAAGTTTTCGGTATGACATGAGCGTCAGTTTCACCACCTTTGAAGGCAGTATCACTGGACTGTAGCGATAAGTTTGACGTCTCGAATGAGGCCAGAAAGAACATGGTAAACCGGCTCTCCACAAGCCAAGTGTCGCTTCAATAAGTCTTTGCAAGCCAAAGAGGGTATCGGCGATGCTGATTGACTGAAAGTGGGAGCCTTGTGGTCGGTTGAGGGCTTTATACGCCATCCAAGTAACGGTATTGGAGCCAGCTTCTAGCCAATTTGCTTCCGGATACTGCTTTGCGACTCTTTGAACAGCCTGATGAAAATAGACTGGTTCTCTCATGTGCTCTGCGACATGGAATCCGTTCAGCGCATTATGTTGATGTTCCCGGTCGCTCTTTCCAGGGGGATATTGGCCTTGCCAAAGCTCAGAGTATGGCCGAGAACTCTCAACCTTTCGCTCAGATTCTCAGCAAGCGAAAAATGGAACGCGTTGGTTACGCCCAGACGCTTGTACTTAACATTCAAAGCAGCGTTCTCCCGGCTCGAGATTGTTTCCAAAACGTAATTTACTCCCGCGGAAGATCCAGCCAGCGTGAAATCCCTTGGGCCATTAAAGCATACTACTGTTACGTGGTCGCCGCTTCTGCCTTTCCCGAGGCGTGCGTTTGACTCCTCGAGTAGACTCTCGACGTGTGCCAAGTCTTCTTCAATAGCAATCATGGCCCCTTTCTCCATGCCCCAACTGTCGCGGATTATCTTTGATCTTCCATGTATCATTCTCAACGCACTTTCCAAGTCCAGCGTGCCGGAAACACAAAGCGCAGTGAGCTCGCCGAACGAGTGGCCGACAAGAGCTGTCGCTTCAACGCCACAGTCAAGCCAGCTCATGGCACGTGAATACTGCATGGCGAAGAGAAGCGGCTGCAATACTGAGGAGTCGTCCATGTCATCGCGCTGGAATATCACGGGGTAGATGCTTGCTGCTCCAATCGACTTGCACGCATCGTCGCAGGCGAATGCTGTCATACCCTATCGGGTCCCCTACAGAGGTGCCCGTCCCATGTACCTCCACGACCGACACATCTTTAGGGTCCAGACCTGACTTCGGCACTACCGCCCGAAAGACCTCTGTGAGTGATGATGAGTTGGGAACAAATATCGGGGTAGTATTCAAGTTCTGGTTGATAAATGTCGCCTTGATCACGCCCAAGACTTGGTCCCCGTCGTCGACGGCCTTGGACAGCTTCTTGAGAAAAACAGCACCGATGGCTTCTCCGCGACAATAACCATCAGCCTCTGCGTCAAACGGTTTACACTGCCCCGTTGGACTGAGGAAAAACCCTGTAGCAAGGTTCTGGAAGAACATGGGCGTGCTGTAAACATTTGTCCCGCCGGCTAAAGCAGCCGTGCAGTCGCCGCTCAAGATGGCGCGGCAGGCCAGGTCAATGGCAACTGTTGATTCAGAGCATGCAGTGTCGACCGTCATACCTGGACCATTCTAGCAAAGAAGTGGTTGAATTTGCCTGCAATATAGCCTCTCAAAGCAACCTGTTGCTGAGAAGGCCGTTGGACAGGTGTGAGAGATGTTGTTCTCATAATCGTTGTTAACGACACCTATATAGCACCCAATACGGGCATCCGGTCTCTTCCAGTAGTAATAACCTGACTGAGAGACAGCTTGGTACGCCATCTGCAGGATCAATCGTTGTTGGGGGTCCATGTGAAGAGCCTCGCGAGGAGACGACTTCCTGAAGAACTTGTGATCGAACGCATCGTGGTTATTTATAAAGGTGCCATGTCATTTCTTCTGCTCATCGCCGTTTTCTTTGGGTCTAAAACTGTCTCCATAGAGAATCGATCGTTGGGCAACAATTCGCGATGCTGTGATTGACCGCGCAAAAGATAATTTCCCAATAATTCTGCAGGTCCTCCGCCCCAGCTACGTTGCATGACATCCCAATGACTGCGACATCATCCTCGGCAATGAAATATCCTCTCTATTTTCGAGAGCTTGCAGGCTTCTCTCAAGGCCGAAACGGGTTATTTGGTTGCCAAGTCTGCGTAATAACGTGGGCGGGACGCATCTCTCTGGTCCAAACTCGATAAGTTTGGATTGCCGATCCTGTAACGATGCAGTGACCGCAGACCTGAACGTCTTGATCCAGTTAAACTGTTTTACGAGGAAGGGTCGCTAAGCTACTTCTATAAAATTTTCTTGTCCGGCTAGAACGTATTCAGAATTGACACGTGTGGGCAACACGAGGACAGAAGAGTCAGGTAGTTGAAATGCAGGTGACTCTTGGCAGTATCGAAAGAATCCTCCGAGGTCCTTCTTATAAAGACCGCCAGCATGGAAGCGTCCATGGAATTCGACCTCATTTGTTGTCATTCCGGCCCCTTGTAGGCCGTCTTTGAGCTCAGCCATGCCGCGAGAGGATGTCGTTATAGTAGCTCGATTATCATCGTATAGCACAGAAGCAAGCATATACCTATGTAGCAAACTGTTAGGACGGCAAACATCTTGACGTTTAATCTCATCACAATCGGCACTCACCTCTGGGAATTTGGCCAGCGTTTCTTGCAGAGAAGAAGATGATTGACCTCCTATCCAAGATGCTATCAACGTTTTCGAGGATCCGGTGCTGTCCCACGCATCTTATGCGTCATATAGTGCCCCGAGCACAAATATCGTGCGAATCGCGACCGAGGCATGATGAGAAAACTGCGTCCACGTGGCGCTTGACGATACTACGATTGAGCTGAACACACCGAGACAGCAGCCAACCGTTTCTGTATAGAGACGAGATGGGACGAAAAAGGCCTTCCCGTCCTCGAGACCCGACGCTGTCAATGAGTTCAGATATTGTAGATACTCAACAAGCTGTGCTATGACGACTAGCGGTCCAAGAATGGCGTTGGGGAGGGTGGCAACGCTCAGATTTGGCGGCAACAGCCCCGATCGAAGCCATTCGACCAGCTGCTTTACATGGGCTAGCGCCGGAGTCAGCTGTAACTTTGGGATGGCTTCACATAGTGAAGCCCAGACATGCTCAATTCCCTCGGTGTCATGAACAGCCCATTGACTGGCACCATCTTGCTTTGCGAATCTGATTATGCGGCTGAAATACGGCTCGTCAAGAGACATGACTCCGGGCCCGAACACGAGAAGAGTCCAATGAGTCGCCATGGTCTAGACGTGATACCGTACATGAGGCATTATTGAATGTGATGAGTCTGTGTGCCACAAGATACACTCTCAACGATGATGCAGCTTTTGAGGGTAAGAGACACGATGCTGTGATGCGCTTTTGAGGGAAAGCTCCCAGTTGTTCCAGCAGGTAGCACAGCGGCGAGGAAGTACACACATATCCGGACTAACATTTTCAACGGAGCGACACAATGCTTCAGTATACAGGATCCCGGAAGTTGAATGAGCACTACATCCGTCCATTGTGACTAGCCTCCGGGCACTACGTGGGTTGTGGAACACACTTACACCGGAGTTTCATTGCGTCGGTCAGACTCTTTTTATAACATCAACGTTGAGAACTCCGTTGCCTGTTATGCAAGTTGTTAGCGCGTCGCGACACGATGTAGACAATTTGACAAAACTCCGGGCTCCGCTAGCTGTAGTTCAGGAGTCGAAATAAGCCCGTACCACCCCAGGGTATACATGGCAGTTATCTCGCAGTCAGCTTAGTGCTTCCGTCCGTTGCGCCAACCATAGCTAATAAGTCGAGCTCTTCATTTCTTGGGGATAACATCGACAGCTGGAGAAGACATGATGGGTAGCCTCGGCAAGCCAACCGAGAATGCCTGGGCTTCGGAGCCGATAGCCATTGTTGGCATGAGTTCCAGGTTCGCAGGAGAGGCAACCAATACTGAAAACCTCTGGAGCATGATTTCCCAAGGACGCAGCGGCTGGACGCCATTCCCAGCTTCTAGATTCCGAGCCAAATGGATATACCACCCAAATAATGAGAAACTTGATACCGTGAGACTCCCTTTGCCTCTGCGGTCCTGTGAAAGCAGAACTCAGCTTACACACCAGGCAGACTCACGTCAAAGGAGCACACTTTTGCATAACGTCGGTCTGTTTGACGCGGCATTTTTAATTACTCGAGTGAAACAGCGTCGGTAAGCACGCCCGTGAATTATTTGGCCGTCTCCTACTTACAAGGACCCTTTTTTTGCTTTTTCTAGTCGCTTGACCCTCAGTATCGACTGCAGCTAGAGTCCGTTTATGAAGCTATAGAGAACGGTTAGTTTGGGGAATAAACCTATTCCTGTTTCAGTTTTCGGCTCCGCTAATGCGTTCGTTCAGCGGGATTGCCAATGGCCCAAATCGCGGGCTCAAACACTTCAGTATTTACGGGAGTTTTGTTACATGATTATAGAGATGGCCTACTCCGCGACGCCGACAATCTCCCCAGATTAATGGCGACTGGTACTGGCGTGCCAACGATGTCGAATCGCATCTCACACTTTCTCGACTTCCGGGGTGCAAGCATGACTATTGAAACAGCTTGCTCTTCTGGCATGGTCGCAATGCATCAAGGCATCCAGAGTTTGAGAACAGGAGAAGCGGACATGGCAATCGTGGGTGGTGCCAATCTCACTCTCAACCCAGACATGTTCAAGGCCTTGGCATCTTCAGGGTACGTCTAGGACGCGTGCGGCACTTGACGTGCTGATTTTCTCGGACAAATGCTTACAGCCTGACCAGGTTTCTCTCCGGCGATGGCAAGTCGTATGCATTCAATTCTCGGAGGAACGGGTACGGGCGCGGCGAAGGTGTTGCCACAATTGTCATCAAGCGACTGCGGGACGCATTGAATGACGGGGACGCATTGAATGACGGAGACGCCATTCGAGCCGTGATTCGCGAGTCCCTGCTTAATCAAGACGGCAAACCCGAGACCATCACAGCTCCAAGTCTAGAGGCGCAGCAAGCCTTGATCAGGGGCTGCTATCGAAAAGCCGGCCTGGATCCACGAGACACGCAGTATTTCGAGGCACATGGAACGGGCATCCAAGCTGGAGACACCGTCGAGGCAAGGGCCATGGCAACCGTCATTGCGGCTGACCGCGAACCACTGCTCATAGGGTCCGTTAAGACGAATCTTGGCCATACGGAAGCTGCAAGTGGACTGGCGAGCATTATCATAACCGTCCTTGCTCTAGAGAACCGTCCTTGCTCTAGAGAGAGCCACGATCCCACCGTCGATCAATTTTGAGAAGCCAAATCCAAAACTCGCTCTAGACGAATGGAATCTCAAGCTGGTCAGAAGATTGGAGAAATGGCCATCGAGCCTAGTCAGACGAGCCTCGATCAACAACTTTGGATACGGAGGGACAAATGCACATCTTATCGTAGAAGATGCCACCTCGTGGACTCGGACCAAACCACGCGGGAACGAGTCTCTTGAAACCTCTCGATTTACCCCATTGACCTCCAAAGTGTTCGTTCTCAGCGGAAGAGACGAACAAGCCTGCCAAAGGATTGTTCCAAGTCTCGCAGACTTCCTGGATCAGCATGCGCCGTCGTTGGAGTCGGAAAATAAACCCATCTTGGACAGTCTGGCCTACACGATTGGCCAACGCAGAAGTCGGTTCTCATGGACGGCAGCGCACCTAGTCCATACCACTGATGGAAATGGCACGGTCGTTCAAACACTTCGGTCGCCAAAGTTTAAGCCTGCTCGAAGTTCGCGGAAGCAAAGGATCGGCATGGTGTTTACCGGCCAAGGTGCGCAATGGTGTGCCATGGGTAGAGAGCTCGGCGAATCGTATCCGGTGTACAGGGCTTCGGTGCAACTAGCGGAGGATTACCTGAAGGACTTTGGTGCCGGATGGTCATTGTCAGAAGAACTCTCGCGCGACGCTCAAGATTCGCGCGTCAGCGAAGTCGGCCTCGCCACACCGACATGTGTCTGTTGCACCCACAAGGGCATAATTGATCCCGGCCGCACGATAGTCTCACTACTCAACTAGCTGAGACAAGAGTCCACCCCTAGCTAGTCATTTTCCAAGACCTCTGTAACTTCATAGTATGTTTTAGCACTGTACAAGTACCCCACTAATAGTAGAGGTACTTAGGTATTTAAACCGTAGTCCGCACCCTCTTACAGGGTTAGATAACTTAATAGAGGTAATCACATTAAACCCTAGCTTTGCGGTCTAACATAGTAGCAATTACGTGGTGTTTATAATAATTATACCTTATCTTCTTCTAAATTAGTACTCTTCTCTTTAAATTAACCTATTATTTAATCTTTAAATAATTAGTATAAATATAGCAAAGAGAGGCCTAATTTATTAATATTATAATTAGGCGACCCTAGCACGCTAGGATTAATATTAATATCTATTAGTTTAATAATAGCAACATAAAAACACCATAGGCATCCTTATAATATCTAAGGAATCTTCTAAAGGTAATAAGCTAGTAATTAAGCTATAGGAGCCCTACTATTAGGACCTATAGTATAAGATAGTTAAGGTAAGAGCTATTAAAGATAGAATCTAGGTCTTTATTAATCCTAATTTAACTATATAGCTAGATTGCCCTCCTAAGCCTCTAATCCTTATAGGAAATAAGACTCTAGTAAAGAGAAGGGTAGCAGAGGCTATATAGAGTTAAATATCTATAATAGATACTATAGGAGTTTAAACGCGCTTATAGAGTAGTAGATTAGCAGTTAGCAGCGCGTAGTAACCCTAGGAAAGCTCTCCTAAAGGCTATAATATAGCTAGAGAGAGTTATTTTTAGTACCCTTAATAACCTAATAATGCTAAAGATAGCGCTTAGTTTATAGTCCTTAGTAGTTATTATTAGGTATTTAATAGCTAATTCTAGAGCCTTATAAAGGCCCTAAGAGAGTATTACACTTAGTTTATAATAATGCTTAGTCCTAAGTATAAGTAAATAACCTTAAGGCATATATCTCTTTATAAAAAGATTAAGGAGCTTATAAGGAATGTAATACCTTTAAGTAAAACTATTAAGTATTATACTAAAGTTAATTTTAATAAGACTATTAAATAGAACCTTATAAAGGTAAATATTAATAAGTGGCTTATAAATACTTTAATTAGCTATAAGAGATGCTTTTAAGCAAACTACCCTATTACTAAAGGTAACTTACCTATAGAGATAATTAATAACGCTATTAGGGCATAATTCCTACTATCTTAGCTTAAGTTAACTTATTAATTTATATAGTAAAGAGTGAGGGAAAGGTCCTAGATTTCTATAGTATTATAAGTAGAATTAGGCACCTAATTAAAGCTTAAGGAGATTATAGGTAAAGACTAATAATGCCTTTAGAGCTAAGCTAACTCTTAATAGTAAAATAAAGGATAAAGCAGAAAAGTTAGTAAAGAAAGACTATATATACTATAAGAAGCATAAAGTAAAGAAGTTAAGAGACTTATAGAAGGTCTATAGGGCACTTTGCCTAATAAAGGACTAGAAAGTTAATAAAGAGCTATTAAAGAAAGTAAAGAAGTAATAAATTATTAGCCTAATAATGTAAAGAAGGCATATAATGCGTGGTTAAAGGATAATAGCGTAAAGGAACCTAAGGATAATAGCACAAAGGAACCTAAAGGAGCTAATACTACGTTTTTAGCTATAGAAGAGTTAGAGTCTTTAGAGGCTTTCCTTGCCTAGGGCAAATCATGGGTTATACTTAATAGTAACACTTTAATCTATATCTTTAATAATAAACGCTAGTTTATAGACCTTAATTATAGTTAATAACCTAGAATTTAAGCTAGTTATAGTGTCACTAAGGCTTACAGCGTTAGCATAGCTTAGATTGTCTTAATAGATAGTTAGACCCTTACCTTATTAAAGGCCTAGTACTAACCATTATTCTTCGCAAACCTTATATCTCTTTAGCTACTTATATAGAAGGGAATAAGGTAGGATAACCTTACTAGAAGGGTAATAGACCTAGTAAGAGGTAATTAGGAGATATTTTAAACTTAGATTATTAGTACATAGCTATATATAAAGGGCTTAAGCCTATTAGAGGCTTTCGCTATTAAGGGAGATTTAAGAGACCTAAAGACCGTAATAGTAATGCCTACGGACCTATGGCACGCTAGATTAGCATATCTAGGCAAGGATATAATAAATTAAGTACTTAAGAAGCTTTAAATTCCTTTAAAGGAAAGGAGCGTAGGTAAATGTAAGGTCTGCTAAATAGCTAAGGCGCAGAGGCAGATATTATAAGTCCCCTAAATAGGATTATTACCTTTAGGACCGCTTTAGGTAGTCTCTTTTAATCTCTTTGCTTAATTATTAGGGTATAATAAAGACTAATACATTGCTCTCTTTACCTATAGAGCTATAGGATTACACTATATCTTTATAATCCCATTAAAAACGGATATTACGCTTTACTTTAATTAGTTAGAAGCTATATACATAAGGGTATACGGTATCTATATCACGGTTATAATAACTAATAGTGAGACTGCCTTCTAGACTAAAAAGCAAGAAGAAGAGGTTATAAATAGAGGCATTATCATTAGAAAATCCAGCCTAGCTTACCCACATTAAAATGGGCACGCTAAACGGTCTAGGGGGTGATAATAAGGGTTATAATAACTCTTATAATACAATTAGGCTTCCTAGAAGACCTTTAGCCTGTAGCTACTAAAGCAGCTATTTATATCTTAAACTATACGCCTTAAAAGCTACTTAACTAGTAATTGCCTTAATAAGCGTTAAATAGGTGGTTAAGAGAGAATAAGCTTTAATAGAGTTACTTACTAGAGAATCCAGAAGCCTCTATAACTCACCTACAAGCCTTTGGTTACAAAGCATATATAATAACGCGAAGTAAGCTTTGTAAGGTAAGTCTAAAGCTCGCACAGAGAGCTTATATTAGATACCTTGCTAGATACGTTTCCTTTACGTAATACCTAATTTAGGTGCTAATAATAAAGAGGAGCTACTAGTTCTTATTAAGTTATATTACCTTTAATAAGTTAATCTTCTATGCTTAAGAAAGAGGCCTATTACTAAATACAAAAGAGGTTAAAAACACTTCCTTAAAAGCTAGTTAACAATAATAAGAACAAAAGCTCTAATGTAAGGCTTCCATAGATAGCGTACTCACTATTACTATAATAACTACTTAATTAGCTTTAACAGGATAAAACTCTTAATAGTCGCGATTAATTAGACCACAAGGAAAAGGAAAAGAAAGTTAAGAAATAAATCTACTAACTCCTCTAAATTCACCTAGATAACTTCTAGGTTTAATGGATTACACGCCGTTAAGTATTAATAATTTGCTTAACCCACCTAATAGCAGCAATAATCACAAAATATTAATAAATACATAAGATTATAACAATCTTAAAGCATTTACTATAGCCTTTAAGCTAGGACCTAAAAGCAAAGAAAAGCCTTATATATTAAGGCTTCCCCCTCCTCTAGCTTATTATAATAATTTAGCTAGTTATCTAAAGGAAAAGGAATTCTATAAAGCATAAGACAAGGAATATAATAAGATTATTAATAGAAAGGTAGCTAAGAAGGTATCTAGAACTAAAGTTCCTGTAAATATAAAGCTTCTAGGCCTTACTTAGGTCTTTTCTTATAAATTAGATAAGTAAGGCTACCTCCTATAATATAAAGCTTGTCTTTACGTTCTTAGAAATTATTAACTAAAGAGTTATCTATTAACTTAAGTAGTAACCCTAGCTACTAATACCTTTAGGCTATTTATAGCTATTATATGCTACTTTAACCTAGAAGCACACTAGTATAACTTTATTATAGTATTTCTAAATTTAGATCTTAATAAAGAGGTTTACTATAAGATACCTCTAGGCTATAAAGATAAATAAGCCTATCTAAAGCTTCTTAGAGTAGTCTATAGGCTACGGAGAGCGCCTCTCTTATAGATAAAAGAACTAATTAGCTAGCTAATTAGTAAAGGCTTTATACAAATCTTTAAAGATATTTATGTGTTTATTAAGGATAGGTTAATTATCTTCTTCTACGTAAATAACCTTATTGCCTTATTTACTAAAGGAAATTACATTTATATAATAAATTTAGAGTAAGACTCTTTATAAAGTATAATATTAAGGACCTTAGAGAGCTTTAATAGTTCCTAGGCATTAAAATCATTAGAGACTATGCTAATAGGAAGGTATGGCTTAATTAGAAGTCCTATTAGGATAAAGCTACTACTAAATTTAATATAAAGATTCCTTAATAAAGGCCTATAGCCCTAATAACTACTACACCGCTAGAACCTTTTAAGGGAGAGATTAGCGCTTAAGATCTTAAGAGATATTAATCTTTAATTAGAACCCTACTATACTTAATAATAGTCTTAAGACCTAATATCGCTTTTATAGCTTTATAACTCTTATAATACCTACAAAACCTAGGGCTATAGCATATAGAAGTAGTAGAAAGAGCCCTTAAGTATAGGTATATGTAGGTAAACCTAGTAATTAAATACAGCAGTAATAACCCTAAATTAGAGGCATATAGTAACACTTCCTTTGCTAATAATCCTATAATATAAAAAAGCTTATAAGGCTACATTATAAAGCTCTTTAGAGGACCTGTACTCTTTAAGGTAGGAAGGCAAGCCACTGTAATAATATTATTAACTAAAGCAAAGCTTCTAGCGCTCTCTTACTATAGCAAAGAGCTTATAGCCTTTAGATAACTATATTAAGAGGTTAGGCTATGCCTAGGTAATAACACGCTTAAAATTAAATATAATAATATATAGATAATTCGCCTCCTTAAGGAAGAGTTTATTAAGCTTATTATAAAGCTTTAGTATATAAACATTTATTACTACTAGCTTTGTTAAGAGGTTACAAAAGGAACCTTTAATATTACCTAGATTACCACTAAAGAGATAATTACTAATAGCCTTATAAAGCCTCTTATAGGGAATGCTTTTATAAGCTTCTATAAGGCATTAGGGCTTATATAACTACCCTCTAGTATACTTAGTGAAGAACCTAAAGACTAAGTATTATATAATAACCTTAATTTAGATAAGATTATAACTAATTAACTGCATTTCTACACTATAGAATTAATTTAAACGTTATAATATTAATTTAACTAATTTCATTAATTTAGAATTATTATAGGAACCTTAAACAAGGTCCCCTAGGGGTGTGTTACACCCACAAGGGCATAATTAATCCTAGCCGCACAATAGTCTCACTACTTAACTAGCTAAGATAAGAGTCTACCCCTAGCTAGTTATTTTCCAAGACCTCTGTAACTTTATAGTATGTTTCAGCACTGTATAAGTACCCCACTAATAGTAGAGGTACTTAGGTATTTAAACCGTAGTCCGCACCCTCTTACAGGGTCGGACAACTCAATAGAGGTGATCACATCGAACCCTAGCTTCGCGGTCCAACAGTGTCGCAGTGCAAATATCCTCGTCAACTTGCTGCGGGACTAGGGCGTCACCCCGCGGCAGTCACAGGCCACTCCAGTGGAGAGATCAGTGGGAGTGGATCTCATTCATAGAAAGGCCAATCATGGCGCGGTCCGTCCGACAAGCACTCGGCTTCCCGTTGGCTGCCCATCCCGGGTTATTTTTAAGGTCCCTGGCTAGTGTGACATGGCGCGACGGAAGCCACGCTGACCCACTCGACAGCTGTTTGGCAAGCTGGTGAGAAGGAGCTGTAAGGAGCTACCAATAATAAGCCAATCAAGTGTGTTTCCGCCCGACCGACCGACCAGCTGTAACAGCTGGCCAAGTTGGATTTTGTATAACAAGGTGATGATTCCAGATTTGCTAGGCCAACTTGTCAGTGCATTCTGTCTTCCACGCTCGGATACCACGATTCTTGGGGAGTTTCTCAATACTAAGAACATGTCTCAAGCAAGTGAATCCAAGCAGCCGACAGACCTTGGCGAAGATGAGAAGCGCCTTGTATACGACAGCTCGGGAACCATCAAAAGACCCTTTCATCGTCGAATTCCAAAACAATAACCCAGGGAATCCATAAACTAGAGCACCTTCAAAAATGGTTCATCACTGCCATAGCAACTTTGTCTGTATTTGCCGCAACCTTCACATCATCAGCGTATTCGGTATCTGCGAGAGAAATAACCCACGAGTTTGACATCAGCTCTGAGGTCTTTATTATTGGCGTTTCACTTTTCGTCCTCGGCTTTGCTGTCGGTCCAGCCCTTTGGGGTCCTTTGGCGAGTATAGATGTGATTTCATGTTCCGTTCGTGGAGTCCACAAACATCATCACATTGGCTAACGTCCTTCATCAACACAGTAAGTCTTGGAGCCTGCTTTGGAAATATTTCAGTCCAGCGACACCCTCCTGCTAATTGAAAGAAGGCCTGAGCTTTACGGAAGACAAATACCTTGGAATATTTCCCATGTTGCTATGGTGGCCTTCATGGCGGGCTCAGCTGGTAGCCAAAATATCGAGACACGTCCTCCTAAGAGCAAAGGCAAGAAGCAACCACGGAAAGTCTTTGCGAGAGCTTTATTGTGTTCTTGGAACCAATCGTTTTAGTGGCTTCCGTCTACATGGCCATCATCTATGGCACCGTTTACATGTTCATGGGGGCTATGCCCATCGTATATAACCGTGATCGCGGATGGAGTGAGGGCATTGGTGGACTGGCTTTCATGGGCATCGTGGTCGGAATCATTCTCGGACTGGTATATGCCATTTGGGACAACCGTCGTTATATGAAAATATTCGTCGCCAAGAAGGCCAACGCAGAGTGCCGCCTGCCACCGGCCATCGTCGGTGCCGTTGCCCTCCCGGTCGGCATGTTTGCACTTGCCTGGACAAACTACCGCAGCATTCACTGGTCTGTCAGCATCATCATGTCTGCCCCATTTGGATTTGGCTGCGTCCTGGTCATCCTACCGATTATGAACTACCTCATCGACACCTATACTATGTACGCAGCATCTTTTCTCGCGGCTGCAGCGATTTTCCGTTCCATCATTGGTGCCTTCTTTCCGCTATTCACGCACCAGATGTACCAGTCAGTCGGAATTCACTGGGCAACTTCTATACCGGCTTTCCTCACGCTAGTTTGCATGCCTTTACGTTCATCATGTATCGATATGGTGGTCCGTTGAGGATGAAATGCAAATATGCTTTTGAAGCGGCCGAGATGATGAAAAAGATGCAGACACAACAAACAACGACTGCGGCCAAAAGGGAAGAGGACGCGACCTCGGACTTACTCTAAGAAACCATGTTTGGTAAGACGATTGGCTAGGTAGGCAGCAAAGGCTGATGCGTTACAATTCATCGCAGACTCGACTCAGTGCATGTCTGTCAGTGTAGTTATATGCTCGCAGAAACAGTGTGTGCCGCTGTGAAAGACGCCGCGCGGCTTGCAGAGCATCTACTACTAATTCCCAAGCCCGTCGGTGGTGAGTTTGCTATCGAACCCGCCATTCCAGACCCAACTTTTTTTTCGAATATTCGACAGTCACGAATCGAATACGTCAAGTGTGGTAGTATGGTAGTATGGTAGTATCCGAAAATACCCGGCCATACTTGAGCGCATTGTTGTGGCTGAATGAGATTGTATTGACATGCAACAACTAACTAAGGCAGGCTGCAGGACCAAGTTGTTGTTTCAAGGCATCGCAATGTACGTCTTCTGGCCTGTTTGACCCGCAATCCCTCAGCATCCGGTTCGTCAAACGTTCGTATAAGGGTTTAGCCGAGATTTGAGGAACAATACTCCGTACCTGGTAGCTTATTAGTACGGATATACCCGCGCTTACATACTCCGTACAAGTGGCGGAATATAAAGAATAATTGCACGGCGCAACAAAACCCAGACGCAATCATCCCCACGTCTGCGCCTCATTGAACGGCCCAACATGCTTGGGGGCACTGCTTTTCGTGGCCTTGGCCGCGTCGGCGCTCGCCTCTGTTCTTTCTTCTTCTCAGCCGGTATTGTGGGAGGATCTCCCAGACCTGGATGTGTTCCGCGTGGGGAATGACTTTTACTACTCGGCGTCGACCATGCATTATTCACCCGGTGTAAGATGACAGACAATCTGAGTAGTTCACATGATGGTATCATCCAAGTCGCTGACTTTCATGCCAGGCACCTCTGCTCCACAGCAAGGATCTCATCAAGTATGTTTTACAAACTGCATCGGGCAGGATGGATTCGCTGGCTAATTGGAGTTCTCAGCTGGGAGTACGTAGGCCATTCTGTTCCAGATCTGGACTGGGGACCCAAGTACTCTCTCGAGGGCGGGCAGAGTGCATATGTCGAGGGAGTTTTCGCCTCTTCCGTGCGTCGTCGCCCAAGCGATGGGAAGTGGTTCTGGGTCGGTTGCGTCGAATACAGCCGCTCCTACATCTACACGGCGTCTTCGGCCGCAGGGCCATGGACGAAATGGGCCGAGTTTTCCAACCATTGTTTCTACGACTGCGGTCTCTTGTTTGACGACGACGACGACAGCACACCATATGTCGCGTACGGTGCCAAGACGATCCTAGTCGCCAAGCTCTCAAAGGATCTGAAATCCGTGGCGGGCAGTCGACCGGTGCATACGTACGGCGGGAAGGCCGAGGGCAGCAGAATGTACAAGATCAAGGGCACCTACTACATCCTCAACGTCGACCCTAGAACGTCCATCGAGTATGTGATGCAGTCCAAGAATGTATACGGCCCCTACCAGTCGGCTACACTGGCCAATGGACCAAGATGTCCTGTTCCTGGCGCGGGATCACCTCAGCAGGGTACGTCTGACGAGCGGGCTACAAAGTTGCCGCATGCTAATACAATGATGACTGAACCAACTTCTCACTAGGAGGCATTGTCGATGATCCCCAGGGAACTGGTACTACATGGCTTTTTGCAACTCGCATCCCGGCGGCCGCGTGCCCGTCATCGCTCCCATCACCTTCAACGGCCAGGGTTTCCCTCAACTGCGCAATTCGAACGAGTGGCCCTCGCCCATGACGCCGCCCATGCGATCCGCCGCCGTACAGCCCGCGTATTATCAAGATGACTTCGACGGCCCGACTCTAGGTCCAAAATGGGAATGGAACCACAACCCAGTGATATCAGCATTCAGCCTCGGCAACAGCAACGGCACCGGATTGACTCTGCGAACGGCAAGTGTAACAAAGGACCTGTACCAAGCGCAGAATACTCTCACTCATCGCATCTTGGGCCCAAAGAGCCGCGCGACAATCAAAATATCCTACAAGGACATGAAGGCGGGAGATCGCGCAGGCTTGGTCTTGTTGAGGGACCTCTCGGCGTGGGTCGGCGTCATCAACAACGATGGCAAGGTTTCTGTCGGCGTGTGGACAGGCTGCGCCCTGACCCGGGCCAAGAGCAACAATCAATGGTCTACGACGGCAACTGGCTCGCTACAGACTTCGGCTGCCATTCCTCGCACGGAAGAGAAGAGCATTTGGCTGCGTGCTACCGCGAATGTTGCGCCATATGGTCCACATACCGTTGAGTTCTCCTACTCCACCGATGGAGACGACTTCCTCGACATCGGCAGCCCTTTTACCATGAAGACGAATTGGGATTTCTACCTAGGTTATCGTTATGGTATTTTCAACTTTGCAACGCAATCGCTTGGGGGCAGTGTTGATGTAGGCAGCTTCACATTGAACCGCGCTTCATGAAGTTGTATCATCGGAAACTCTTTTGTGTGCCATGTGCAACCACCGCGCACATGAAAAATCTCCTGAGTCCGATTCGGACCATGGGGTCACGAAAACTAAGAGCGTCATTGGTCCAATTAGGAAGTCAACCGAACGGTGGTGTTTCTTTTCCGAGACAGCAACATAGCAAGTAACTTGGTAATTTTTATTTTTTAATTTTTTTGCTTCACAGACATCCTCCCACCATCGATTCCCTTCACCAGTGGGTACTAATGCGTAAGAGTTCACGTCATAAGTTGTTTCCTAGAATATGGCACCACCCGTGATGTAATTTCGAGTTCCTAAACGCTACGTCATAGTGTCCCATAGATCCATCACCCCGCTCCAAGACATGAAAACAACTTGTTTACTCAAACTTGTGCGATTTTATCTTTCCTTTCTGTTTCATTCACGCACGCACCTCCGATACCTGCAAAACATACGCGTAAAGGCCTTCATTCTGTGCTACGAGACCAGACAGCAAGTCAAGATGGCAGCGCAATTTAACAATGGTAGAGCTATGAATCAATCCCCTGGCATCTATACCCTCGAAATTCACATCTAATACGCCGCTTCACAAAAAGAGCAGGACATTCCCATTTCGAAGCAGTCTTTCCCAGGCACTGACCGTGACATGCCTTCCCCAAGCCTGTCAGAGGTGAACTGCCCGACGGACGGGGAGAGGCTCACAGCTACTTGGCCGCGGACAAGCTCAAGGGCAAACGAGCACTAATCACCGGCGGCGATAGTGGCATCGGGGCAGCTACAGCGGTGTTGTTTGCCAAAGAGGGCGCCGTCGTAACCATCGCCCATCTTCCCGAGGAAGAGGGCGATGCGCGGACACTCAAAAGCAGGTCGAGAAAGCAGGTGGTGCTTGCCATCTCGTTTCTGCTGATTTAGTAAAGAGGAAAACTGTCAGAGGGTGGTTGATTTTGCGATTGAAAAGATGAAGGGCATCGACATATTGTTCAACAATGCCGCATGTAGGTCCAGACACACACACACACACACACACACACACACTGTAACATGCCACGAGCTAAACAAGGTTGCAGACCAGATGATGGTGGAAGATATCGCAGACTTGTCAGAAGACCAATGGGTGCATACGTTCGATATCAACATGCATGCTTACTTTTACATGGCCAAGTACGCCCTGCGTCACATGCAACGCGGGTCCGTCATCATTAACAATGCTTCCATTAACGCATACATTGGTCGACCGGATCTGCTGGACTATACCTCCTCCAAAGGAGCCATCGTTTCCTTCACGCGAGGCCTGAGCAATCAATACATCTCGAAAGGGATCAGGGTCAATGCTGTCGCGCCAGGGCCAGGCAAGTTTGTTCCCATCATGCGACCAGAGTAAAAGTAATAGTCAAGCTAACAATCAATTCACCCCTACCTAGTTTGGACTCCTCATCCCAGCCACCATGAACGACGAGGCGCAAAGGCAATTCACGAGCCCAATGGGACGACCGGCACAGCCGTCGGAAATCGCATCGTGCGTTGTGTTTCTCGCGTCAGCGGACAGCTCTTGCGTAAGTGGTCAGACGATACACTGCAATGGTGGTACCGTTGTCAACGGTTGATTGATGGACCGTGATTGCAAATGCATGCTGAGGAAGGCAATAAATGGGAGATCCGGGGTTGATCTTGGGGACTAAAAAGTCTGAAGGAGCGCGGGCCCTGGGACCTACCTAGTAATACTCTTGCCTGATTTACCTGATTATTCCGCTCAGTGTTCTCCCTTTCTGATGACTTTTGCAATCGATGAACGAGGTCAACCGTCATCTGGCAATGTGACGTACCTACCTGACCAAATGTCATGGAAAGTTTTCCAGTGTCCGATACGATACGCCCCCCCAATCCGTTGTTTCAGTAACAGCCACCCTTATAAACTCATTTGATCTTGGTTGGCCGTGTCCGACGCGGCGCACGGCACAGTCGGTGACGCCGACGTGGGATGGAGTATTTTAGACGCGAGAAGACCCCAAGCCGTTCCTGACTCGGAGCGAGCGGCTCGGGAGATTTTGTTCCTTCGATGTTGGGGTTCCGACGCCGCCCTCTTGTGGTAATCATGACGGCAAGGTTCAAACGCAATTCGTGTTGCGCAAAACAAAGTGATGTCCCATTCCCCAACTATTTCCATTTCCCGTGCGGGGAGGCATGCATGCGGCTTGGAATTGAGCTGAAGAGATGCCTTTGGAAACCACGACGTTCAAGCAAAGGGCCGGGGCCAGCATCGAGGATGAAACGGACGTTTGTCGTCGACTCCGTCGAGGTTAGAAAAAGCACGACTCGAATCCCGGCGAAGCAAAGGGCTGTCTCTGTCTGTCACATGATCCACATTCGCCCCATGGCCCAGCCCAATGTTCGCATCTCTTCACTCGGTCGTCCGGTCGTATCACCACACATGAGACGTCTGCGAAAATTCCACATGAATTGACGACGGTTTCAATTCTCGCAAGGCATATCTGCCCTCGAATCAGACGCGCCGGCCTGGGCCAATCACGCGAGGGCGGGGCTCCATCATGATACCAAACTTGTAACGACAACTCGTCGTCTAAAACACCACGACACCAGGCTTTGACTCAAGACGATTCGCCGTCGGATGACATGATGCCCCAGAGAAAGTCGTTGACCTCAATGGGATACAAATACTCTCTCCATCCCGACTTCATTCAACCTCTGCATTCAACACATCAACACAAAACACATAAACCGTCATCTCCTTCCTCACTCGAGCACTAACACATCAATCAAGTATAGCTGGCCTATATCTTAATAATCTAATACCTCTAATTCACACACAATTTCAACAACAAACTTTGTATACCTTTTTAAAAACCTCAGCAATCCCTCCCATCCACATCAATCAAAATGGTTCGCATCAACAACTTGGCTCTTATTGCTCGTAAGTTCTTGAACAAACTCCCCAAACATCCCCACACTCCTCCTCTGTCGCAGCTGGAAGGAATTCAATTGTTAACACGCCAATTTCACCAGTGAGCGCAACTGCTCTGGCGGCTACTATTCCCAGCGACCGCCGTGGAGTGGACGTTCTTGCCGAGGGCGACATTCTCAGCCGGGCCTCGCCCTTGATCGACCTGGACCGGCGTCAGGAGCAGAAGGCGCCCGACACCCCGAGGTCCAGAAGCTCAAGGAGGAGAGAAAGGCCATCTCCCCGAGCTCGAGCAGGCCAGGGAAGAAATGAAGGCCGCCGGCAAGGCCGCCGAGGACGCCATCCCCAGGACTTGAAGACAAAGGAGGAGGAAGCCAGGAAGAACATGCGCGAGGCCCGCAAGGCAGCCAACGACGCCATCCCCAGGACCTCAAGACGAAGGAGAAGGACGCCCGCAAGAACTTGAGGGAAGCTTCCAAGGCCTCCGAGGCCGCCATCCCCAGGAGCTCAAGACGAAGGAGCAGGAGGCCCGCAAGAACCTGAAGGCGTCTGCGAGAGCCGTCGAGGAGTCCATCCCCAGGAGCTCAAGACGAAGGAAGAGGAGGCCTTCAAGAAGTTCAGGTCCGTCCGCCAGGGTCTCCCCGAGGACAAGAAGAACCAGCTGAAGGACAACGGAAAGGCCCTGTCCGCCGCCAGAAACAAGGAGACTCCCGGCAAGAAGAACTAAGGCCGCTGTGAAACAACCCAAGTTGGGGGTAGGTAGGCAAGTCCACCTGGGGCAGGAAACTGCTCCTCCACACATCCACCCTTTTTTTTTTTCCAGATCGTGTTACTCCCGCCGCTGCTCCCGCTGTTCTCAATTCGACCGAGTAGCTACAAAGAGATAGTTGCGACGATTGGAAGCAATTAAACAAGGAAATTATGGGTGCAATGGTGTCTCAATTCCGAAACGTGTCGATGCATTTTCCCGGGTGACAGTGACAGTGACAGTGACAGTGACGGTTTGATCAAAGCGCGAGTGTCTTCCTGAATTAATTGACCGTCTTCCGTTGCCCGAGCTGTGAAGGCTTTCCTTTGACTTTGAATGCAGCACGAGAAAGGTTAGAGTGAAATGGCATCTCGTGAGGTCGTCAAAATGTCCAAGGAATTGCCATGGTCTCTGAAGTTAAACGTACCGCACATGAATGGTGTCGGAGAGTTGTCCGACGCGTCAAGTGACTTGCTGAAAAAGAAATGGACTGGCGGAAAGTAGTCTAGGGTAGTGGAACAGCCCCAGTGACGATTCACAGATTCCTTGCCTAGCCACTATTAGCCACTATACGTGGTGTGGGGCAAATGCAACGCTATATTTCCCGCGGCTCTACTTGGCATTGGCCAGCTGCACTTTCTGCACTCCACACGAAGTGTCAGAATCCTGCCCTGCTCAGTAGCGAGGTTAGTGTCCGTACTCCCGTAGTCCGTAGTGAGGTCAGTATTAGCGAGGCAGCGAGGCAGCGAGTCAGCAGTCACTGCAGTGTAATTGGTTGCCATCCATCCTAGCTTGGCGCATCTCTGATGTCTTATTGTCAGGGTGAGGGCTCTGACAACGCTGTAACGTCGCAGCATTGACCGCATTGACGATGATGAGACCCTCCTTGAGACAACGGTGGAGACGATGTATTAGATATACCGCATTTAGTTAGATAGACCCGTAGCGCACTATATACCTTTTAGGTATAAAAGTTAGGTGCTATCTGCACCTCTAATTAATTAAATTAAACACTTTTATATATATTATTTAACCCTTACCTTTCTAATAGTTATAAGCCTAGAAGACTTCTAATGCCCTTATTATTACTATTTTTAAATTATACGCTCTATTTAATATTATTAACGCTTATAAGCTTTATAAGATAAGCTTAATCCTATTACTATATATTAAAATACATTAATTTTTAATATACCTTTAAACCCTAGTGTATTCCCTTTATAATATCTAAAGAAACCCCTAATATAGTATTATTATTAGAGAAAACTAGATTAAATAGTATATATAGATTAAGAACTATATAGAATCCTATAGTATCTAGGAGTATATTAACCCTAATAAGGTTAAATTACTCTAAGAGCCTATAATACTAGTGTACCTATAGAGGGACTAAGGCTAGAGGTCTTACTAGAAAACCCTTATACTATTAAAGAATAAAAACTTACTTATAAAGATATAAAGGACTACTTTAATTTTAAATATAAAGAATTATAATTTAAGCTTATAAAGTATAATACCCTATTAAAGTAACTACTAAAGATTAGGAAGTTTATTTATAAGACCTTTTAAAGAATATTTAAGACTCTCTTAATTTTAACACTAAGGTTAAAGAGAAAGAGTTAGTTTAGCTATATTCTTAAAGAATACTAAAGCTTCTTTAGGATTATTATTAACTAAATACTAAGAAAATACTAATTCTTATAGAAACTTATCTTAATAACTATCTATAAGCTAAAGGAACTTATAACTAGTATAAGTAGGCTATAATAAGTAAGGTACTATAGAGAAATTACCTAGACCTTAAGACCTAATAGATAGAAGAAATAATACTCTATAAGTTTATTATACCTCTTTAAAGCAAATTTAAATTATTCTAGAAGAAATAGAATAATCTTTTAAATAAAGGAGAAAAATAGGAGTTCCTAAGAGCTATAGCTAAATTTAAACGTAACTATAAAGCTCTATAGAGCTTAGTAAAGTTAGTAAATACCCTTATATCTAAAAGATTAAATAGTTAGAATAAATTAGAGCAATCTAAGTGCCCTAGCTATTCTAGCTATAATATTAATAATACTTTAAAGTAGTGGAAATACTATAATTCCTTTAAGACCCTTTATAAACTAGAGGTTACTCTAAAGGACTAGTTAGTTAGGAAAACCTTAAAGGAAAATATTAAGAAGTATCTTAAGGAAAACCCTAAGGAGAAGTTAAAGGCTATAGGTTAGAAGCTAGAGAAGTAAGAGAAAAATAGAGATATTATTATTCCTTTATAAAACCCTATAAATAACTCTATTATAATTACACTAGGTAAGAAATCTACTAATATATTAATATCTATTTAATCTAAGTATCCTAAACTAATAAAGGAGGTTATAATTACTTCTTTAAATATAGTAAACACTTTAGAAATAAAGAATAATATAGTTATCTATAATTCTAGAGCAAATACTTATATCTTTAATAATATTTACTAGTTTAAGCTATCTAAATTTAATAAGGATATTAAAATAAAGGTTAAAGCTAAAGGCATAGTATATATAGCTTTAGGCTAAGGCATAGTATAAATTATAGTTATAGATCCTATTATATAAGCTATAAGGACTATAGTACTAGCAGATACTCTATATATTCTAGAATTTAATATTAATATTATATTAGTAAAGATACTAATAAATATAAGTATCTTTTAGAATTAGAAGAAGAATATATTAATATAAGGAGGTTATCCTATAGCTAAACTATATAAGGTTAATAATCTCTTTATATTATTAAAGCTATCTAAGGTTTTAAAAGAGGCCTATATAGCTTCTAGAATACTAAGACCCCTATAAAAGGAAACGCAGACCTATAGTATTAATAATATAGTTATCTAGGCATAGAAGCCTTTACATAGCTTATAAATATAACTCTTAGCGTTAAAATAATTAGACCTTACCTTATATAGTGTGAGATATATACTATAGGCAAAGTAAGGTATTAGAGATTAAAAGCTACACCTAAGGGACTTCCTTAAGGACTAGGTTATAGATTATCTATAGACCTAGACTATTATAACTTAGAATATTAGAATAGCAAAAGGTATTAGTATATATTCACATGCCTTATAACCTTAATACGTTTCTTTTACTTATTTAAATTAAAGAATAGGATTTATAATTACTTTTATATAATAGTAAGCTTCCTAAGCATATAATTTAGGATTTAGCTTTGCTTTTTATATAGTAATATTAAGAAAGCCCTCTTTATAGGAGAAATAAGAAATAAGATAGCCCTTTTAGGTATCTTAGTGTATAATTTAGCTCCTTAATACCTAGTTAGAATAGTAAGGTAGAGAGATCTAGGGGGTAGTAAAGTAAAAGGCTAGAACCCTAAGTCTAGAAGTAAACCTCCTATATAAACTTAATAATAAGGTATTTAGTATAGCTATATACCTTCTAAATTAAATGCCTTTTAAATATTATAGTAAATAGATTACACTATATAAGCTTTAGTGAAATTAGGCTAGGAAGACTATACTTACTTATTTATAGTTATTAGAATTATAAAAGCCCTTAATATTATACCTTTAAGCCTATAGTTATAAAGCCTTTCCTATAACTATAAAGGCGCTAGAACATATAAAATTAAATAATTTAATACCTTAACTTAAGTAGAAGGCTTATATTAGTTATCTAGTTAGATATAAAGGAAAGTTATAGTATATTATCTAGGTCCTAATGTTAAGGAATTAGAAGGTAATTACATTAGCTTATATTTAGTTTAATAAGAATACCTTCTTTAAGCTAGAAGGAGAGTTTAAATTAGCTTAGAAAGAGAAGATATTAATAATTAATTTACTTAAAGAGCTTAAGGCTAAAGATATTAAAGAGGAAATTAGTTAAGACCTTATTAAAATAGAGCTTAAAGATAATAATAACCTCCCTTTAATACTAGCAAATATAATATAGGAAAACAACTAGATTAGAGTAGAAATGCCTCTTTAAGCCTTATAGTAAGAAGAGAGCTATTCTAGTGTATTTCTAACCCCTCCTAACTCCTCTTATAAGCACCTTATTTCTATAGAGAACGTAGAGCTTCTATTATAAGGAGATAATACGCTCTTCTAAGAGTTTAATAGCTTTATATATAAGGTAATAATAAAATATATAGAGCTTATTACTAATACTAGCAAAATTACTACTAAAGGTAGTAAAGGCTTAGAAAATCTATATTCTAATGCTTTACTCTCCTATAGTAAAGGCATTAATCTAAATAATATTATCACTAGAAAACACTAATAGAAGGAATCTAGGAAAGCTTAGTAAGCTTAATCCTATTCTGCCTTTACTACCGCATTATAAGGTACCTAATATAGCCTTAGAATTAAGGATATACCCTAGAACCTACCTATTACTATTAAGTAATAGCTTTAATATATTATAACCACTAGAAGGAAGTAATTACAAAAGAAGTTAATAAGCTTTTATCCTTAAATTACTAGGAAGATATCCTAGAGAAAGTATTTTATCTTAACTTCTATAAGGAAATTATTAACCTTAGATAGGTTTTTAAGTATAAAACTAATAAGAAAGGCATAGTTATAGAATTTAAAGTATAAATAGTTATATAAGGAATTAATAACTAAAGGATAATCTTAATAACTACACTACTACACTTACTTTATAATCTCTATAAATACTACTTACTATTTGCTACATAAATAACTTTAATACTTAATAATATAATATTTAGAATGCCTTCCCTTATATAGAACTTAAAGAACCTATTTTCTATAAGCTACTAGAAGGCTTAAAGGCAAAGGGTTATCTTTAGAAGATAATATAAGTATTATATAGTCTTAGAGAAGCTCTAAGATAATAGTTCCTATATCTAATGTAATTCCTACTAAAGATAGGCTTTATTTAGGGAAAGGAAGACCTATATATCTTTATAAAGGATAGAATTATCCTATTCTTCTATGTAGATAATATTATAGTGATATTCCTAGGCAAATTTAAAGATAAATTTAATGCTCTATATAATTAACTAATAAATAACCTAGATATTAAGGATTAAGGAGAATTAAAGTGGTTTCTAGGGATTAAGATTATTTAAAATTAAGCTATAAAGGAGATATAGTTATCTTAAGAATCCTATATCTATAAGATTATATAGAAATTTATTCCTAATATTATAAATAATAATTTAAAGGGCTCTATTACTTCTCTTTATTTAGTAACTATCTATCTAAATAATAGTTAAGTTACTAAAGAGAAAATTAATCTATTCTAAGTAATTATTAGATTATTAGTGTATCTCTACATTATTAGAAGACCTAATATAGCCTTTATAGCTTTAAAGCTTACTATATTCTTAACTAACCCTTCTTCTAAATATATTAAACTTACTAAAGGTATTATTAGATACGCTTAGAATATAAAGAAGCTATATATCTAATACTCTAGGGATAATAGCTTTAACACGCTTTTCTTAAGCACTAATACTTCTCTTAGAGATAACCCTAATACTAGGAAATTAATATAAGGCTATATATTTATTATATATAATGCTATAATAGATTAGAAATTAGGTAAGTAATATTATATAATAACTTTAAGCATAGAAGCAGAGCTCTTTGCCTTAAATTATAGTGTAAAAGAGCGTATATCACTAGGATAACTACTTTATAATATTAATATACACGCTACCTCTCTTAATTATCTAGTGTAATAATAAGTAAATAATTTATATTATAGAATATAAGGAAGGAGGCTTTAGACTAGCCTTAAGCATCTTAATATAAATTAAATATAGATTTAAGAGTAATATACCCTAGGCAATATTAAGGTTAATTAGATAAAGACCTCTAAGATACCTACTAATAGCTTTACAAAGCCTTTATTAGGACTAAAGTATAAGGAATTCTACTATAAAATTAGGCTATAACTAATACCTAAATATTTAAAAACACTAGAAATCTATTAAGATCCTATATAACCTATATAACCTATAGCTTTATTTTAGTTATTAGCTAGGGGTGTGTTAGGGTAAGGGCTCTAATAACGCTATAACGTTGTAGCATTAACCGTATTAATAATAATAAGACCCTCCTTAAGATAACGGTGGAGACAATGTATTAGATGTACCGCATTTAGTTAGATAGACCTATAGCGCACTATGTACCTTTTAGGTACAAAAGTCAGGTGCCGTCTGCACCTCCGATTGATCGAATTGAACACTTTTATACACATCATTTGACCCCTACCTTTCTGACACTTATCGTGAACGGGGAGCTCAAAACGTGGAGAAACATGGACTCGGTTTTGCCCTTTGTCTCACAGATATGGTCTGTACCGCACAACGTCACTACATCATCTGTTCCGAGACGGTCGATTCATCGCAACGGCAATCAGACAGTCATCGCGAATGCGTTGCCTATTACGATGAGGGCTGTGCCCATCATCCGCAGCAGAACCGGCTGCTTCACATGTCGACGGCGGAAGAAGAAGTGCAGCGAGGAAAAGCCCATCTGCATCGGATGCAAGCGCAACAAGTTGGGATGCACATGGCCGGCTGACACGCTGGCGCAGGATCAATCGAAATCGTCGCATGATCGAACCACAACCACGACATCGGCTCCTCCTCCACCCGTCAGCCGGTCAGCTCGATGCGCATTCTCCAATAAGCCCTCATTCGCAGCAGTCGCAAACTGTGACTTTTCCGCTCGAGGGGACTTTACCTGATGCTTCTTCGTTTCGGAATGCTGAAAGCCCACATCTCCGGCGCTACTCGACTGCATCGTCTGACGCATCGTTCGGACCTGGGCATGAAATTCATGATGAGGTGCAAAGTGACTTGGAGAATCCACCATCGCCCGCGACGCCTTCGCCATCCTTTGGGACTTTCGCAAACCTGACCCTGGAAAGCAACTCGAATTCACAGCATCCACCAGATGGGCCCAGTGTCTCAGAAGTCGCATTCGTTTCTGGAAGAGAAGGCCTCGGCGGAGAGATTATTTACCTGCATGAGAACATCCCCATGAATATGAGCCTCCTACCTTCTCATGGCCACGATTCCTTCGAGCTTCTAAGCTACTATCTGTCTCGGACCGCCAACAGCATGGGAAACGGTTCTACCGACATCAATCCGTTCGTGGCCAAGCTGATTCCCTAGCCTTTTCCGACCCGCTCGTTCTGCACCTGATTCTTGCACAGAGTGCTGTCCATCGACACGCTTCAAGGGAATGCACTTCTGGTGGTGAGGTTGCAACAAGATACTACTCGGACTCTTTGAGAATGTTCGGAAATCTAGTCGGGGAATACGTCGCGGGCAAAGAGGACAAGAATCTGGTTGTCACTGTTGGCAGCCTCATCCTATGTCTTACAGAGGTGGGTTTCCAAGCTGATGTATATCGAACTTTTGTTATAAATGCCGGAAAACGAAAAAATAAATAACACATGATACATATTCTAGGTAGCGAGAGGAGATGTAAACGGCACAATTTTCGACCATCTCGCGGCATCAAAGTCTCTGTTGACGAGCTTGCTCAGTGGACATGGACCCAATGTCTCGGATGATCTACCAGAGTTTCTAGTCGAGTACTACATGCACATGGTGGCTTCAAGCATGATATCCAAGGACCCAAGGGGCACTGTGCAGGCCGCTCCTAGCCCTGCCATCGAAGACGCCGGGAAACGTTTATTAGCAAAGAATTACATGGGCCAGCTTTGTGGCTGCTGGCTCGAGATACTGACGTTAATACCACAAGTATTCCAACTGGGTCAGAGTATCTTACAGAAAGGTGATCAACCTGGGTTGTCCACGTCACCCGACGACATCATTGCGTTTGGCTTGCTGCAGTCGCAAATACTCGATTTCATCCCTTCCGTTATGGCCAGCCCCAATAGTCGACTTGCAGGCTTGGTGTTCAAACAAGCTGCTCTGCTTTACTTGTGGAGCATCTTTGGCACACCGCAACAAAACGCACAAACGTCCATGCATGGACATCTCATGAACAGTGCGGTCATGGAGGCGGTATCGTTCTTGAACCGACTGCCAGCTTCGGAGCGCGTGAACACGAGCCTCTGCTGGCCCCTGATGGTATTGGGTGTTGCACAACGGACCCAGATGTCCAGCATACACTGAGGTTGAGGTTGCAGGCCATGATTGAGATGATAGGCCTCGGTAACATGCACCAGACACTGACACTCTTGCAGCATGTTTGGGAGCAACCACCTGAGAACATTAGTCCCTGGACACTGCGAAGCGTCATGCAGCAATGCGAGATCTGGATATCGTTTGCTTGAGTGAAGGGTGAACCATCATCAACCCATCCTGCGACAACAGGCCACGAACAACGGCATCGGTGCGGTTTTTGCAAGTGACTTGAACATGGACAATTACAAAAAAACGGACAGCCACTGGGCGCTTGTATATAAAAACCACTCAGCAACGTCATATACCACGCTGTTTCGTCAGCCAAATCGCCAACACGCCACTGTATCCGAGAAAAGAAGTCCCGAATCTTTGCACAAACTAGCACGCCCGTTGTGCGAATGACCCGCTCGAGCTATGCCATCCTCGAGCATTTTGTCATCGAAATATACACGCAGTCACTTGCTGCGCGCAAGTCGCTCAACGGACACTTGAGCCATGCAAGGAAGATTTAGATTTATCAGCGTGCATAACTGCCTGTTGCATTTGACTCGGCGCACACGTTGGCGCCTTGGCCGGGAGACCTTGGACAAGGAGCCGACATGCTGACTTGTTACGTACGAGTTGGACAACGGGATCATGCATTGAATGACTGCAGCCTTCGATGTTTTCGCGTCAACCTCGATTGATACCAGACCATTCCCCGACCATAAGGCAAAACATGTTATATTTCATTTCAATCGGCTTTCACCCAATTTGCGGCTTCCTTTTGCTCCTCTGAACTGATAATAAGTCGGTTGAGCCTCTCGCATCGCGCCAATCTTCCCTAGGAAGTTGGCAGGCGTGTTGCACGGGCAAGGCTTCGTCGAGCCGTCCAGTTCCTCCATCAAACACATGCAGTGGATAATGTTTCTCGCGGCGCCATGCTGCCTCACGGCTTCGCTGCTGCCACCGTGAGTGCCGCACGCACAGGGCTCCATCTCGCTGCTTTGCACGTCGTCCACGGGACAGAGGCAATGGACTTGGGGCTTTACGCCTGCCTCATCACATGGCAGCCGGCCTGAAGCGCATTGACTTGAGACGACACCACTGATACTCTGAATGTCTACTTGTCGAACTTTGTGGGGATTTCGCAATCGCAGGGCCCTTTTGACGTTAGGCAATCGCAGTGCCTTACTTGGATGTATTTCTACACGGTATCAATCATGTGCAGCTGACAATGAATGCAGTGGTGTCCTCGGGGTTGTGGTCCGCCCACCTTGGCATCATGTTGGACTGTTGCAGCCGTCACAGCCACAGCCAGAATAGCCAGGGAGAAGGAAGTGAAATATCTCATGTTGGCACAGGTGCAATACTGTCTGCGATGTCGTGCTGACGGGTTCAGGGAATGGGGAAATGGCTGTCTATATGTACCGCAACGTCATGGGCTGTGTATACGAGCGAGGTCTAAGACACGGATTCGCCAGTTTTCTGAAGAAAGCATGGTGGCAATGACCTGCTTTACTTGATTGGTTGCTAGAATTCTCAGGAATGAATCCGTCGTCAGTGTGCTTAAGCTGGGAATGAATATACGTCGGTTCTTAAAATACATGCTCGTTCAAAGCAAACCATACCAGCGAGGGCGGCTTAGTTAGCTGACATCTTGCGGAGATGTGAGGGGGATTTCATGAATGCAGTCGCTACGTAGCTTTATGAAGAACGAGTTTAATTGCCATAGCTGGACCGAGTAATCCGCTTGCATTTGCATTTTCTGGAACCACGGCATCGCTAGACGGTAGACGCAATGCAAGGAGGACCACCGATTAGCCATGAATAGACGAGCGTATTAGGTTATAATGCAAATTAATTGCCCGGTTGTTCAACAAGCACTAAGCTGTTGGACCCCACAACAGGCTCGTTCGTCTAGGGGTCAGGACGCTGGATTTTGATCGAGAAATTCCAGAAGCACCAGTTCGAATCTGGTACGAGCCTCGTTTTTTTCTTTTTCACCACGCAACGTTTTGTCTTTGTGTGTTTTGAAGGCGTGTTTCTCTACGAAGCGGGATGCCTCCTTATTTTTCAGCGTCATGGTGCACTGCTCGCTCGTCCTTCGATTTGGCCGAGACTCCGGGTTGGAACGGCGGCCGGGCAGAGAGGAAACAGATGAAAACTTATTTGCTGCTTTACAACCAAGACCAAGCGTGGCGCCGCACGCCATGCGCAATACATATATGTATACTCGGTATATATTTGATGTGGAATGGAATAATACCTGTTCATCAATTTCCACTTGCCAGCCAGCTAACTCGGGCGCGCGCTAGACTAGACTAGGGGCAGGTAGGCACGGGGGCTCCTCCAGCGAGTCTCCTCCTCGCTTGGCGCCATCCTTGCCGCTTTGGGGGTGGAACAACGGTCAGCAGACCGGTAATACAGTGAGCGTAGCTGCGTCACCAGGTCTTTCACATGCGTGTGACTGCATCGGACTGCATCCTCCATCACGCGCCTGCTTGCCCGGCCTTCTTCCAACACTCGACTACGCTCGACCTATTGAATTCTCCTAACCTGAGCGCACATTACCTACCTATTGCCTTCTATACCACTTCCTGTCGTCCAAAGCTACCACTACCGCAGTCACTATCAGTCGGTTCTAAATTCTAATTGCACTCGCCCATTAACACGGCCCTCTCTCCGCAGTATCCCCTGGTGCCTACGTTTCGTAACAAGTTGGGAGAGACATTACGGCCGGGCAGTTTATGAGGCATCTCCTTCGATAGACGAGAGTCCTGACAAGAAGGGACACGGTACACGGGACATGTCATGGACTGAAACTCTTCGCTTCCGATAATTCAAGTGCCATCCCTCCGCCATTGTCTTGTCAACAGAATCGAAATGTCAGACCTTCTCGTTCAACCGCACAAGGTTGCAGGGCTTCACGGGACGGGCCCCAGAGAGGCACCCTCTGCTCAAGGAAAAGTCGATGCTCCTTCGTCTCAATCATCCAGCGGTCGAACAATTCGGAAGGCTGTCTCGAGGACACTCAGAGATGCGAATAATGCCATTCTATCATGGAAGGACGGGCTGACTCCCCAAGAGCGCGAATCCAATCGTGTACGGCAGCAGAGGAGAGATGCGCTATTGGATCAGATGAAAAACGTGGGTCAAGTTTTCATAGGAGCTTTGGGAGCATTGTCTGCAGAAATTCTGTGCTGATACATACATCTTAAAAAGGCCCAAACATATCAACAATGGACCGCCGCTGCATCAGAACTTGACGCACTCGATGGCAACGACAGATGGAAGAATGATATGGCGGACGGCGAGTATGACTTCTTGTTCATTCAGGAGCGCTTGCGTGCTCTCGACGAAGCACGCGCAAGCGGGGACGTTCGGGCTACGATGCATCTTGTTCGAACAGAATTGAGTCGAGACCTGGGCGGTATGGACAATGTCGACCTGTACCGTCATTCCCATGTTGGCACCAAGAAGCTCATTGAGCGCTACGTCGACTCAGCAATTCAATCTATTGACGCACTCGTCTCCCAAAGCGCAGTCAAACACCACAACGTCGAGGTGAAGGACCTTTTGGAAGCAATGTTGTACTCGCGACAAAGCTTTGGTCGCAGCGCCTTGTTGCTTTCGGGGGCGGTACATTTGGCATGACACATATTGGCGTGTTGAAGGCCTTGTTCGAGCAACAGCTTCTTCCTCGTATCATATCAGGTGCCAGCGCAGGAAGCATTGTCTGCGCCGTCATGTGCACCAAGACAGACGAAGAGATCCCTGGACTCATCGAAGAATTCCCGTACGGGGACCTTTCCGTCTTTGAAGAAGAAGATGGCAATGTGGGTGTCTTGGGACACCTTAGGCGTCTACTGACGGAGGGCAGCTGGTCCAATATTGATAACCTCACGAGAGTCATGCGAGGGTTGATGGGCGACATGACGTTTCAAGAGGCATACAATCGAACTCGTCGCATCCTCAACATCTGTGTATCTACAGCATCGATTTACGAACTTCCCGGCTTCTCAACTACGTCACTGCTCCAAACGTCATGATATGGTCGGCAGTTGGTGCCTCCTGCTCTCTTCCCTTGGTATACACGTCTTCCCCTCTACTAGTCAAAGACCCTGCTACAGGCGAGCATCATCCTTGACTCCCACTCCCCAACGCTTCATTGACGGCTCCGTGGACAACGACCTGCCCATGACCCGCCTGGCCGAAATGTTCAATGTCAACCATTTCATAGTTTGCCAGGTGAACCCGCACGTCGTTCCCTTCTTATCAAAGGACGACGTCCTTGCGCAGGACAGCCGACCCCAAAAGACTGCCCCTCCCATCCTGACGATTTCGATTGGGCATGTACGCTTAGCACTTTGGCCAGAGACGAGGCTCTGCATCGGTTGCAGTTCATGGCCGAGCTTGGCATCTTCCCCAATCTCATGACAAAGTGTCGAACCATTTTGAGTCAAAAGTATTCAGGCGACATCACCATCTTGCCGGAAATCGCCATGAACGACTTGCCCAAACTACTCAGCAATCCCACCGTGGACTTCATGTTGCGCTCTTGTATTGTCGGCGAGCGAGCGACGTGGCCGCGGCTCAGCCGGATACGAGACCGCTGCGCAATCGAGCTTGCCCTGGATCGCGCAGTCCACAGCCTACGTGCTCGCGTAGTCTTCTCTGAAAGCCAACGAAATCTGCGAGCTCTAGGCAGAGGCATTCGAACCTGAACCTCGGCAGCATGGTGCCGCCTACAATCACATCACAACAACAGTCGCCTGCCGTCGTCGCAGGGCAATCGATCGCTGCTGGCACCGGCCAAGCACGTAGAAGGCGCCGCTCTGGAGGCAGCGTTCAAGCCCTATATGATGGAGGTACACTCCTAGACACGGACATGACCGATGAGGATACTGTTGCTGAGGAAGTCAATGAGCTGCTGTCTCGCGGCCGACTCGGTATCTACTCTCCCACATCTCAACGCAAGCCACGCCTGAAGAGATCTAGCAAAAGTGTCATCAATGTGCCTCAGCACAAAGCGGCTGCCACCATTGCAGCCACACGCGACTTCAACGCAATTCCAGAATTCAACTTTTCGCGTCCGCTTTCGAAGGCTGACAGCAGGTCTAGCCTCGTGCGACCCAACTCGGGCAGGCGTGATGAGACCAGATCATCAAGTCCGCGAATGTGGTCTGAGAAAATGGCAGGACTAGCTCGAGGCGAGGCGGCATCTCCCATAGACGAGCTGGATACGAGTGAATTGGGCCATTCGAGTGACGCAGATGCAGATGCAGATGCAGAGCAAGCAACGGAGGAAAGCGATCCTGATCCCTATGACTCATCATCTCGAAACGCGCCACAGGAAAAAGAGCGACGAAGGGAGTTCAAGCGAGGAGGGTCAATATATAGCAAGAATTAGATCCTAGACCAAATGGTGCACCACAGCTGCGCCACCATCTTTCGACATCTAGAAGGAGGAAGGTAGAGACGGGAACAAGGTATAAACAGTCGACGCATTTTACCCAGCTCTGTCGGCTGAGTGATGGGTGGTGTACATTGCCTTTTCTCGCCGATAGCGCATAGCATACATAGCGTTTTTAAAAACATGTCTTGGATGCAGAATACGTTGACGGTTGTTTCAGCATCTTGCCGATTGTACTTGTAGCATACGATTGGTTCTTGTCGCAGGTGTGCATTTACACAAGGAACCGTCAAGTTTGAATAAAAGGGAAAAAGGGTGTTCTTGAACGGTTGTTAACACGTCCTTCATACACGAGAGATACTAATCACCCAGCCGGGACATTGACCGCCCTTTACAAAAACGTAGCAAGACTTGCGAAGCGCCGAAGGGAGCCAATGAGGCTAGCAGTAAACTGAATGGAACAGACCATGTGAGCAGGTTTTCTCATGCCCAGGGCCAGGAGGCAAACAGCCTTATCAATAAATCAAATTAAAAGTATATCAATTAGAGTAGGATCTGGCAACAGATACCTGCGCATTCAAAGGTTGCTCGTAGGCTATATGTAGTGGTTTGGGAAGGTGTATAGCATCGGATATACCTCGGCCGCGTGGCCTAATGGCTAAGGCGCTAGATTTCGGTCTCTTGATCTGAGCTCTCTAGAGATTCCAGGTTCGACTCCTGGCGTGGTCGATTTTTTGGGATGTAAATCTGGAGGTTTTTTTGCTTGTTCTTTTTCTGTCTGTTGAGTTGTACTTTTGACATTTTTGAGTGGTTTTCTTTTGTCAAGGTAAAGTTGAAAATGCCCATTCTAGCTAGGTAGGTAGGTAGTAAAAGTAGACCCTTGATCTATCTTGAATGAGGATGTTGGTTTTTAATTGGTTGGGTGCATTTCTCATGGCGATTGTGTGTTACATGAATATATACCCTTGTCCCCTGTCCGTACCCATTTAGGTCTCATGCGCTACAGTCTACAAGTCCCCGACGACTTGATCATCATTGACCTCACGGCAAGAGAGAGGTAAAAGACCAACAGGCGGCACTCGCGGGACGTCGGAGTGGGCAAATTGCGTGCTTGTTTGGGTGCGCCCCGACAGGCCGGGACCAAGCCTTACGTAAAGTAAAGCCTTACTAACTTAAATTAAGTTATTATTATGGCAGCTCTCATTGCGTCAGCGAGGCTCGGATGGCAAAATAGCGAGGTGGGCCAATGAGGCTTTTGGGGAGCACGCCATCGCTTTTGGGTCCGAAGGCTGGCTGGCTTTCAGGGTCCTCTTGCGTTTGGGGTCTGCATTTGGGCATGGTTGAGGTGGATGTGGATGGGATTGTTCTCGGGGATTGATTGAATCTCATCTCGAATTGAGCTTGCCATCATGGCAAATTGATGAGCAGGCGTGGGAGATTTCGCTTTTGCAAGATTCGACCAGGAACAGGAACGGCATTCAAAAGCATGGAGGGAGGAGCAAGAACAAAGAGGGGCAGATGGAGGGGTGGCACTGGTGGTGGCACTGGTGGAGCGAGACCGACCACCAAATCCACGCATCCAGAGACCCCATCATCAACATCAACAAGCAAGTGGATGAGTTGATATTTCTCCTTTGGCTTCTGGCGCCACACCGGGCGTAACCCCCTGGTTCCCTGGTTGGGGCCAAAGGTGCTTATTTAAGGTCCTTGTCACGCTCAGCGAGGAGATCCCCTTTTCACTCCCCTTTTTCCTGAAGCATCATACATACTTCCGTACAACAACCACGAAAACCCCACAATCCCGCATTCAAACATGACCGGCCCTCTCCGTCTCGGCTCCAAGGCCCCTGACTTCACTGCCGACAGCAACATCGGCAAGATTGAATTCCACAAGTACATCGAGGGCAGCTGGGCCATCCTCTTCTCCCACCCTCAGGATTTCACCCCGTCTGCACCACCGAGCTGGGTGCCTTTGCCAAGCTCGAGCCCGAGTTCACCAGGCGAGGTGTCAAGCTTCTCGGCTTGTCGGCCGACACCACCGACAGCCACGCCGGCTGGATCAAGGACATTGCCGAGGTCACCGGCGGCAAAGTCCAGTTCCCCATCATTGCTGACCCAGACCGTGTTGTGGCCAACCAGTACGACATGTGAGTTTTTGTTGTTGCTTGTTTCGCCCCTTTGCCCACGGCAACTTCTGGGGAATTCGCCAAGCTTTCCGACATGACACTGACCAATCCCCTACAGGATCGACTACCAGGACCCTCCAACATGGACAGAAACGCCCTGCCTCTCACCATCCGATCCGTCTTCTTCATCGACCCCAAGAAGACGATCCGCACCATCCTCTCCTACCCCGCCTCCACCGGCCGCAACGCTGCCGAGGTCCTCCGCATCGTCGACTCCTCCAGGCCGGCGACAAGCACAAGATTGCCACCCCCATTGACTGGGTCCCCGGCCAGGACGTCATCGTCGCCAACAGCGTCAAGGAGGCCGAGGCCAAGGAGCTGTTCCCCAACCACAAAGTCATCAAGCCCTACCTCCGATACACTGCTCTTCCCCAGATCTAAACCGCCTGCTGAAACTGGATTCATTGCGGAATCGGGGCCGAGCAAGGTTTGGGCCCGATGCGACCAAGATGTGCATTGATTGAGCCAAAGCTGCATCGTGAAGTCGTGGCGTTGATATGAAAATAAGGCGAGCGACTGGCCGAAAATACCCTGGTGGATAACCCAGCGCTTCTGCTACCCGTCGCCTTTGCAGCAGGCAGCCCAGGGGAAAACAGAATTGATACGAGGCGACCTGGGTGACTATGGGAGCCACATGGTTGCGCACGACCGGGACACGATTAATGAAGGAGGTTCAAATTCAAGAGTAGCGTCTCAGATCAGAACTAGCTTTTGAATACCACCATAATTTTGAATCACTGCTTCTCACCTTGCTGTTTTGCGTGTCCTCGCCCACCGAACAATGACAATCGTCTCATTGACTTGTTTTGCATGGTACTACAATCACGCTACTTATTTCAAAGGCCGTCATCATCATCATCATCATCGATGCAACGATTCGTTAGCTAGCTGACTCGAAGCTAATCGTGGACAAAGTCCAGATCAATTAGAGATTGTTTTTCATCCTGTTGCGATCTATTCCCGATATATGTGCTGCCAATTCGCGCACTCAGCCGAACCGCCTACGATGCTCAATATGCCTTTCCACCATGCGCAAGAGCCAGCAGGTCAGGATTGCCCTTCTTGATAAGCGTCTTCTCCTTGGGTAGGTTGTCCAGCAAAGAATCCGGAAGCTTCAAGTGGTCCTTGATGGTCTGTCTCGGAGTGAGGGCAAGCCACTGCGCGACCGAGATATCCGTAAACTTGGGCGCCTGCAGCACCTCGAGGAAGATCAAGTCCTCGGTCCCCGTGTTCTCAACGTAGTGCGCGTCGTCTCGCGGAATGTACCCGACATCCCCGGCGGTAAAGTCAAACGTCCGGCCGGCGCTGGGCGCGGCGTAGATGGTGGCTCGGCCCGAGCCCTGCAGGAAGTAATCCCATTCATCAGAGGAAGTATGCCAATGCATCTCGCGCATCGCGCCGGGCTGGATCGTCACCAGAGCCGCGGAGAAACCAGAGGCGATTGGGAACGTGGTTGGGTCCAGAACCTTGACCGAGCCGCCTGGGACCTCGTGGGGCTTCTGCCGCGACCAGTGGTAGGTGTACGAACTGTTTCTCCGAGGAAGCCCCGGGGCAGTGGCGTTTTGCTTCTCAATGTCCCTGGGCTGGGGCGTGCCGTTGAAGATGTAGAGCTCCTTGTCGGGCACATTTTCGAAGGCGTCGACGTCGGCCTGGAAGTTCTTGAAAGGACCTCGCGCGGAGTCCGGGCAAACATCTCAGTGATGAGAAAGGTGCCGTCCTCGTCGAAATCCCCGAGTCGAAGACGAGGAGGAACTCGACGCCCTTGTCGAACGCTTGGATGGAATGAGGCATGCCTGACGGGAAGAACCAGACGTCGCCCTCGCAGAGGTCATCGGTGAAGGTCTGCGACTCGTCGTTGATGGCGGCGACGCGCACACATCCTTTCAAAACCAGCGCCCACTCGTTGGCCGTGTGCCAATGGAGTTCACGATAGGCATTCGGCGCCAGCTTCATGTCGACGCCGGCCATCTGCTTCGCCGCCGGCAGGCTGGCCGTGTTTTGCTGGCGAGCCCAGCCCGACCTACCCTTGTACCCGGGCCTATTGTGTGAAAGACCGAGGGCCACTTCGCATTCGGCACCGAGCCGGAATCCGTGCCCGGGGAGCGTACAGGTCCGAGTTCAGCTTCTCATACTCGTACGTTCTCGGTCCGCTGTCCGTGCCGCCGTACTCTCCTCGGATCGGCTCAGGCTTCTCGACGCCGTTGAAGTCGAGGAACAGTCCCAGCTTGGCTTCGGCGTCTTGACCGTCTACCTCCTGGGGTTTCTGACCAGAGCATCCGAGGATTCGACGTCGGGCGGTGGAGCATTGCCTCCGAGGAGCTTGCCATCTCCATACAAGCTCCCGCTGGACGACGTGGCCGTTGGGATCGGGGGCGTGACGCCGCCAACGGGGCCAGTGTTCTCACCATATTTCATTCTAGCCGAGATATTAGATTCGGGGTGTACCGTGCCGGGGAAGAAGTCCTGAAAACTCACTGTGGTGCTGCCGCCGCCAACGCAGCCAACAGGAACCCAGTCGCCGGGAGCATCATGATTGTTTTGCGCGTGGAGTCCGTCTATGCTTGGTACTCAACGGAAGTAAGTCGAGCTCCAGAGCTTAGCCAATGTCCCTCCCTCCCTCCTCCCCTTCGGCAGTCTTTATACTTTTATCCAAGCTCCAATCCAAAAGGATGCGTCATCGGTGCCCCGTCCTCCGTTGTCGACAACTTAACAAGTGCAATCCGAAAAAGGAAAGGCAGCGATGCTGGATTTGCGCCTCGCCTCGCAAGCCTTGTTCTAGTTCGACGGAGTTGCAGCAACAACACATGAAAAGCCGCGGAGGTTCGGCAAAGATGGATGCGTCATTTGGAGAAACCGCTGACGTAACCCGAGTAGAAACGCCGATCTAGGCTAGGCCCGTCACGCGCGCGAGCCCCGCATCGGACCGCGCGATAGGGTGATTGATTTCAAATCTGACAGCCCGTCCCACTTACCATTTGGACGAACCCAATCCGGGAAAAAGATGGGCTGCGAATGCCGAATGCCCGTCCTCGCATCAGAGTACGCCCTTGCTGTGAAACAAACAATCCCGCTTCTCATCCTGTACACTCCGTGCGTGCCGTGCTGACCAAAAGTGTCGGAACAAGCATGATATCAATCGCGTTGAGCCGCAAATGTGGCCCGGCAAAAGGTCAGCCCGGGCGAGCGCGCGATAAAAATAGGGCGTGGCCCACCCATAACCTTTACTATCTGTTTTATTGAGAATGCCCTCTCTTTATAAGCCCCTTTTCCTTCATTTCTTCTGTAGCTTAGAGCAGCACGTCAGACGGGGAACCTGGTGGAAACAACATGGAGCGGAATCTTGACTTTAGTTAGTAGTCCTGCAGAGCACTCTACATTCATGTTTCGTACATGACATGCAACTCGTGTCCATCTGCTGCACATCAGTCTGTTCGGGCTGCAGGACAAGACCATATTTTACCATGTCCACAAGTATAGTACTCAATGTCGCAAGCTAACTTCGATACCCCCACCTCTTTTCTTTACAACAATTTCACGGCGGCACACAATCCAAGCCAGGTAGTCGGTTCATCATGATGACCATGTCTCCTACACGGTTCTTTCCCCAAAGCCCACGGAAAGCCCACGGATTAAAACTTGGGGGCATTGAGGAACAGACCCATCAGAACACCACCAATGGTACCGGCAATAGGGACGGTCATAATCCACGACAGAAGCAAAAGTCCAACTCGCTGGAAGTTGACGGCCTTGAACGTGCCGTTGCACAGTCCAACTCCGACCGTGGCACCAGTGATGCACATGGAGGTTGAGACAGGGAGGGAGAACTGAGAGAATACAAGGACCGTGACGGCGGCACCCATTTCCATGGAGCTTCCGCGACTCGGAGAGTGGTATGTGATCTTGTTGCCCATGACTGCAGCATGCTGTTAGCTTTTGATCGAGATACTCCCAGCCCAATAGGCCAAGGGCAAGAAGCGAAAGGAAAAGTGCTCGAGTATCAAGACCCACCCTTCATGATGTTGTAGCCGTAAGTGATGAGACCAACTGAAATAGTGGCTGAGAGAACGGCGAGCTGCCAAACATCGACAGGAGCCTTGGCCTGAGCGGCATTGCCGGTCTTCCAGGCTCCATAGATGACCGCCCAGGGTCCAACAGAATTGCCGATATCATTGGCACCGTGGGCGAAAGAGGCGGTGCAGGCCGTTAGAACCTGGACAAAAGAGTATGTGTGTTCTACCTCATTGGGATACTTTTCGGCGGCGGCATAGACACGCTTCATACGTTCACCCTCAGGGGTACCTTCAATACCTGTCTGGGCAGCGTGCATGTCATAGTGCATACCATGGAGGGCCCTGCACACAATCAAGGCTGGAAGACGCTTCGCAAGAATCTTTATGTTGCCAAGTTCGTAAATCTGGCCAGCTCCCATGGGGTTGTCTCTCAGGGTTCTCATGGCCCAGCCGAGGGGTCCTCGCTTTTTCCTGAGTCTAGCATGGAATCTGGCCTCACCCTCCGCAACAAGCTCCTTATAAGACTTTTGCGTGGCCACGAGATTGGCGAGACTCTTCTCGCCGGCCTCCTGGGCTTCAGATGCAGCCGAGTCGGTGTGTTCTTTTCCGTTTCCAGAGTCGTCTTCGGCGGTTAGCTTAGGAGAGCCAGTGACAGAATCGTCCTCATCATCATGGTACTGCACGACGGCATAATCGGGAACATGAGCGTGTTCAGCATGTTCAGGCGCGGGCCTCTTAAAGAGAGCGGGACCGTAAATAATCATCCACCACTGAACAGTAGCATCTTTCTTGATGACCCTGGCGTAGACAAAGGGGACGAAGAAAATGGCAGAAAGAAGAGCAACACCACCGCCGGTGCCTATTGTCACAGCCGCGATATACCATCCGGGCTTCTTGTTCAGTCCTAGATTAGGGAGCCCTTATAAATAATAGAAAGCGTGCAAATAGTAGCGGCAATGAGGAAGAAGAAGGGCGATGTGTAGATAGCCCATGGAACAGGCTTCTTCCGCACATGAACCACCAGTTTAACTAACATAAAGATGGCAGCTGCAAACCCACCAGAAATCACGGGTGCCATACCCAGACCAGCAAAGATGGCGCCAAGGCCTTTTCCATCATTCCATCCCCATTGGACCTTGGAGGCGCCAACGGTAGCGACACCAACACCGGCGACAGCAGAGATCAGGGAGTATGTGGAAGACACGTGAGCAGAGTGTTTAGTACACCACATTACCCATGAAGAAGCAGCAGCAAGAGCACAAGTGAATGCAAGCATCTGAACACCAGCGTTGTTCTGAAAAGCTGCGCTGGGAATAATGCCGTTCTTGATAGTTTCGGCGGTACGCGCGCCAACAGTGACTGCGCCGAGCATTTCGAATATAGTACCGAATATCATAGCCTGTCGGTACGAAATCGATCTCGATGAAACGCTTGTTGCCCAGGCATTGGCAACATCATCTTCCATGCAACAGCCGGGCGTTAGTCTATCGAATGTCCCAAGGTCCAAGTGCTTTGCAAAGAACTGGCTTGCTCTTGGCTCTACCACTTACTTGCACCATTATTGTAGGCATCAAGCAGGGCAAAAATGTGCCAATGGCAAAGACGTAGTCGTACTGGTGGAGGGTCGGCATCTTGATGATGGACGAGGATTGCTTTCACACAGTGCACTTGTTGCCGATGTGGGAGGTTTCAGTGACGTGATTCTTTGCAGAAGCCAAATATCCCCAGTCAAGTCGAAAAGATGGGTCATGTTTACCTTTATGCCATCTCTTGATTGGACAGAAAGGCCTCTGGGACCTACCAGGGTTCACTTTGGTGATGGTCGAGACAACTTCACTTCCTCGTCCCATCCATCCATCACGCGGATCCGTTGACAACGACGGCGTGCAGAATACTCCGATGCAAGGCCGCCGTGAACATTGGGCCATGCAATATATGCAGGTATACATGAAGTAGCTCTCTCCGCTTCATTTGCTTCATCAACAACAGGGATGGGGCGTTGGCCGTTGGAGTACGGAGTACATGAAGGTTGTTGAACCGGCCCTGGGCTCCGAGATCCTATCAAAGCAACGAAATCACACACGTGGGGATGCACAAAGCAACCGTATCACAGGATTTTGTACTCCGTACTTTGGGATATCAGAAGATGCCCCGGGCTGGGCAGCCGGAAACAGGGGTTAAACGCCACATGGCTCGACCTGTGTCCAATGTTGGACGCCGAACCCACGTCCAGAATGCATGATTCCGGTGGCCTAGCTCAGCTCGTGGAAAGAATCGACTGGTGGGCCAAGACGTCGTCTGTTGTATGACGGACACATAAAGGGTGTTGTCGAATTGGCACACGTGCGAAACTACCCAAAACGAATCTTGTTCAATGTCACGGAGGATTTGACGGGAGCTAGCGGGGGTCCTGATCTAGAAGAAGAAGAAGAAGAAGAAGAAGAAGAAGAAGAAGGAGCAGAATTCAGGAACTAAAGCGAACTTCCATTCCGGCTTGTGCTTAGGAACACCTGCTGCCATTGGACCATCGAGTGTCTTTACAAACACTCGTGGAGTCTCGCAATATGAATCTGGGATTCAATGTGTCTGCGTCGATGCGTATCCGCCGCTGAATGTACGACGCACATGGAGCGATGTCAGAAAGTGTTCAGTTGATGAGACATGTTGTCCATGAACCAAGAACAATGACTCGGGATCCGGCAAGAGAATTCTGTACGTCCCCGAAGACATAACATGGAGAGATGTTTCAACTGCGCCAGTCTTTCCCGCCATCGCCCACGCGGGCAGATGTGTCGCTGGGGATTCTTTCACCCTCCGGGGAGGCGAGGAGGAGGTTGGGAGGGCCCCGTGAAGGATGCCAAAGACGGGGAAACTGCCTGTCAGACCGATCCGGGAGCTCGTGGTGCAGACATCGGTCGGCTGCGTGCGGAACCCTTTTGCTTCTCATGGAGCCATTCTGGACTAGAGTCTTGCTCGAAAGAGCACACCAGACTCGCAGGGTTCGCTGCCACATGAACCAGCTGCTGTCTGCTGTCTGCTGTCTGCTGTCTGCTGTGCTGATATGCCGTCGCATGTACATAGCTGATGGTTTGGTTTCACGCTTCGATGGTTGAAAACGTGTCTTTACACCGGAAATGGCCTTGTCGATGAAATCGCATGCTTCCTCCAAGTTGCTCCGACTGATCGGCAGGGGCAAGCTGGGGCAAGCTAGCCTGGAGGCTTGGTGGCTCTAGACGCGCGCTTGCCCGCAGCCAATCCCGTCTCTGCTTCCGCCTCTAATATCCACAGTCAGCTACTCCGTAATACTCGCATCGTTCACGATATCCGCTACGATGGCGTCTATCATGACCCACTGCCATCGGAAACGCCCTTCATTCGTCGAGCGCTCCATTTCCACCGTACATACAGCCAAAACATTGGGACGCGTACCTGCATCTGCATCTGCATCTTTGATCATCTCGTAACTTGGGAGCTATGACGGTTCCTAGAAACGCAAAATTCTCATTTTCAACAAGCCAGTGATGCAGCTGGTCATATCATTCAATGTCGCCCCTCCTCACAACGCTCGATCCACGAGACGAGATCTCAGATGACCCGTCATCTCGCCGGACAAGGCGCCTGCTCAGACAAAACTTATCCCTTGACCACTTTTAGTCTCTCTAACGAGGACCCTCTCTGAGTGTAAATTGCTCCATTTAGTCATGTCCACCCCTCCTCCAGATACGTCAACATATTAACCGCCACAGTTCTACCTTCTTAACCGCCGGGCCGCCCCAGATTCCCCTTGGCCAATATCATCGACCCATTTCCCAACAAGTCGACGTTTTGGACACGGCGAAATCGTTTCACTTCCATTTCCGTCTTGTAGACCTGGTTGCAACTCTACAGCCGCCCATCGTGGCATTGGTCTTCGTCTTTTCTTAGTCAAAGCGATGCATCTCATCGTCGTCTCAAGATCTTAAAGCTGCTTCATGTCCCCGTCGTTTGAGGCCAGGCCAAGCTTGTTTCGTTTCTTCTCCAACTTCTTCATCCTTCTTTGAACGTGCCTGGACTTTTTTTTTTTTTTTTCGGACATTTTACGCTTCTTTTCTATCCAATCTCTCGTTCCATCACCGGCTTGAACGACGGGGTCATTTTTTTCCTCACTTGCCCAGGGATCTTGACTACCCACACACGAACTCTCCGTATTACCTGTCTTATCCCCATCTTTGATCATTATATCATCATCAGTGCTGCAGGAAGCACATGTACAGCTCTGCCCACCTTCGTTTCAATAATCTTGCTATAATCAATACTTGAGCAGCCCAATCAAGTCCGACTCTAGCCCAGCCCCAGTCCAACGAGCCGGCCTCGCAGAATTATATCACATTTACGTTCCACCATCTTGAGGGGACACTTTTCTCTCTCGTCACTTTCTTACCATAATGCCTAAACATCACCGCACCGCGAGTGGACCCCATCAAAACTATGCTCATCAGCTGTCGAGCGCCATGGCTACATCGTCCATGTACGCCCAGCAATCGCAATCACAACGCGTTCAGGTCCCCCAGCTACTACACCATCCCCTCTGAATGCCCCGAACCTGCCTCTCTGCAGGTTCCTTCGGCTCAGCAAGCCTCCTATGATGCATATATCGTCGACGCCTCGTCCTTACCCCCGGCTCAGCATCGGGCATCCTCAGGTGCCTGGACCGTCGACGACGACAACCAACTCATCACGGCAAGAATGCAAGGTCTGAACTGGAGCCAAATCAAAGACGCCTACTTCCCCAACAAGAGCGCAAATGCATGCCGCAAGCGCCATGAGCGCCTCATGGAGCGCAAGGGCGCAGATGACTGGGACACCCGCAAACTCCAGCAAATGGCCAAGGAGTACATGGGCATGCGAAAGGAGATTTGGAGTGGCCTTGCCGTCCGCATGGGGAGAAGTGGAATGTCGTCGAAGCAAAGGTAAGCAAAGCAAGCCCTCTATGCGCGGCTCACAACATGACTTTTTCTCCTATTATCTCGTTTGCCCCAACAAAAAAAAAAATTCACTTGGAACCCATCAAAAAAAAAAAAACCAAATCGCTGATTCAAAAATGCCTTTCTCTTTCGAAAACAGTGCATGTCCAATGGACTGAAGAATCTGCAAAGTGCGGCTCGCGCAGCTTCGCGCCGCGATCGCCTCGAGACCAGCTCTCACATGACAGGGTATGACGACGATAGCGGAATTTCCGGCATCGGCCTGACTCCTGTTGATGAACTAGACGCATCCTACAGCAGTCCTGAGATGGACTCCTCGGTCGGCGCGGCGCATTCCTTCACATCGAGCTCCGCCGCTTCTGGCGTCGGCTACCAACTCCAGGGACATGCGGCAGCAGCGGCGGCTCAAACACACCTGCTCCCGTCCAACGGCCATCACAGTTCCTACGGCCTCAACGCATACGCCGGCGCCGGCGCCTCCTACGCCGGTCACCACCACGGGTACTCGTCCAGCGTCAGTTCGACGGCGAGCATGGGCCCCGATACGCCTCGAGAGGAAACAGCCCATACATCGACGGCCAGAGGTTACCCAACGCGGACATGGGCATCGATAGTCTCATCAACCCATCTGGCGGCAGAAGAGCATGAGCACGCGAAAAAAACGGTGCTGATGAGTCTCTTGCGTGACCACGCCGGGTTCCTTGTCGTTCCTTTCCTCGACATTGACAGCCAGATATGTGTCACCCCTTTTCAACCAGGGCTTTCCTTCCTCTCATTTTTTTCGGCTTTTCTTTCATCTTGATCTTCAAAGGCCATTACTTTCTCTTCCATCTGCGCTCATCATCTCAAGGATAGAGGTTTCGAATAGGCGTTACGGAGCATGCGCATGACGTGGGTTTTTATTTGGGAAAAAAACACGGAAGCTGGAGATTAACGGCAGTGGAGGGGGTTCAATGTATACTAGAGACATATCTTAACAAAGGTGCCGTGGGACATGACGTTTTATTTCTAGTGCACTGGTTCGCTGGTAGTACAGTAATAGTAATCTCTAGGCCACCACCATGAAAAGCTACTCTTACAACCCTCCTCCGCCAGACAATGCAATGCGTGATTGCACAGACTAAGATGCAACAAGAGAAAAAGCATGTTTTCTCGTTTCTCGTCAAGACACACTCTTCTTCTCGGCGACATTCGCAGCCGTCATGGTAGCCATCTCCTCCAGCTCTTCGTCCTCCCACTCGCCGTCGTCGTCGCCGAAGACGCTCTTCCACGCTCGACTCCACATGCCCTTTTATGGAGCAGAGCCAGCATCATCACACCTGGTAAGTGCCATACGCTGGCCCAGAAGAGGCCACGCGCACTGCCCCCGTGGCCCTCAAACTTCCAAACCGCCCCGCTTGCCGGATAAGCCACAGGTTGACGGGGAGACTGGTCGCGGCAAAGGGCCACTCCGTGATACCGGCCGCGCACAGGCCGAGACTGATGGGCAGGCAGACGATGCTATATCGCAGGGCGACTCGCGAGTTGCGCGCGGGGTTGGTCCACGCTAGCATGCGCAATCCCGCCGCCTTGTACTCGTCCCGGATCGACCAGCTGAGGGCCATGAAGTGCGGGAACTGCCAGGCAAAGAGCAGCCCGGCTAGCAGCCAGCCTCCGATTGACGAGCCGTCACTGGCAAATAGCAGTTCGCGCCACGAACCATCGTTCGTGGCCGCCTCCCAGCAGCGGCTGCCCACCCCATCAGAGGCGGGATGCCACCCACGACGGCGCCAATCCACGTGTTGAACGCTGTGAATGCCTTGAGCGGCGTATACACCCCCGCGTACAAGACGATATTGAGAGGCCCAGAAACGACACGGTGGGATTGACGCCAAAAACAGGGCGCCAACTCCAACACCTCCGGCGAGGATGGCAAAGAGCGCAGCCACCCGAGGCGACACCAACTTGCGAACAAGCGGTCTGTTCCTCGTTCTCGACATTTTCGCGTCGGTCGAGGGTTCGTAAAGCATGTTGAGGGCATTCGCGCTGGCAGAGCACAAAGCCGTACCGGTGGTAAGGAAAAGGAGCGTCAGGGGACTCAGACTCGGCGTTTCCGTCATGGTTGGCATGAGCATCTCTGGGACGGGGTATAATGCGTATGGCACCATGGCAGTGAGAACAACGAGAACAGTAAGTCGCGGCTTCGAGAGTGACAAAAGGTGGAGAGGATTCGTCGAAAGGAATGCGTGGGCTGCGCGGCAGCTACATTGGTGAGGATGGTGGAGGCATTGGCCGGAAGAGTGCCGTCTTCTGACGATGCAGAGGCAGAGGCACCAGCGGTCCGAGACGCGGTGGCTTGTTTTCGAGCTTGTCGCCTGCGATGCGGCGGGGTGTTTGGCGCCGATTGAGGCGCATCCTGCACATTGGCTGTAAAAGTGCCCGTCGTTTGCGTTGGGACATGATTCGTCGATTTGGCCGTGGACGTGGACGTGGACGGGGACGTGGACGGGGACGTCAGTCGTCTCATTCCAGATCTACCTATGACCGAGTCGAGGCAATTGGACCGCTCAAACACACGATTCGACATGAAGAAACCCGCACTCTTGAGCGGCATAGCAAGAACGGTGTTGCCGCCGCTCCGGGAGCCTCCAAGCTCCGCGCCGAGGACAGCCATGGCAAAGACTCCTGACGTCCGAGGGTGAGGACGCCCTGAACATGGACCGCCCGAGATCGACTTGGGAGTTGTGGTGGCCTCATCGTCGCCTGCTGTCTGCGAGCATGGCGATCTCGGAAGAGGCTCGATCCACTACACCTAGGAGTTTGACGATGGCGCGAAAATCAGCCGCGTCGGTGGGTTGGAGGTTATAGTTCCTGGTGGTGGGCCATTTTTTCCCCTGCATCGTCAAGTCACATACGTTCCTGGTCAACAACACGTGGATGGTCATGTGACCGCTCCAAGTGCCCAGTTTGGTGAGCAGGCGGTCCTACCCAAATGCGGAGCTCCGACCCGAGACAAACAACTCCGCTTTCAAATACCCAGATATCCAGATACCCAGGGTCTCAGTCAAGTCTCAACCCCTCCTCCATATTAACAAGAACGACGACTTCTTTCCAAAAGATGACCGTAGCGAACTCGTTCACCAGCAAGTAAAGTAAATTCACAACATCGTGTTTCACCCCACCATGCCTTCATTACTCAATCTCCTACGGAAAACATCCCAAGTGGACTGTGACACCATGGATGCCCAAGGTAACTCATAACACACCGTTTGAAACGTCTCTTATACGCGAACGAGAATTCTAAATCTGCCCTGCTCACAGTGGCGGAGAAGCTGGGTCCCTTTGTGGATTGCACTTCCAATCAGGTCAATAATAATCTACGCCAACCCATTGCCGCTTAATTGCTGTCGCTCACCCCTCATACGCCGCAGGCGATTGCCTATTTCGAGCTCGCGAAGCTCGACGCCCCATCCACTCTGCACCATCAAGACCTCATCACGACGGCCAAGGCCGAGGCCGTCGGTCCCTATCCCACCTCCGAGCCACGCTGTCCCCGGAGGAATTCCTCGTCGAGATTCTCGTAAGCACATTTCCCTCCATTGGCTCTACTCTGCAAAATCAATCTCTGATACCCCCAAGATGGTCAAGCTACAGCTCCGTTTCTTGAATACCACAACGGGATACATGCACGTTCAGACGAACCCCAAGCTCTCGTACTCGACAGACGCCACCGTCGAGAACGCAAAGCGTAAGTAAAACTTCTCACCCGTCTCAACAAAAGTCTCAAGTCTCAAGAAAACAGCCCCCATCTCCACTATACTAAAATACATTGCCAACCCGCCAGGCATCGTCGAGATAGTCAGAGTCCTAGCACCGACAGTCGACCCAAAGCGAGTATGTATCAAAATACCCGCCACATGGGAGGGACTCCAAGCTTGTCGGATCCTGGAGTCAGGCGGCATCGCCACCCTCGCAACAACCATGTTTTGCATGGAGCAAGCAGCCCTCGCCGCGGCTGTCCACTGCACATACATCGCACCATATGTGAATGAGCTCAAGGTTCACTTTGAACCAGGGTAAGTTCGGATGACCCCTTGAATTCGTCCACTTTGCGAGCTTACTCATTGAGAAAAAAAAATGGCATGTTGCAGATACGTCGACCACAACAAGGCGTTTGACTTTTGCCGCCAAGCCCAAGCTTACTACCTGAAGAAGTCTTGTCGCACCCAAGTTCTGGCCGCCTCGTTGACTTCCATCCATGAGGTGATGCAGCTAGCTGGTATCCAGCATATCACCATCGCACCCAAGTTGCTGGATGAACTTGCGGCGACGGATGCCGCGCCGTGGAGCGGCAAGCTTGGCGAGTACTTTGCCCAAGCACCGGCAGACAATGCGTGGGAGACTGCGGATTACGAGGCTCTCGTAGCAGATGAGAGTGCATGGAGACTGGCCTTCACCAGGAGTGGCTTCGGTACAAGCGAGGGCAAGATCATACAGGCCATCAACTATTTTTCCGATTTCCAAGAAAAGATAGAGCTTTTGGTCAAGGCTCACGGCGAATAAAGTCGCATGGACGAAGAGATAATAACACACTGCCGTGCCGCCCTCGGTAGTATGATGCGAATCAAGACTGCGCCATCGCAACATGTTACGTGATAGATTAAATTTCTTCATCAAAGATCAAGCAAGGCACCGCGTATTGAACACATTTGAAACAGGACCCCAAAACTCCAGTCCCAAGCTTCATTAGCTCCCAGTCAGTGCAGCCGGCAGCCGGCAGCAAAGCTCCATTCACAGGCATTCGATGGCTTTGAGGAGTACATCCACACCCTTCTCGCCAATGTCTCCCTTGCCACATAGCAGACTACCCACGTCGCTCAGAATTCCGAGAGGTATATAGCAACCCGTCTTTGCCTTCTCCAAACTTTCCTTAAGTCGGCTGGTATGCTCCCATTCCCGAGCAGCAACCTCGGCTCTTTCAACCACACGATTTGAAATGCCACACATGGCAGCGCAGTGCATACCGAAACTCCCTCCGCAACACCGTCTTCCAGTTTGTAAAGGAATGTGACTTTTCGTTCCTTCTCATCGACATGGATTTGCATTCTCTTCTCTTGGACCTCGGGGTGATTCTCGAATTCTGTAGCCAGAGAATGGTAATGTGTAGCGAAGAACCCGACGCATCCGATGTGAGTCGCGACGTGATGCAGTACAGCCTGTGCAACGGCAACTCCATCGTAGGAACTTGTGCCTCGACCGAGCTCATCTAGAATGACGAGTGAACGTGGTGTTGCCTCTGAAAGAATCTTCTTGGTTTCCGAGAGCTCTACGAAGAAGGTGGATTGTGCCGCGAAAATGTTGTCATTAGCCCCTAGACGCGACATGATGCGGTCGACAGGTGTGAGGCGAGCAGACACAGCGGGGACGTAGCATCCAATTTGGGCCATGATGACAGCGACGCAAGACTTTGAAAAGTTAGCACCAAGAAATGTCCCAGCCGGGAATTATTCGCACAGGCTTACCATTCTCAAGACTGTCGATTTGCCAGCTGCATTGGCGCCAGTTAACAAGTTTATCTTGGCCAGGCCTCCTCCCAGCTTTATGTCATTAGGTATGAAGTCGTCTACAGTGTTGGACATGCATGGATGACGCAGCTCATCGAAATCGACAAAGCTGCGCTCTTCGTCAAAGAATTGCGGCCTACATGCGGGCTGTCCCATAGATGCTGAGGCTTTGGCTAGGCTGACGAGGCAATCGAGCTGAGCTATAATCTTGATGGCCAGTAGCCAGGTGTTGTAATCGACGTCAAACTTCTTGAATAGTCGCGATGCAATCTCTCGCACAAGTTGTGAATGCAGCTCCTCGGCCTCTTGAAGTTCTCTGACCAGCTGTGTCAGCTCGGGGAAGTACCATCGCTTGACGTCCTTGGTGGCAGACATTTGTCGCCAGCTGGACGGTACTTTGACAGTCTTTGGAGTCTCAATTTGATAAATTTCTTTGCCCACATCGGTGTACTTGAGGCCTCGGCATTTCAGTTCTCCCTTCTTTTCATTTAGCAAATCACCTAGCTGGCCCTTGATCTCGTCCAAACGGCTCAGGCTGTCATCAAATTCCGGCTCAATACCCTTCTCGGGTATCAAGAGTTTCTCTTCTCGGGCTTTGCGTCGATCGAAAGCACTCTTCCAGTAGCTTAGAGGCTCTTCAAGATCAGGCATGGATGAGATGAGTCGGTCAACTATACCATTTCCTCCTTTAAGAGCAGAGAGAAGGCCCATAGTGTACTCTATCTGCTCGAACCCTTCTAGCACGCGCACAAAGTCTTCTGGTTTACACGCGCCAGCGTGAATGCGGGAAATGAGCCGCTCCAGATCCGGCATTTTGACAAGCTGGGACGAAAACTGCTCGCGGACCGTTGAATCGGCATTGAGCATATCCACTGCATCCAGTCGTTCATTGATACGTTCAATGTCACACAAAGGATGAGCTACCCATTGCCGAAACAGTCTTTTGCCAAATGGGGTGATGCACTGGTTTAGTAGGCTGAATAAAGTCGCCTCTGAAGAGCCGTTCGAGGAATTCGTGAAAACTTCCAAATTCGTCAGAGTCTGTCCGTCTAGAATCAGGGTCCCATTCTTCTGAATCGGGCTGTACCGCTCAAAGTTTCCTTGAGAAAGCAGAGGCCGCTCTAACTGCAGAAACTTGAGGTATGAGACCAAAGCTCCCACAGCCGACATGACCAAGTCATCGTCCTTGAACTGTTGGAGCACCTCTGGCCAATTGCCATCCTCGGACTCGGGAGAAACAAAGTAATTGCCACATTTAAGTTCACGGCGCGAGGTATCGGCATCCCAAAACTCGGGTCCCGGTTTCAGATGCGTCCAGATTGTAGTCGGGCTGGTGTTGTTTTTGAGGATTCGCAACGCCTTAGTAGAGAGGTGCGATTTCTCCAAGAGCAATTCTCGCGGGCCAATCTGAGCTACAAAGGTTTCAAACTTGGTGCGGTCGATGTCATCCACAAAACCTGAGAGCTGGAATCGTCCAGTGGCAGTGTCTGCAAAAGCGATTCCAAACGACGGCACGTCATCCACGACAGACTCCTTGATTGCGACACAATAAGCGGCCATGTCGTCCTGAAGCATACCACCGTCAACAAGTGTACCGGCAGTGAGCACGCATGACAGCTCACGAGAGATGACTTTATCGGCTTTCTTGCCACTCTTGTCCTGTCGCTCGCGCATCTCCTTTCCAAGATTTGTCTCCATCTGGTCTACTCTTGCAACTTTGTATTGCTTGGCGATGAATTGATTGACCCAGTGATCCAAGGAGCTCTCTGGAACCCCACCATCCGCATGTTGACTCTGTCGGTCATCTTGAAATCGAATTCTTGATGGCCAATGGTAGCGTCACGCTCGTAGAGTTCATAGAATTTACCCTTTTGAAGAACACAATTGTATCCCACAAATTCTGCTTAATCTCCCAGTACTGCTTCTCGAATGGAGAGAACTTATTCCAAGCCATTGAAGGAACGAAAATGGTTCTGGGGTCGTACTCCGGGTCACCAGGAAGTCGCTTCTCTTTGTCACGAATGTTCGCTAGCCAAGGATACCGGTCTTCTGGCTCTTTCGTATATGCCTTTTCTTTTTTGTGTTTAGGGTCTTTTATCACACTTCGTTCGACGGGTATCACAACTGGTCGCTTGTCGGCTGATTCGGGGTCGTAGCTCCACTGGGAGGTGGTAGATGTTGTTGGGATTCCAGTCATGTGTTCATCGTCCAAGTCGGGGATGTGCGAATCTTCCTCCGCATCGGCTGGGGGAAACGTTCGAACGCTTTCGAGTTGTTTGTGGTTTAGCAGGACGCTTTCGCTTTTTACTTTGTCGGCGGCCTTCTTCTGAATCTTCGGAGGCAATGAAATCGTCCATGTTGTCTAGTAGTCAGTCAGTATGGAGGGAAGCCCACGACAGAAGCTGAGTTTTGATTGATACGTACCGTCGTCGTCAACTGGAGAAACTGCATTATCCTCGTCGTATTCATCTTCGTCTTTCACCACAGTGCGGGCTCTGCCACGTCGCCTAGTCTGAGTACTGCTTCCATAGTTGAAAGGTTTCTCATCATCGGAAGATTCTGCGTATGAAGTAACTTTCTTGACCTGAGCTTTATGCATAAGTAAAGAGCTGACGAGAAATTTGTGCCCTCATCCCAAACGGGACATCGAAAACAAGCCCTGTAGGAGACTGTGCGGTCTTACCTTTCGACTCGGGCTGCTACCAAACACCGTTGTTGGTTTTGGCTTGGTCTCATTGGCCCTCTGTGCGCTCGATTTCATCGTTGTGGGCGAGAGTATTGAGTTTCTCGTCGACTTCATCGTGGAGGCAGGATCGGCATTCTCCTGCGAGCTAGGCGGCTCAATGACGTCGCTGCTAGGGACGGGTGTGGAGAGCTTAACAGATGGCTTTGGCTTTGGCTTTGGAAGAGAGTTGGCTTTGGTGGTTTCTTGCAGACATGAAGAAGGTTGAGGATCGGGAGAGACCTTATCGCGAGCGGTGGGCGAAGATGTAGGCCCAGGAGATGACTTCTGAAAGAACGACATGATGGACCGCTGCTTCGCCGAAGAGCTGACGGGGCAGCTGGCTTGGTTGCCGACCTCGCAGGGGTGCGAGCTGTGCTCGTCTCTGCTTTCTCGCCCGCCATGATTGGGATCTTGTCCCAAGAACGCGTATACCTTATACTGAAGCCGATGGACGATCGTCGAGACACTCTCGAGTGCATGCAAGTATCCGCCACGTCAAATACACCAATGGCAAAAATTAGTGTCAACAATGATATGATACAGCCCAATACAATATGCTTGAATATGAGAAAGTGCAGGCTGCGAATAAAAATGGCGAAGATGAGCAGAATTAGAAATGAAGAGGAGATGATCTGGTGGCCAAGATGGCGTGGTAAGTGGTGGATAAGGTAAATTAAGTCGAGACCCTGGTCCCGCGTCGCGCGTGAATCGCGACCCGCGCTCCCAGGCAGTCGCGTAAAACAGCAATTCCGAAGAATTTCCACCAGAGTCGCCGTTGCTGCTGCTTCGGAATTACTGGGACCCACTTGTAGGTACGAAGTAACACAGGGACGACTGCTCCTGCCTCCAGTGCTGGGCTTAAAGCTAGGGTTAGGGTTAAATGACCAATTCTAGGAAGTTGTAACCATAAAATCACAGTAAGATTATATATGCGCGATACTCTTCTTCCTAAGTAGTACCTGGACTCCAAAAATAAGTTGAAAGAAATGCAGCTACAAAGCTGGAATTACCGAGAGTCGTAATAGCCACTTGGTCCCGTCTGTCCCATTAACTTGCCCGTTTACGTCGTCTCCAGGTGTGAACCAGAAGATGAAGCTACAAACGAGAGCGGAAAGCACCTGGGGGCAAGCAATTATAACATTGTGTGAACCCACGATACCACCAGCCTCTAGCATCTCTGAGCCAGTCACATTTTCGACTGACTTGTTCCCTGCAGCTGACTTCCTTAAGCAGTACACGGGGACAGAGCTCGCTCTCTGCAGTGACATGGCAATAAGTTTGCGACCACCCCTCTAGTGCGAAGAAGGCCACTTAAGTGTGGCTAATATAGAAAGCAGCGCGAACAATACTATGTATTTAGCACTATAGTTCTCAAAGCTTATAAGTTATAAGTTATAAGCTAAAAGCGGTTGCTTATCCAAGGTAGAGAGAGTTCTGCCATCCTTCGTTTCCTTCACATCAGGTAGACACATAGCACCGTGATACGCACAACTCACATGCTCGCAACGTCAAAGCCCGCATAGTCGACCGCATCAAAATCGTGACATGTTCAAATAATAGCGCAAGCACCGCAATTACCACATCTTCCTCTCCCCAAGGTATAAATCCATCCAGACATTCCGCAGTCCGCGTTCCAGGTCACCCATATCCCGCTTCATGCCTTGACAGGCGCGCCACTGTACGCCGGCTGCGGCTGAGTCGGTGGTGCGTAGTGGTTGGCCGGTTGCTGGACGTAGGTGACGACATTATTGCGTCGGGCCCGGCTGCGCTTGACGAGCCAAACGATGAGGAGAATCCAGGCGACAATCTTGGCCAGGCCGGCAATCACGAAGCAAGCGACTGCGCCGTAGAAGAGCCCATCGTTGCCGGCGCTGTAGTAATAGCGATAGCGACCAGTCGTCGTTGTGTAAGTTGAGTAGCTGGATGCCCATGCTCCCACCAGACCTCCACCGACAATGGCGAGGACGATGGCGACGATGAAGAAGGATAACGGCCACCACTTTGACAATCTCTTCTTTTCGGGGACAGGTTGCGGGGCCTGGTACTGCATGTTGCTCTGCCCGTGAGAGTTGTTGTTCATTTGATGGGACATTTTGGCTTTCTGTTCTTGCGTGCCGCTCGGGTGAGGACTGGCCCAAGATGACTGAGCTTGATCACAGCCAGGAGATGGGGAAAGAGAGAGGTAGAAGCAGAGTGATGGAATGAGATAAAGACGACCAGGTAGACGATTCAAGCTGATTGGGAGCGAGGGGAATTTTAACACCCAAAATCAGCCTTGCTGACTTGGTCACACTGGTGTCGTCTCATTTTAACCTGGACTGGACTGGACCGTCAGGCGTACTTGCCTCAGCCGCAGCGAAAAAAACACGACAAGGATTGCCTTGTCAGATTTTCAGCTTTCAGCGCCACGATGGCCTCGCCCATGATGCAGGGTGTCTTCTAGTGTCTTCTACAACTTGACACTCGGCGCTTGCAAACAATTTTTCTTGTTTTCTTGGCAATATTATGCACGCCAGAAGTAGATTCCTCATTCGTCCTCAGCTCCCATAAGTGGGTCCCACTGTCAGGGGTCTGTTCGGGAGTAATTTGGATGGGAGACGCTAATCCGTACATCACTTCTCATTTCTCATCCAACCATCTTCTCAATGGCCCAACCAAGTTGCCAACCCATTTTCCAATCCAAAGAATGGCCAGAAACAACCAATGCTATGCCCTGCCCTGACGTTCTTTCGGGACCCCTTCCACACTCTCATCGCCCTAGTGTCACAACACGTGACCAGGGTAGGCGCATATATAATGGACCCGCAGAGACTAGCTTAGCAAGGAACAACCTTCCCACGATTCCCCTGATAGTTAGTAGTAATTACTACGTTAAGATAACTAGAACTATTTTGTTTTTGTTTTTATTTTTATTTTTATTTTTAAGTATTTACTTAATTTAGTAAGTAATAAATATCTTACTAATCTCTATTAAAGAAGATAATCTAGGAAGTATAATCCTTATTTTAGTTTATAATAATAATAGGACTAGAAATTCCTAAAGACTAGTAGTAACTACTATAGCATTTAGCGCTAAATTTCCTACTATTTAACTATTTAAAAGCATAGGCTTATAACTATCTAGTAGAATAGGTAGAGAATAAAAGGAAATTTAGATAATTACTAGATAAGTAGATTATAACTACTTAACTATTCTAGGCACTAGGCAATAAGTAACTAATATTATAATTACCTAGTAAGTCTTTAATATATAATAATAGGCTATAACTTTAATTATAGCTCTAGAGGCTATAGTTTAAGCCTATATAATTTAAGCGGCTAAAAACGCTAGATAATATAGGGGTAGACACTCTAATTAGCCTAATAACCTAATAGTTAGGATAACTAAGCCTTAAGCCTAAGAATTATAGGCTTAATTTTAAGTCTAACTAAGTACTACGTATTAAATTACTTACTTTAGATACTACTTAGTAGTTAGGATATTATCCCCTAAAATAGGAAGGAATAGCCCTATAATATATAAGTTATTACCTATTACCTCTCTTTATAATTCCCTTTATATAATTTCCTAGCTTATAATTTACTACCCTAAGAGGTTAAAACCTACTAGCACTTTACTTAACTAAGATTATTAGAAAGCTTAACTAACTAGATATTATAATAATACTATATAATACCTAGTAATAAGAATTATAAGGACTAATATTTACTACCACTAGACTAGCCTATACTAATAGATTAGGGGTAGCTATTAGGTTAGTAACCTAATATAACTTAGATAATATATTATCTATTATAAGAGAATGCTTAAATAAATAGAACCTTATTATAATATATTTAGTAGGGGTAGATAGTATAGTAATCCCTATTCTATAGCTAGATATAATACTAGTAATATAGCTACTATTATAGGTTATAAATATTAGATTCTTTAATCTAGGTATTAAAGATAATAAAGGTTAAGGGATTATAGTAAATACTAAGTTTACTATAATAATCTATAAGTATATATTAGTATTTATATAGTAACTAGAAAATATAGTAGTTAGCTACTTAGAGAAGCTAGTTAAAGATATATAGATTTTATGCTTATAGGGATAAGCACTTAACTAGTATAGTTATTTACTTATAACCTTAAAGTAAGAATTATTAAGAGAAGTATTACTAAAGATAATATATAGCTAATTAATTAGAAGATTCTAGGAGCTATAGTCTATAGTATTAAATAGGATTAAGAATATATAATACTTACTATAGAAGTATTATAATAGAGAAGATATTATAATCTTTATATATAATTTACTTTAAGATATAAGGGTATATTATTAGGATAATATAATATAGTTATAAATAGTCTATTAAGCCTTTAACTCTAAAATTTAAATAATTATTATACTACTATTAGCTAATATAATAATTAACTAGTTTCTAATGTAAATTAGAGAAAGAGAATTAACTATTATAAGCTAGGTATAAGATAGGTATAGATAAATTACTAATTAACACTTTAGAGATATTTAATAAGGACTAAGTCTACGTAAAGGCTATAATATCTAAGGCTAGCGTAGAGGATTCTAACTATATAATAGTATTAATAAACTATAATTTAGAGGGTATTAGAATAATTACTAGAATAGTATTAGAAATAATTACTATAATAGCTAGCTATTCTATAATTATAACTAGTAATAATAATATAGATAATAGAGACTATATTATAATAATTAAGAATAATAGTTTAGTAATTAGCTATATTACCCTAATTAGCAGAGGTAATATAGAAATCCTAATGCTAGATATAATAGACTAGCTATAGATAGGGTAACACTATTTAGTAATATAATAAAACTGCTAAATAAACTAGTGATTTTACTATAGTACCTATAGGTAGTTTACTAGGTAAATAAACTAGATTAAATAGTAAATAAGGATTAAACTAATTAATAGTAGGATAAGTAAGAAAATAATATAGGATAAGAAAATAATTATTAATAACTAGAATAGAAAGATTTAGATAGTTATATTCTATACCTAGATATAGAATAGTAGGAACCTTACCCTTAGGATAATTAGGAAGGAGCCCTATAGAATAATAACTAAGTAAAATAAGTTTAATTTATAGGAATTAATAATATAATCTATATATATTAAATATGCTTTGCTTAATTTATATCTAATAATACGCTCTTTAGCTATTTAAATACTATATATAATCTACTATATAATAGTATAATTAGTGGTAAATTAGCTTATAATAAAACTTTAGACTCTTATTCCTTATCCTAGATACTTAGTAATTAAGATTACTTAAATATTATAATAGATAATATATAAATATAAATAAAATTAGTAATAGATAAACTATAATTATTAGATATAATAAAAGTTAAGTTAAAAGCAAGCATCTAAATCCTAATCTTTTAATTAATAATTAGTATATAGCGTAATATAGGAGTAAGCTATGTATTTTAGTTATAGATATATTTATAATTCTAGATTTACCTAAATTTAGAAGATCTAGATAGTTAGGTAAACATTTATTATAACACTAGCTGCTTAATTATATTAGTAAATACTAGCTAGGTGGCTAAATAGTACCTAGATATTAAGATTTAAATAAGAGCATTACCTATTATAGTAAAGGGGATTAGCGTAGATAGCTACTTTACTAATAAATATATATTATTACTAATAAACTTTCTAGGTAGGGCACTAGATAAATAACCTATAATTACATTATTTATTAGAGAGGTCTTAATTTTTAAGTTATTAAGAGTAAATATACTATTAGGCATAGATTATATTATACTATAGTAAATTAATATTATAGTAAGCAAAGGGAAAGCAGTTATTAGGATATATAGTAATATTACTATTCTTATAGTAGCGTAGTATAATTAACTAAAAATAGATATACTAGTTAAATTAGCTAAAATAGTAGTCCTTTAGCTAGGTATAATAACGCTAGTCTTAATTAAATAGTAGCTTAGTAAAGATAATAGGGCGCTATTTAAACCTAAGTAGCTAAAGAAATTAGGTATTTACGTAGTAATAGCAGATAGGGTAATATAATATATTATAATTTATAACATAGGTAATAAGCTAGTAATAGTTAGTAAAAAGTAGGAATTAGGGAGATTTAAATCTATTAACCTAGTGGCTAGAGTGTATATAGTTAACCCTAAAGAATAACCCTTAGTAGTGGATCTTATAATAGTAATAGAATTATATATAGAGAAATATCTATTAACCCTAGAGTAAATTATAATAGAATTACAAATAGTAATCTATAATACTACATAAGTTAATTATTTTAACCCTTATAATAGGTAAGAATAATAATAGATATAGAAGCTATTAGAGAATTATATAGATTTATTCTATAATAAGGGATTTACTATAGTTCCTAAAAGGAATAGATAAGAGTGTAAATAAAGCTAGGTTAGTAGGATTTAGTCCTAAGGAAGTGTAGGATCTATCTAGTTAGCCTAGATAATTAAATAATTATTAAGAAAATAATAAAGGAATTATTAGTAGTAGGAAAAGTTTTTATATAATATTATAAGTGCTATTTATATTTCTAGTTTTTATAGTTTAGATAGGAATAGGAGATAATTAAAAGGGACGTATAGTAGTGAATATATAAGGATTAAACATTATAATAATAATAGATATATATCTAATAAGGCAGCAGGAGGAAGTAATTATAGGAATTATAAACGCTATATATATTATAGTTATTAATACTATATTATTTTATTATTAGTTAATAGTCTACCTAGATTTATAATAGGTATTATTAGTAATTATATATAATAGATAATTTATATTTAATGTCCTAATTATAGGATATAAAGGATCTAATACCTATGTCTAGAGGCATATAGATAATATTTTACGTAATATAGGGGCAATAGCATACTATAATAATGTTATTATTACATTAATTAGCTTTAATTAACATATTACAGATCTTAGATAAACCTTTTAATAGTTACTAAAGAATAATATTTTAATTAGGCTAAAAAGATATTTATAGTATACCTAATAGCTAAAGTATTAGGAAAGTTAGTTAACTCCTTAGGAATATTAACACTAGCTAAAAATTAGTAGTAATATAATAACTTAAATTCCTAAAGATATTATAAGTATTAGAACACTTACTAGGATTTATAGGAGCTTTAAGATAATATATCCTAAGATATACCTTAATTATTAAACTATTATAAGATTATAAAATAAACTTACTCTAAGTATATTAGGTAGTAAAAATAGATAAAGATAATAAAGGAAAGGGTAAGAGGTCTAAGCTAGCTAGATATAATTAGGTAAGAAGTGTAAATATGCTTTTACCTTCTAGGTAGGAAGTTAAGGTATTTAATATATTAAAGGCTATACTAATAAAATATATTACTTTAACACTATTCTCTCTAAATTAATAATTATTTATTAATTTTAATATATTAGGAGTTAGTATTAGTATTATAATATATTATATAAAAGAGAAAACTATCCTAAAATTAAGGGTAAAGAGGACTATTATTAAATACCCCCTATATAGTAATCTAGCTAATTACATTTCTCTCTAGAACATTATTAGATATAGAGAAAAGATATTAGTTAATAGAGCTTAAAGTCTATAGGTATATATAGATACTCTGTAAATTAAGATAATAGATTAAGATAATCTAATTACTACTAGTAATATATTTTATAGATTATTACTTAATTATAGATATAGGTTAATAATTAGATATTATAAATATAATAAGTAAATATATAGTAAACAAGTAATTAATATAAGTAATAGAGTATATTAGCTAGTTTAATATAAAGGTAATCTATAAGCTAGGTAAGGACTACCTAGTACTAGATGCCCTAAGTAAATTAAAAATAATAAAGAAAATATATAATAATAATGCCCTAGGATAACTAGATAATATACTATATAATAGGCCTAAGTAGTGGAAGTTACTCTACGATTCCTATGTGGCATAATACGTGAAATATAATCTAGTTATTACACTAATACTATAGTTTACTATACCTATAGTAAAAAGACTAATAGTGTCTTTAGTAAGAATATCTCCTAATTTTAAGGAGTTAATATAACTAGGATATAATAAGGACCTAATATAGTAATATGTTAAAATAGTGCTAGAAGGTAATGCCTAATTACCTATAGAAAACTAGGCTAAGCTACTATTTAGCTAGGATAATAGATTACTCTAGAAGATAACCCTAGGAATATAGCTATAATTATGCATACCTAAGTTTATAATTAGAGATTTATATAATTCTATATATAATAGTAATTATATAGGTTACCTAAAATTAAGTGAGATTATATAATAATTTTATATACTATATAGCTTACATAGGTTATAATAATACTTAAGAAAATACCCCTTATATTAACTTTACTAAGTAAGGAGGTATCTATAACACAGTAACCTATAACTATTATTAGCACTACTAGCACTATATTATATAATCTTAATTAATTTCCTATTATTATTACTAATATTAGTTAAAGATAATAATTCTATCCTAGTAATTATAAATAAATTTAGCAAATAAACTATATTAGAGCCTTATTAAAATAATATTATAGTAGTAATATATATAAGGAAGTTATATAATTAGTTACTAATAGCTAACTAGGGAATACCTAAGGTAATTATAAGTAATTATAATTAGAGATTTCTAGTAGTATTATAGAAGGCATTCTAGGAACTAGTTAGAATAAAACTATTATACTTAATAGCATATTATTTATAAATAGATAGATAAATAGAATAAACTATATAGATAATTAGCACAAAGACGCAAGGGGTTTTTCATCCTTCTAAAAGGTTTTCCCTTTGACCAACCAGCAGGAGTACTAGAACTAGCTAGATAGGGCTAGCTAGCGTACATAAATAAATAAATAAATATATAGATAATTAAGTTAGCTATCTAAATATACTTTATATAACTAGATAATAATTATTTATAGTAATAGACACTACTATAATTATAATTTAAATTTAATAATATAATAATTAAAACAATAGGATAATCCTAAACTAGATTATTATAGGATTTTCCTCTAATAATATGGTTTTGTTATTATACCTAAGGGAGCTAGAAATATTAAATAAGCTATTAGAATAACTACAAGCGTATAATATAATTATAATAGTAGTAGTCTAGATAAAGATATATTATAATTAGAAGTATACTAGCAAGTTTTTACAGTAGGAGACTAGGTATTAGTTAGGTTAGATAATTAGGCGTACATAATTCTAAGGACTATAAGTCTAAAATATAGACTAAAATTCGCTAGACCTTTCTAAGTTATATAATAGGTTAGAAGATTAGTCTATAAACTAGATATACTAGATAACTAGCGGATTTATCTAGTAATCTTAATTAACTATTTAGAGTAATTCTATAAAGATATATTTAGTAAATAGTTTAGAGTAATAGCACTAATTTAATTAGTAAATTATAAAGTTAAGATAATTCTAGCCTAAAATAAGGAGAAGGGAAATATAAAGTATCTAGTTAAGTTTAAAAATTTAGCCCTAATATATAATTAATAGATACTACTAGTAGTAGTTACTAAATTAATAAATAGCTTAATTACTATTAGAAGTTAGGCTATAAGGGATAAGCATAATTTATTATAGTAATAATAGGTATTATAGCTATAAATAAGGAAAACTTTTATATTTGCGCTTTAGATTACTACTTTATTCTTTACTTTCACTTTATATACCTTCCTTTTACCTCTTTCTCTTACTTTACGCACTTCCTTTTACCTTGTATGCTAATTATAATACTCTTATCTAATATAACTATAATATATTAATTACACACTTATCTTAATAAATAGATATAATAAACGCTATAGAAGCCTTAGAGTGAATTTAGAAAGTCTAAGTAATTATTAGTAATATAGTTATTTATTATATTATAGATAATTTTATAATAAACTTTTAGAGATTTATAACTCTAAAGGCTAAGAAATACTTATAAGATAATAAATTTATTAAAGAATTTTTAATATTTTTAAAATTAATATTATAGCTATCTAACTATAGGCTAATTAAGAAATTAAGTAATTCCTATAATATACTAGGGAAGACTCTAGCTATACTAGTATTAGCTAGATCTATTTAGGGAAGATTAGCCTATAAGGAAATAATACTTATAATATTAATTAAGTAACTAAGATTTATACTATTAGTTAGTTACTAGTAAGCACTTACTAGGGAATTAATTAGGATAAATTTAAGAGATAATTAACCCTAATAAAAATAGAAAGAATAATATAAAAAGTAATAAAGTATTATAATATTAGTAGGTAACTATACTAATAGTATAAATAGTAGATTTACTAACTTTTAATTACCTAATAATAGGATTTACTCTAGTTAACTTACTAATATTTATACTACTATAATAATAATTAGTAGTAATATTATACCTATAACTTACTAAAATATTTA